>CM024242.1:9382736-9443347 GCA_013421045.1 Propylea japonica | reverse complement strand
CTTAAATCGCAGTCAGGAAGGCCTTCAACAGTGCTAAGCGCACAGAGGACTGGGGGTCCCTATCGCAGAGTACTGACTGAATACAACAAGGAGCTCAGAAGGTCCAAAAGGAAGCCTGGAGGTCTTTCTGCGAGGGGATTGTTGAGACAGCTCCAGCAGCGAGACTTCAGAAGGTTTTTGCTAAGGACCACTCCAATGGAATTGGTCTTATTAAAAAGGCAGACGGTGGTTTCACGAAAGACCTTGCGGGAAGTCTAGGGGTTCTTCTGGAAACCCACTTTCCGGGTTCAAGTGAAACAACTGTCGATGACGATTGCGGTGGGGATGGTTGGCGTAAGCCTACCCGAGAGGGATGGCGAACTGCAACCAGCTTTCACCGCAAAAAGAATCAAATGGGCGATTAAGAGCTTCAAGCCTTACAAATCGCCCGGGAAAGATGGAATCTTCCCAGCCCTGCTGCAGAGGGGTCTAGAATATCTAACCCCACGGTTGTCCTGAAATATTTAAGGCTAGCTTTGTGCTCGCCTATACACCTAAGCGCTGGAAAGAGGCAAGGGTTTTTTTATATTATTTAACCGAAAGCCGGCGTAGACCTCTGATGAGGCCAAATCATATCGCCCAATAGCCTCACATCGTTCCTCTTTGAAGACGATGGAAAAGATCGTCGACAACCATCTGAGGAACGTTGTTCTGAAAAAGAACCCATTGCTGGCGACAATTCGCATACCAACCTGGCAAAATCCACGGTCCATGCTCTACCACAAGTTAGTGTCGGAGGCTGGAATCATCGCTGGAGGCTAGGGAGGGTCGCAATTGGCACATTTGTGGATGTGGAAGGTGCTTTCGATAATACCACCTACGCATCCATAGAGAAGGGCTGCGAAAAGGAAGGGCAAAATCCTTCCACCATCGGATGGATTCAGTCCATGCTGGTGGGACGGAGAGCCACGGCGGATCTTGGGGGTGTCGGTCACGGTCACCATCTACGGAGAGGGGATGTCCACAGGGTGGAGTTTCTGTCGCCTCTTTTGTGGTGTCTCGTGGTTGACGAACTACTCAGAAGATTAGCCGAGCAAGGTTACAGCTGCTTTGGCTATGCAGATGACTGGTTGTTTAGTTAGGGGAAAGTTCGAAGGTACAACTTCAGAGCTGACCCAAAACGTCATTGATATCATCAATCGGTGGTGTCAGGAGGAGGGCTTTAACGTCAATCCAACCAAGACGGTTATTGTTCCATTCACACGTCGTAGGAAGCTAACACTTGTAGCACCGGTGTTGAAGGGAATAAAACTAGAGTTTTCCGATGAGGTCAAATATCTGGGGGTCACCTTGGATAAAAAACTCAATTGGAACTCTCACCTCAACAAAGTGATTGCCAAATCTACAACGGCGTTCTGGATATGCCGCAAGTTATTTGGCAAAACTTGGGGTCTGCAGCCTCGTATGATCCACTGGATCTATACGACGGTGGTAAGACCTGTTATCACATATGCCTCTTTAGTTTGGTGGACTAAAACTGAAGAAAAGACAAGCCAGCAGAGGCTGAATAAGCTTCAAAGACTGGCCTGTCTAGGCATTACAGGAGCTGCGTATACAACTCCTACAGCTGCAGTAGAGGTAATACTGGATCTCACCCCGCTGCACATTTATGTTAAGAAAGAAGGTCTCATGAGTGCCCTAAGAATGGACCAAATAGGGCCTGGCAAGGGACACGGAAATATTTTAAGATCACTCGGTGGTGACCTCCCTTTGCTACCGAGGGATTCCATGCCAATCGAGTATGACCTTGACGCCAACTATGAAGTGATCATAGGTGATCGCCAAGAAAGTGTGGAAGGTTTGTCTCGACTTCGTAAAAATCATCTCATCTGGTACACAGATGGGTCCCTAAGGGAACGAGGAGCAGGCATAGGCATATACGGTCCCAAATACAGGGAATCGGAGCCTTTGGGAAAGCCAATAACAACGCTTCAAACTGAAATTCTGGCCATAGAAAGATGCGCCCAAGTCTGTCTGTCCAGACAGTACAAGGGAGCCAGAATTTGTATTGCCTCTGATAGTCAGATGGCACTGAGGCAGCTTATGGCCGTTGATTGTAGATCAAGGACCATTTGGAGCTGCAAACAGTCCCTCAAAACACTGGCGAAGTACAACAAGCTAGTTTTAACTTGGGTACCTGCCCACCAGAACATTGAGGGAAATGAAAAAGCTGATGCCCTTGCAAAAAGGGAGCAAACACACCCTTCACCGGACCCGTACCCTCCTGTTGGGTATCACCTACACTGATTAGGGCAGAGGTACGCGTTTGGGAAAAAAGGGAGAAACACTCTTACTGGATAAACACATCCGGTCAAAGACAAGCAAAGAGACTAATCGAACCTTCCAAAGAGAAGGCTCAACAAGCTCTATCGTTGTCAAAAAATGAGTTAAGGCTGCTAATCGGCCTCCTCACAGGGCACTGTCCCGTGAGATATCACCTACACAAGATCGGTAAAGAAAACTCCGACATTTGTAGGTTATGTGAATCGGCCACTGAAACCACCGAACACATACTATGCCAATGCACTGCGCTGGCGCAAACCAGACTTACTCTACTAGGTGGCGCGTTATTAACGCCAGCCGACATAAGAGCGAAGTCTCCTAAGGAAGTAACCAGCTTTGCTAAGGAGGTTAGATTCCTGGGAAAAACGTAAGTTTTAGCATGGTAACGCACAAAAGACCTTATTGGTCGCAGTGCAGAAGGGTAATCAACGTGCCGATCGACCACTATCTAATCTAATCTAATCTAGTGAAATGTTTCAGAGTGGGTGAAGGATCGGGGAAAACTCGCCCAGTGATAGTTAAATTTGAACGATATCAAACAGGGCAAACAATTTTAAGGAACTGCGGCCGTTTGAAGGGAACCAAAATAGGTGTAGCAGAAGATTTAATAAAAAGTCGCCTCGATCCGTATCGCACACTCCTGAAAGAGACAGAAAGTGACAGAAAACAATTATTCATACGAAATGGAAACATATTCATGAAAACAGAAAATGGTGTGAGAAGGATGACTGAATATTCGAAAACGGATGAACAGTAGTAAATTTCTTTTGTTTTGGTTTCTTTGTGGTATGTTTCCGAACAGAAACTTTCTTTTTTGTGATTTATACAATGAAAAATTTATAAACTCCCCATTGTGTAACGATGTATTTGGGTGTTTTGTATAACAGAAGATTATAATTCGCTCTTTTAGCGTTTTTTAGTTTGTTTAAGTCAGAGAGCGATTTTTGAGTTGTTGTTTTTTATTGTTTCTGTATTTACTTGCATCCTCAGTTCCGAATGGTAGATGTTTCACGACACAGACTAGGAAATCTCCATGTCTAGTGTGAAACGTTTGCCAGTGATACATGCTGATTTTGTGTAATTATTTCATTATAAATATAATAATGTGTAAACGGAAGTATGTATGTAACATTGTAATTTTATACAGAAATTTGGTGATGAATAAATTTGAATTTGAATTCAAAGTTTGCTTTAAGAGCTATGATTGGCCTAAAATATAGAGACTCATGCAGAGGGCATTTCAGAGAGAATAGAATTCTCACTTTCTTTGGGTTGTTCATTTTGGAGTGCATTCTTTTTGTTAAAACAAGTCCACAAGGCACTTGCCTATACATAAGATGACACTGACTGAGAAGAATACCAATTATATGTGTATTAAATTTTATAATGCTCTACCCAAAAATGTACTAGATGTAGTTGATTTGAATAAATTCAAAAAATATTTAACAGACTTTATTATAACAATTGAACCATATTCAATTTCAGAATTTATGAATTATTGTAATTTAGAATCTAGGATGTAATGTGTATATTTTTTTCTCTCTGTAATTGACGGTTTCCCACTTCTTTGGATTGTTATTCAGGATTCAGGGATTAAAGGTATTGTTATTGTTATTAAATATGTGGTCAAATTTGATGGGACTACAAGGATTAATAATCTCTTTAGGGAAGAAGAAATCAAAAAATTTCAACTTGAAGAATAACCGTCAACATTTAGACCATGAGTTATATGAAATTTTTGGTTGCGAATCACTTATATAATCAATCACCTCTCGAAGTTTGACCACTTTGAAAGTAGAAACCCTCTATAAGGTCATACATAAAACCGATCAAGTAAAACCGAATTCGTGAAGTGTTTACCTGGAATCTCCGACTTCGACGGAAGTCGAATTGGGATTGATGAATCCCAATTCGACGAGCTCTTCCAACATCATCTTTTGGAGCTGCAGAGGTCCGACTCCTGCCTCCGGCTCTGGATAAGATTCCTGAAAAATATATTTTTAATTAGATGGATATTTGGAAAACGAAAAGTCTAATTAGGTAAATATTAAGGTTCAGACCATCAGTACTGGTCATAATTTTATTTCGTTAAAAATGCTACGATTCTGACGCGGATTGGTTCACAAATGCTCGTCGCTGTTTCAATTCTCAATAGCAAGTTTGATATTGATCGGATTTGTATTTATTATTATTATTATTTTGAAATCAATGAGATAAAGTTCAAGTGGGGGTAATTCCGAAACCCATCGAATGCTTTTGGGTTACAAAATTATATGTACATAAGGTCCCAGATCTGCCGTGAAAATGTCAAGTCCGTAGCACATTCCGTATGAATGATACAGTGACCAAAAATAAGTCGATCCACATCGCTTAGTCCAAATATATCTTCCAAGGGCACGATCCCCACAAAATTTTGCACGACTTTGTGAGTCACTTTCTTAATAGCAAATTTCGAATTGATCGAATGAGTTGTTACGATAGGTTTTTGACCTAGCATTCTTCATCAGTGAGTCAAACCGAGTCGTAAGAGAGCAATCCAGGTCCGAAATTCGAAGATTCAGATATTTTGGAGAAGAGATGAAACGCTGTTTCCCTAGGAACAAGTGCCCAAAATACAAGTGTAGCCTTTTATATTTTTGATATATTTCCCATGAAGATCTATGCCTACACTTTTTCACGCGTTTTGAACAATTTTCGAAGGCATGATTGCTACGGATAAATAAAGTAAGCTATGAAAACACCAATTCTGAAACTATGTCCAATATTCAGTGCCTAATTGGTGTCTATTAGTGGTTTTTGAGAAATTTTCAATTGAAGTTTTATTCCTGATTTCACGCTCATCACTCACGTTTTCAAATTACCTTGAGAATAATATACCAATATTTAGTGCTTTATTGGTGCTTTTGGAACCGATACGATGGAACAAAACAATATGAACCGTTTTTATTATATCAGAAATTATTTACTCTGCTGCACCAACATATTCGAATGTGGTGAAAATATTCGTTAATATCATTTTAGTTTATGGCAGTTTTATACACTCACTGGCACGATAATTAATAAACTCAAAAAATCGAAGAAGTTTGTTAATTCATCTATCGGGTGTCCCAAGGTGAGTGATGATTTTTTTTGGTCCATCCTGATAACTGAGAACAATAATTCAAAAGTAATGACATAGATCATATCATTATCTAATGACTTGCTTAATTTCTTACTCAAATCTTATATATTGAGCGAACTAGAGTCATTTTCATAACACGCCAATTTGATCTAATAGGCCACTCACCTTGGGATACCTGATATATGTTATTTTCACTCCGATTTGATTATATTTCATTTCAAGGTAGATTCATACGAATTCCATCAGTTTTGAATTTCAAGAAAACCCAGCATACGTCTTTTGAAACGGGATAAAACGAAATGTCTTTTTTAACCTAAATTTCGAACCACCCCTGGTGTGTTCCAGTTGTTGCACCGTGTGATTTCTCATTTCATCGTCAAAACACATCTTCTTTCGACAATTCACTTCTTCATTTATAACAATATCTAATTTTTTTGTTGAAGATACAGGGCTTTAAGAGCAACATTAAATTGCCTATGCGCTATGGCTATGAAAGTACCTTCACAGATTTAACCTTAAATCTGCTCGTAAAATAAACTGCAAACTAAGTGAAAAAAAATAAAGCGAGAGAAGTTTTAGCGCCACAGGTTGTTCCCTATACACCGTTTATAGGAGACGATTTCATGCTAATGTATGATAATGCCCGACCGCATGTTGCTAGGATTTCCAGGGAGTATTTAGCAGAGGTTGATATCCAAGAATTGGCCTGCTCTTAAGCCTAGATTTGAACCCAATTGGGCATGTTTGTCTTGGGAAGAAAATTCGATCACGCGTAACAACTCCTGCAAATTTGCATTCGCAGCAGCTCAGTGATGCTCCTAATTGATTCAAAACCTAATTGAGGACATGCCAAAACGAATATTGTACCTGTTATTTGCGCCAAGGCGGAAAACACATACTATTTTAACTTAGTTTTCAGTTTATTTTCATTAGGTCAGAATTGAAGGTTAAATTTGTTGAAGTACTTCTATGGCCTTAGCGAAATTGTATGTTTTACTGAAATACTTATCATCAACAGAAATTGAGCTCTTGTTTAAAAATGAAGGACGAAATTGTTGAGGAAAGATGCGTCTTGATGATAAAATAAGGAATAACATGGTGGAACAACTGGAACACACCGCAGTTTTCTTCAAATTCGAAACTGCTGATTAATTTCTTATAAACTTACCTACAACTGATAATTTCTATCAAATCGAAAGTGAAATAACATATTTATGAATTAACAACGATTTTTAAGCGGTTCCATTATTTTGTCAGGTGTCGGTTGAGTGTAGTAATGTAATTACGTATTTCCCTACTCCTCGTTTTGGCGAAGTATTAAGGAATTCATATGATTGTAGGAATGAATAAATCAGTAAAGAATTTAATGCGCATTTAAATAGAACTCCTCATAACCTAAAAGTAGTTTTCATAGTAAAGAATGGAATTTGGCTTACATCAATTCAATACACAAGAAGTACAACAAATTTGACTATAATAGCTATATAGGATTATCTTGAACGAGTACAATGAGTAGGCTGTATGAAAAATTAATATTATATTATATCTGATGAAAAGGTCAAAAGAAATAGGACTAAGCATCTGATGTTCGTAGATTCACAAAAATCATGAAGCTCTCATGAAACTATAGGAAGTGCTTCAGGAACTCTTCACTTTTCCGAAGACCAAGTAATATGTGCGAATGGTAAATAAGAACAAGAATATATGGCGAGAAAGTCTGAAGAAGAATATTGAAGATGGGGTGCCCAGATGAATCTAATATAAATATATATAAATAAGTGCCACTTTTCGTTGTGTTTCAATAACTCAACAACGCCCTCACCGATTTGGCCAATTTTGGTCTTGAATTATTCGTTGAAGTCTAGGGAAAGTATTTTTGTATAGAAAATTCAAAAGAAATCTTGGAAAAGTGTAAAATCAACCTTACAGGTTTTATATACAAATTCATTTTCAGTGCCATCTGTAGTCGTTTTCGAGTACTACGAATGCAAGGTTGTTTCCTATTTTTTCATACTCTATATAATCTTTGGTTAAATTTTCATAGATGGCGAACCTGTAAAAAATATTAGAGATTTCAATTTTAAACGAATTCAAATATTAAAATTGCCGACATTACACTTCAGTATATAATCATCATAATGGTACATTATTGTAATAACTAATCACAGGAATCTGAAATATTTATTATTTGACCATGATTTCAGAGTTCACAGAACACTAATATACAGAGTTCGTTTTTCATCAGTTCTTTCAAAGGAACGTCTATAGACGCGTTCGGCAATTACATCCCAGATCGGACAGATTTTTTGTCACGTGACTGCAGATATGTCTGACAAATCTGGAATTGTCGAACGATCTAGAGCTAAAAGATTGACAACTGACAAATCGACGTCTTAAGATTGTTTTGGTATTTGTTTACAACTACAAACCACATTTTCCAAGCTTTTCCAGGACGGTTTGAAATGGAAAAATCATTTTGCAGATGTTAGTTATTGATATTTAATGTATTCATCTATAATTATTGTGCTATCAAATTCGAATTCCAGATCTGTTGTGATAAAAATTAAATTATTTCGAAAGAGAGAAATTCACAGTTTGTAAATTGAATTTGATCGAAATGTCAGGATTTCAAGAAGATCCAGGGATAGCATTAAAAACAGAACATAATAAAACATAGTTTTAGCAAAATAAGTTATTTTTATTGCAATTTTGTCACAATCTTATACAGGGTGTCCCATTACTCGACGTCAACCCGGAACCGGGTGAAAAGGCAAGTAATGCTGGTTGTCAGAAAAATATTAAAAAAAATCGAAGTTGCATGATTTTAAAATAATGTGCATTTAAAAAAACACGCAAAATTCCACACCCTGTGACAGTCTTTTCGCTCCTGTTGCCACAAATATCAACTTTTTCCAACTTTTTTCTTTGCTGTGTAACCTTGAATAATGCTTGTCTAAACTGTAATCAAAATTTTGATACCAGCTGCTCTAGGTTTCATAAAAATAGGGCTTACTTCTCAGAAAAAAAATTCGAAATAAACAATTGCCTAGTTTCAACTGACTGTATTGAAAAAAAAATGTACCACGTAGGTTTGGCATGTTTTTTCAAAAGTTGGCGCATTTAGTAAGGATTCCATAATGGTATAATACTTGTTTAATTGTAGCTGCCGTAGTTCAAATTTATTTTCGATTGCCTATGAATACACTTTTTCGTTAACTGCTTCCCAGTAATAAAGTCCAATGAATTCAAGTCCGGTGAACGGGCCGGCCACGAGATTGGACCAGAACGTCCGATCCATCTTCCGGGAAAAAAGGTTACCAGAAAAAAAAATTTTCAGAGAAATTTCTCCGGAAAAATTTTTTTTGCAAAAATTATTTTCTCTGGAAATTTTTTTTTCTGATAACATTTTTTCCCGGAAGATGGATCGGATTTTCTGGTCCAATCTCGTGGCCGGCCCGTTCACCGGACTTGAATCCATTGGACTCTATTACTGGGAAGCAGTTAAGGAAAAAGTGTATTCAAAGGCAATCGAAAATAAATTTGAACTACGGCAGCTACAGTTTAACAAGTATTATACCATCATGGAATCTTTACTAAATGCGCCAACTTTTGAAAAAACATGCCAAACCTACGTAGTACATTTTTTTTCAATACAGTCATTTGAAACTAGGCAATTGTTTATTTCGAATTTTTTTCTGAGAAGTAAGCCCTATTTTTATGAAACCAAGATCAGCTGGTATCAAAATTTTGATTACAGTTTAGACAAGCATTATTCAAGGTTACACAGCAAAGAAAAAAGTTGGAAAAAGTTGATATTTGTGGCAACAGGAGCGAAAAGACTGTCACAGGGTGTGGAATTTTGCGTGTTTTTTTAAATGCGCATTATTTTAAAATCATGCAACTTAGATTTTTCTTTATATTTTTCTGACAACCAGCATTACTTGCCTTTTCACCCGGTTCCGGGTTGACGTCGAGTAATGGGACACCCTGTATAGGAACAAGTTTCTTAATACATATGTATTTCAAAACAATATGAAAATTACATCACTTCTTCAAGATTATCTATTTTCTATACACTTATTTCCTTTATCGACTAAATCGAGTATATTCATCCTCACTTACGCAGATTTTGTATATTTTTTGCTGCTCTTCTTCTCGCAAATCCATTTCAAAATCGGCCAGAAATAAATACAGAACATACAGCAATCCAATAGCTAGAATCCGTAGCGAACCAATCAAAACTAGGTATATTATCTTGTTGCTGTTGTTTATAACACAAGTAACACCTAACCTCACATTAACAGATTAATCTTTCTCCTCCGCCTCACGAGGCCGAGCAAAAAGATTTCATCCGGTCGGTCCAGATGTCAATTGCCGAACGAAACAGATTTACCTCCCCTATATCCAGACGCAATTACCGAACGATTCCGAGCAATCCGACAAGTCCGATGTAATTGCCGAACGCAGTGTGTGTTTCAATAAAAATTCGAGCATAGATGGCATAGAACATCAAAATATTCGAGTTTCATCAGTTATATGTTTTGTGGGTGACAGTGTGACAGATAGAAAGTTCGACGTCCAGTTAGTATTATAGGTCCATGTAAATTGTGTAATTGTGAATTGTGAATTATAAAGTGCCACTACCCAGACGATCAAACCTAGGCCGGCGAACGCGTAATGCAAATCGAATGGCTATATCGAGACGATCTCAAACTGTAGATGAACGTGGTCAAGCTAATGCATCGCAGCGTGAACGTAAAGCACAGAATAGATCTGTACCTGTACTGGATCTTGCACGCCGATCACGAATACCTCGTGCTGTTTTGGCTGAAATGCTGCGAGCTGCTTTTAATTACAACAGTCACATTGATTACAGTATGTTCGGATGCATTGGAATGTTGGACGCAATATGTCCACATTGTGATGCTGCTAACTTTCCAGGTGAAACACCCAGCATGTGTTGTGCTAATGGTAAAGTGAGATTGCCAATATTAGAAGCTCCACCCGAACCATTGTATTCATTTATTTTTGGGACAACTCAAACGTCGAAGCAGTTTTTGAGTCATATTCAACAATATAATTCGGCATTTCAAATGACTTCTTTTGGTGCTACTAAAATTATTATGGATAATTTTATGCCGACATTCTAATCCAACATCTACCTAAAATTGCATACATGTTTCAGATTCAGGGCCAGATTTATCATCAAGCTGGTTCATTATTGCCATACTCCAACGCTGATCATCAATTTTCGCAAATTTATTTCATTGGTGATGAAAATCGTGAATTGGATCAACGTTGTGCAATTGTTTCAAATACAAGGCGAGAAATTATTCGTGAGCTACAAAGGTTTTTCCATCAGCATAACGCATTAGTTCAATTGTTCAAAATTGCTCTCGATCGTATGCCATCTGAAAATCATAAAATTGTAATAAGGGCTGATAGAACACCTTTTGGAGAACATGCAAGGCGATTCAATGCACCGACAATTGATGAGGTTGCAATTGTTATTCTTGATGAACAATTTCATTTCCGTGATATTGTACTTCATCGCAGAAATGATCAATTGCAACGTGTTTCGGAACTGCATCGTAGTTACGATGCATTACAATACCCAATATTGCATTGAAAAGGTGATAATGGCTACCATATCAATATACCAATGACTGATCCACAAACAGGTGAATAATCGATCTATTTTTAGTGTGTTAACATTTCATCATTGGTATAATTTTCTAATGTCAGGTTTTTTACTTATTTTCAGGTCTACATGTACAGAAAAAAGTTACCTAGTGCCATGAATTTTTATTCGTATCGATCGATGGTTCGTCCACAAGAAGAAAATTATCTCTTGAGATGTGGTAAACTATATCATCAGTACATCGTTGATATGCATGCCAAAATAGAAACTGAACGCCTTAATTATATTCGTTTCAACCAAGCAAAATTAAGATCGGAAGAATCTATTCATTTGCGAGATGCGATAACGAATGATGCTAATGTTAACGACATTGGACGTTTAACTAACTATATTGCCATTGTCATATATTGGTAGCCCACGGCATATGAACGAATATGTACAAGACGCAATGTCTTATGTACGAAAATACGATCTGTTCATTACATTTACATGTAATTCAAAATGGGATGACATCAAAAACAATTTATTTGAAGGGCAGTCTACAACTGATCGTCATGACATCACAGCACGTGTTTTTCGGCAAAAATTGAAAGCACTTATGGAGTTAATTGTGAAATTATGTGTATTTGGAGAGGTTCGTTGCCATATGTACTCCATCGAATGACAAAAAAGGGGAATGCCACATGCACATATATTAATTTGGCTGGTACATAAAATAACTCCGGATCAAATCGATAACGTTATATCAGCTGAAATACCTGATCAAACTGTCGATCCTGAGTTATTTTACATTACAGTGAAAAACATGATACATGGTGCGTGCGGTGAACTAAATATGAATTCGCCATGTATGATTGATGGAAAGTGTTCGAAACGATACCCAAGGCAATTGACTTCAAACACAATAACTGGAAATGACGGATATCCTTTGTATCGACGTAGATCACCTAATATGATAATGGCAAAACGACAACCATTAGAATGCGTAATCAGGACGTTGAAGTTGATAATCGTTGGTTGGTTCCGTATTGTCCATTATTATCGAAAATATTCAATGCGCATATAAATGTGGAATATTGTAATTCAGTCAAATCCATCAAATTTATTTGCAAGTATGTAAAGAAAGGAAGCGATATGGCTGTTTTCGGTGTTGCTGGTGATAATAGAAATGATGAAATTACTCAATATCAAATGGGACGCTATACAAGTAGTAATGAAGCTGTCTGGAGGATTATGTCGTTTCCAATTCACGAAAGACATCCGGTGGTTGTTCACTTGGCTGTGCATCTTGAGAATGGCCAACGTATTTATTTTAATGAAGCAAATGTATTGGAAAGAGCAGCAAACCCACCAGCTACTACGTTGACCGCTTTTTTCAAATTATGCGGAACAGATACATTTACATGTGCCCCAGTATTACACATGGAATGCGTCTTCGAAAAAATTTCAAAGACGTAAACTAGGAACGGCAGTAGATGAGCATCCAGGCATTTTCAAAACAGATGCTATTGAGATAATATACAGGGTGTCCGGCGAATAACTGTACATACTCTTACCAGAGATAGAGTTGCACTAGCTGACTACTGATTGACTATAAAAAATTAATTTCTGGATTTCCCTAGAAAACTACAGGGTGTTTTTCCAACTTCATGGAAATACTTAGACCATCATAAAATCCGAACTTTTTGACGGATATTATTGAAACTTGAAAATGGGTTGTTGGCACATGCTAAGGTCGAGTCAGAAATACATCAAATATTTCATTATTTCAGGGCCGGACTCATTAATCTTCATTTAAAGTGTTCAGGGTAAAAAAAAACACTTTGTATTTCGAATTACGAATAATTGATTCACTTTTTAGAAAGAAGCTAAATTATGCTTCAATTTGTGGTATCGCTTAAAGTTGTCACATCAACAATTATTTTTTTATGAATTTTTGAATTTGGAAAAAGTTCGACAATTTGAATTTATTTATCTGAACAGGACTTAGTCACCTTGTGGAGGTCAAAAATAAATAATAAATTTTCTTTAAAAAGTCACTGAAGGTGAGGAAGACTATAATAATTTGTTGATATACTGAGTGGCCACCCTAGGCGCGGATTTCATTGCGATGAAGTGAATGAAGGTATATTGCGAAGAAAAATTGTTATCGACATGTATAGGGTTTACATAAACATATTTCAAAATTATTCGTATGTATACCGGGTGTTCATTGGAAGAAGTGTCACTTTGATCTATACCTTTGTTGTCGAACACCCGTTATACATACGAATAATTTTGAAATACGCTTATGTATACCCTGTACCTGTCGCCAATAATTTTTTTTTCGCAATATACCGTTATTCACTTCATCGCAATGAGATCCGCGTCTAGGGTGGCCACCCAGTATATCAACAAACTATTATAGTCTTTCTCACTTTCAGTGACTTTTTAAAGAATAGTATATTATATTATAAGGATTAAAAGTGCATATTTTTTTTACGAGTAATATTTGCAGTTGCGAGGCGCAGCCGAGCGAATGCAAAATTGCGAGTTAAAATAGGCACTTTTAGTCCGAATAATATATACTATTTTTTCTCCAACCAAGTCAAAATTACAATAAAATTGGTTTTAGTGAAAAATCGTTCATAATTTGGTTATGA
Source organism: Propylea japonica (assembly GCA_013421045.1). Lineage (NCBI taxonomy): Eukaryota > Metazoa > Arthropoda > Insecta > Coleoptera > Coccinellidae > Propylea > Propylea japonica. The sequence continues at coordinate 9,429,621 of CM024242.1, read as the reverse complement.
ATTTGAACACAGAATCATGACAGTGATTGTCAAGTAGACGTCAAATGCCATTACTTTTAATCCGGAGGATTAAAAGTAGCGTTTTTAATCCTAGGATTAAAAGTGTTGCTAAGTAACGAGTGAATTTTTGTACGGTAAGGAAATGTATGACTTTTGCACCTGAAAATAGTACAAAAATGTCAACATTTTTTGATGGTTGGAGAAAAAATTTATTATTTATTTTTGACCTACACAAGGTGACTAAGTCCTGTTCAGGTAAATGAATTAAATTTTTCGAACTTACTCTCATGTTTTATATTAAATGAATTTGATTACATCAAGAACGAATTCGACACGGATTCATGCAGTATAGTTTTGGTATTTTCACTAGTTATACCACTAGAGGTCAAATTATTTCCGGATTCAATTTGACCTCGTGTGGTATTCGGTAAGAAAATTCCACACCAAATGTAGTTATTTCCAATAACATCAATTTTCGTCATCATCAAGTACTTGCAAAACAAAGAAGAGAAAGAAATGATTGACTTGATTATTTAGGTATCTTACAAACTCTGAGCTAATAAATATTAAGGTTTCGAACTTGTCCCAAATATCACGACGGCAACCTAGAAAAATGCTTCGGTCAAGAAAGGAAAGAAAATAATTTCCAAAATTTTTAGCAGCTGACACCCGCGAATAAAAGAAATTTGAAGGCAAGTGAAGGGAAGTAGTTTATAAAATTGTGCGCAGGAAAAGCGCATGATTTCGACGGAGCAAATATACCTGTGACAGAACTGGTGCTTATTCTTGAAGACTATTCCTTCGACATGCAAATAAGGAACTCCGTAGACTACAAGGGGAGTGCTATAAAGTTTTATGGAATTCTAAAGCTGAGCAGTTGCAGGAATATTTTTTGAAAGGTATGATCGCAAATTTAATCCATTCTCTGACATAGAATTGCTCAATGCAAAAGCTTCAAAAAATGCTTAGCGTCGCAAGCTACCAAAAAATCTCACCAAGAGAAAGGCAAGTTCATCTGCACTATAAGCTTTGAGCTTTGAGGAGAAGTAAGGATTTCAAAGAAAGTTATCTCACATTGTTGCTCATGAGTTGGCCTCGAGAGGAATTGAAGGAACGGTAGCAACAATAGAATATGTTATGGAGGAAATTGGTAATCAAAAGAAAACAAACGCGATGCATTGAGTAAAACCCAGATTTTTTCAAGAGCACCCGAGGCGGTTCAGAAAGAAGGACCGACAGTAAGTGGCTAGTACCGAATACAGTCAATGAAGATTCATGATGAGTATATAAATGGAAAGTCACAGTACGATTGGAATTATATTGAAAAAATTAGATATGAGAAAAATCAATACACAAAATTATGGTTCAGATGATGTGATCCTATTGAAATGTTGCATGAATATTAAGTATATCAATCTTCATTCACAAAATAAGTTTCACTCGAATCGGATATCTTATTATGAAAATATAAAGTTTTTCTTTTCAATATTCCAAATGCATATTCCATGGTTCTATTGAAACTATGGCCACGATTTCGCATAAGGCTTATTATGAGCATCTCGCATGTGGCCTCAAAATTTCATTTCGATTGATTTCGGAAAAAACGATAGAGCACTCGATTAAGTTGCTTAAAAACAGCTTGAAAACTGTGTGCATTTAAGGGGGTAAATTGATAGAACCTTTCGTTCATATTTTTGTAATAGCCAAAACTGAAGTTATTCTTAGATTCCGGAAGTGTAGTTGTTTCGTTCGTAAATAAATTTACATATTATTCACGCATGACTAAGGATTGAATACAACAAAATTACTTACCCTGTTAGGCAACTCCTCCCTTTCATGAGCTGAAACAAATCAATATGCATTAGAATAGAAAATTCTACTTGATAAAGGTATAAAAATGTATCGGATCTCCAAAAGTAAGCTTCACCAATGGGTTTGAAAATACATATACAATAACAGGTATTTTTGAACTCAATAGCTTCACAGAAATACAGTGAAACCTCCCTCCCTCGAACTGACTTTGCCTGAAACGGATACATTTTCTTGTAATTTTTTACTCAGGAGCAGACACCTCTTTCGGACCAACACGGACACTATAACTATTTCGACCTCTTTCGACGGAGCTTCACCTGGGGATACATCCCTGAATGCTGGTGGGACGTGAAAGTGAGCTTCATTCCTAAGGCTGGTAAACGGCCAGGGACTGATGCAAAATCATTCCGCCCTATCAGCCTATCCTCCTTTCTCTTGAAAGCGATGGAGAAGATAATTGATCAAGATATTAGAGCGGGCTTACTTTCTAAGTTCCCTCTACACAAAGATCATCAGTATGCATATCAAGCAGGGAAATCAACGATTTCAGCTCTCCATAGCCTCACCAGGAAACTGGAGAAGGCCTTAGAGTTCAAAGAGGTTGCTCTTTGCGCTTTTATTGACATAGAAGGCGCGTTCTCGAATACGCCAAGGCAGTCTATCCACCGTGCGCTGGTCAAGAGAGGAGTGGAACCGGCAACGGTTGCTTGGATTATGGCTTCTCTGAACAGCCGGATAATCAATATGCAACTAGGTGCAGCTTCAGTTACTGCGACGCCCGGAGACGGATGCCCACAAGGGGGCTGCTTATCGCCACTCTTGTGGTCACTGGTCGTTGACGATCTTCTTAAAACACTTACAAGTGCGGATTTTGAGATCTGCGGTTATGCAGATGACCTTGTGATAATGGTTCGGGGTAAGCATGACGACACAATTAGTGATCGAATGCAAACTGCCCTAACCTTAACTCACGAGTGGTGTCTCCGAGAAGGTCTCAATATAAATCCCTAAAAGACGATATTACTACCATTCACCAAGAGGAAAAAACTCTCTCTTAAAACAATTACGATGAACGGGACCACCCTAACCCCAACGAACCACACCAAATATCTTGGTGTGATCTTCGACCAAAAACTCTCCTGGAGTCTCTACACCTCGAAGCTGTGATCAGTAAGGGCCAGAGAGCTCCCTTCATATGCCAGAGGATGGTCGGAGGTATGTGGGGATTAAAACCTGAACTAACGAATTGGACTTACAAATCCATTGTTCGGCCAATCGTGAGCTACGCGGCTCTCATTTGGTGGCCAAGAGCAAAACTAGTTTCGGGACAACTAGCCCTAGGAAAACTACAAAGAACAGCGTGTCTATCCGTAACAGGCGCATCTCGCTCCTGCCCAACTGCTGCCATGCAAGTCATCCTGCCTCCTCTAAAGTTTTCTGGAAAGAGAGGCGGCCAGATGGGCTCTCCGAGTAGCAAGGGAGCGGGAGCTGAAAATTGGTGACTACTCAGGGCACCTCCGCATTCTAAATGAGTGTAAGGAGCTTCAGGATGTAGTCACAGATAACCTCCCCTTGAGACACGAGTTTCAGAAAAACCTTACCATGACATTCCCAAGTCGTGACCAATGGGCTAATAAAGAATCAGTTTTCCCCAGAGGGTATATGGTATTTTATACTGATGGCTCGAAAACTGAAGACGGACGAGTCGGAGCCGGTGTTTACGGTCCCTCAATCCAATTAGCCATACCAATGGGTCTCTGTCCTTCGGTTTTTCAGGCAGAGACACTTGCTATAAGGGAGTGCGTTGCGCTCTGTGCGGAACGCAACTACCAAAGAAAGGAAATATATATAGCATCTGACAGTAGAGCAGCCCTGCTAGCGTTTGACTCTCCACAAGTGTAGTCAAAGTTGGTCTGGGAATGCAAAACGTCACTTAACCTACTTGGAGAAAAGAACCAGGTCACTCTCATCTGGGTGCCTGGTCACTCCGGGGTTCACGGCAATGAAGCGGCAGACCGACTGGCCAGGGAAGGAGAGACAACCCCCTTCACTGGACCAGAACCGTTTTGCGGCTTCCCAGCCAGTCATCAGGCAATGGCTATTAAGGACTGGGAACAAAAGAGGAAGCTTATGTCCTAGCGTACGACCAATGGTCAAAAGCAAGCTAAGTCACTTCTCTCTCACTCGACGAGCTGGACCAACAAAGTCCTCTCACTCAGCAAATTGGAACTGAGGAAACTGACGGGCGCTCTCACTGGGCACTTTCCTGTGAGGTATCACTTAAAAAACATGGGAAAGGCGCCCGATAGCACATGTCGCTTCTGTCAAGAAGCCACCGAGACAGCTAGACACCTGCTATGTGAGTGTGAAGCTGTTCACCAGAAACGGTAACGGCATCTTGGCTCCAGGTTCCTAAAGCCTGAACAAGTAATGGATGTGGCCCCCAGAAAGGTGGTGAAGTTCATTGAGACTTTGCTGCCGGACTGGTAAACAGCGCGGGGATGCACAATAGATCTTAAGGTCAAGGTGCTCGCAAGGTCGGTTTTGATCTGTCGCCCCTCCTCTAACCACTATTTCAGCAGTGCCGAAAACCCATCCAGATACAGACACGGAATTCTGAAGAACGCAAAAAAGTAAATACAAACGCACGAGTTCAAAAAAATTCTCGTAGTTATTTCTTTGTTTAACCGTGCAAAAAATAACTTCGAGGATTCCCTTCCATTTCGATGCAAGAAATACAGAGTTCTCGCTATCAGTAAAATGTGAGTTTATTGAATTATTGCGCCTTAGAAAAGATTTCTGACATGGAAAGAGAAGATGGAGCTGAAAAATGTGTCACTTTTTCACAAGCGTATACCTCCCACGACCGGACAGAAAAGCTGGAACCAACAGTGTCCGCTTTTGGGAGATTTCAGTGTATGTTCCTCGTTATTTTTTAATGTTGTTGCAAACGCCGTCAGAATAAAACCAAAATCAAGGATTCTATTACATACGAAGCTATAGGTGAGCTCGAACATGCTGGAATCAGGAGTAACAAGAAAAAGTCAATTACCAACATTTAAAAACCTATGGCAACGAACCAATAAAGCTGGACTATGTTAGAGGTGGTTTTCAAACAAGATTGTATCTAGGGAAGTTAATGGAGGACAATTTGAACATTTGGTTCGACAACGCAGATTTTACCTAAAATAATTGGCTAAAACTGTTCATCAACATTACTTTTCTCATACACCTGTATGGATTTTTTTTCAAATTTATGGGATGAGAAATTTCCAATGATTCATTCGATGGAATATCAATAATTATGCACGCACACGCTTTCATTTCAGTGAAAAATACTTCATTTGATTTACTTCCGAATGACATATCAACTTTTGTGCTAGCTGTTCATCCTCCGCCATAATATCATGGCTAACATGATAACAACGGAAAAGTTTAAGAATTTCGAACCTAATTTGTACTATTTTGTAACTTAGTGGATGCTAGTAAATGGATGTGTAAATACAAAAATAATCGTTACTAGTGGGGCATTCGGTAAACCTGTAAGAAAAACCTCGAAATAATATGCTACAAATGTACCTATTCATCTTTCGTATGAAAGCAACAAAGCAGATTCATACAAATACGAGGGTTAATCATACATATGCCGAATTATTTTCACGACCGTGTTTCTATATGAAATTTAATATACAGATTTGGAAATTCACATCTGAAACATACGACATACAATGCATCAGACACACGATACACTTACACCGGTATGCAGACGCGCATCGAGATGTGACGTCACTGCAGAGCATTTCCATTGCATTTGCGGGATGGAAGTGTTAGAATTCCAGAGAATGATTGGAATAATGCAATTAATCACAAGTTTCATTGAAAATGCAATTAACTAACAATTTCAAATGAAATTTCTCCGATGTCTTTGTTTGTTGATTCTAAAATATATCAATGAAATTGTATAAATATGGGTGTAAGTGAAAAGTATTTATTTTTTAATACAGAATAACTTATTGAAAGTTCATCAAAAAACTTCGAATAAATGAAAATATTTTTATCATTTTTAGGGAAATTTCAATGAATTTCACTTATAATTCGTGAATTTGAAAAGTTTTTTGTCCACTTTTTTCTTCATATTCTGAAAACTGATCTTCTTATTGAGATCCCTGCCTAAAGTTGGTACGGATTGTGCTCAAGCAAAGAATCACATCGAATGGAATCTGAATGTCATTTTTCAGTTTTGCAACCGTGTTATCTTCTAACACTTAGAAAATATTTTTTCCTCAGATAATGAAGTACTGACGGGATACTTCCAACTTCAGAAAGCAAAAGTACCTTATTTCGGTTCCCTTTTGACTCTTCTGTAATTCCTACAGCCAAAACTGCGCAATTAGGCATGAATGCAGGTATTATAACAATAATAATATAACTTCACTTTTATCTCTGCTGCTCAATCACGTAGATGAGCGCGCCGGCCGAGTTTAGACTATGAATCTGGCATACCGGTGTGAGTGTATCGTGATCAGACAGAGAATTCTTCGGTCTAGTTGCACAGATGAATAGTCGAGATAATCACGTGCTGTAACTGAATGAATTCCGTTGACTTATTTTAATAACCTAGTCTTGTCTCTCTCTTATCGCAGTATGGTAGGGAACCTGCAGTTCACGTATAGAATTATTTAATTTGTCAGGCTGCCCAAAATACCCGATTCAAGTATTTAGTGTAGTGTTGCCTACCATACTAAATGAATTATGCGATTATACGATTAGAGAGAGACAAGACTATAATATAACAATAAGACAACGGAATTCAGTGTGTTACAGCACGTCTTGACTATTCATCTGTGCAACTGGACTGAAGAATTCTCTGTCTGATGCATTGTATATCGTATGTTTCAGATGTGAATTTCCCAACCTGTATAACACTCGCAATTGTAAACAATATTCTATATAAACATCGTATTTACCTGAGGTCGGCCTATGAGCTCCCCTTCTTCCACATCCTGAAATGAGAAATATTGTTAGATTCGGAACACTTTAAAGAACGATCATAGTAAAATTAATGTTAGCCATAGCAGAACTTCTACCGGTCATGTATTACCTAGTAGAGACAGAGAAATGGGGACTCATAAACTAGCAGACCATAGAATTAAAAATTTATAAAGCCCTTAGCGGGTGCTTTTGAGCACTCTACATTGGTGGAGACCGGAATAATACTCTGGAAATTAATGGAAAACTGAAATTTGTTATTTGACAATTTATAAAAATTCGATTCTATGGTTCTGATGATGCGATCTTCTTGAAATTTTGCGTTTAGTATATCAATCTTCGTTTACAAAATAAATTTCACTGGAGTCGGATATCTTGATACGGAGATGAGTTAGTAAGTTTCCAATTGAATTTTCTATGGTTCTGTTTACACTTAATATTTCGATAATAATTTATGCGATTCGAGTGAAATTTTTGTTGTGAATGAAAATTGATACAATTAATGTTGATACAAAATTTCATGAGAATCGCATAATCAAAACCAGAGAATTTTATTCTTCAATTGTCAAGTTTTTTCATATTTCAGTGTTTTAATAATTTCCTGTTCATTATTCATCTTGATGCTCAAGTCCTATACCAAATTTTGGGGCCTAATTACTATAGAAGTTTATAAAGAATTGGTTGATCCATATTTTATGTACATACATATTTTGTGAAAAATAAGCTTGATCAGGCATAGTGAGATCTAATTCAAAAAGGTGTATATCATTTTGGTAGTAATTTTGAATATATAAATGTACTAGCTGCCTGGTACACGTATTGGCATTCTCTACTACTATGCAGCGCATGCATGGTGTTGCAACGCGGCGAAGAATGACTGAACGTATGCTCTCTCTATCCAGACATGTCCTACCACGGCTCAGCGCAGGCAGGCGTTCAGACGTAGTAACTTTTGTATTATTGATACGCGCGATTATTGAGACATTGTTTGGCGCTTTTCAATTAAGGTCGGATATAGCGCTTTTTTCGTGGGAGGGCTAATAATTATTGAAAACCAATGAATCTGGCACACAACGTAAAATAATCTCATTGTCACAGAAACTATTTCATGGACATTTTTGAGAACTTAAATAAAAAAACCACAAAACAAAGAATACAAACAAATTTGAGGTTATAAATACAAACAAACGAAAATGTCTCCTACAGCGAGGTAAAACTCCACGAATAGTGTTAAAAATAAAAAAATTCACGATCTTCTAAAACGTTTTTATGAAAATAATCGCAGTCACTCGTCGCCGGCTATTCGCAAAACGTTCTATTATTTTACACACAATATCTCCTGCGTCATGTCTTTTAAGAGCAGAGATTGATTTTTTTACTGACGCAACTATAACGGTCAATAAAATCTGAAGAATAATCTTAAAATAATGAAAGAATTCTTTACCACACTTATAAAATGCAAAGGAATCTTCTTACGGCAGTGTTTTCATTTTTTATGTTTTTGTGCCACAATTAAATTTCAGCTTTTGACTTTAATTCCAACAAATACTACCTGAAAGTCAATGCTAAACTTGCTAACAAATTCGGATAAATTTTTCAATGAAATATTCACCTTCTATGCGCATAATAATATATAACTTTGAGAACACGGCCAGCAGTACAATAACAAAATTTAAAGTACATAAAATGACAACCTCTATTAGAGGATCTAATGTAGGAATGCGAGTTGTAATTCAGTTATAGTCTACCAGATTCTCTGTTTGGACATTTGTACTATACAGGGTCTTTCACGAGGAACCTCACCCATATTTATACGGGAAACTACTGAACGTATTTTCATGAAATTCAGCACTTAAAAGTATTTCACGATGCTGATGAAATCTAAAATATTTTCAAGGCATGAGCACCTCCGGTTTTTCCGGAAATGACGTCCACTTCCGTTTTTCAAATTAGAACACCATTTTTTTAATGCAGAAATAGATTCCTTAAAAAATTTCAAGTTATTTTGATGTAACATTTTTCAGTTTTGGTTGGAAAATTCTCTCTGAGCGGGAAAATACGAAAAAAAAATCGAAAATAGAGCTCCGCTGAAACAAGAATAACTTCGAGGTTTTTGAATGGAAAATTTTCATTTTTGGATTTTTTCAAGATGTAAGATTGATGTATCCACTTTAAAAATCGAAATCGCGATTCATGATGCAGGGAGTAAAAAAATCGCTTTCAAAGTTAGGAATGACAAAATCGTGAAAAATCAATTTTTTCGAATTAGAACCCCATTTTTTATGGCAGATATTGAATCTACGTTAAAAAATGATGTGAGTGTATGCATCACACCCTTGCCCTAAAGTGGATATTTTCTGAGTTATTCACAAAAAACTGTTTTTCGTCTTGAATTTTCAGCTATTTCTTTTCCCTTCACGCCAAACAGATGAAATTTTCAGGAACTGTTATTTGAACCATGCTGTAGATTTTTCACCCCTTCTTAAAACCGACTTCAAGTTACTATTAGGAGAACCATGGCAAACTCTCGCAGTTATAACTAGAGAAGATGCTCAAAGTTTTGACCGTTAATTTCTAGACATTTATTTATACGTCTCAGGAATGATTCTTGCGTTGCTCTTCCCATTTCATCGGGAGGAAGAGATCTGCAAAAGTGTTTAAAAACCAAATTGAGTTTCAAAACTATGAATCTAAAAATCTAAACAAACCTGAACGCATTTCTGACTCGTTCTATGCAGTCCTCTTTATCAGTCAGGGGAGTTGAGTAGACAATATTTTTTATCCTACCCCAAACATAATAGTCTAAAGGAGTTGAATCGGGAGAACGTGGTGGCCAAAGATGTGGACCATTGTTCGCCAACCATCGATCTTCAAATAGCCTGTAGAGGATATTTGACATTGAGTGAATTGTGTGGAGGCGAGCCATCTTGATACCATAAGTCATTATGGTTCTGTACTAGCGGCTCAATTATTTGAGTCAATATGTCAGAATATCTATCTCCTAAGGGAGAACATTCTTTAAATAATGCAAACATGTGTAGTGTTCTATCTTACCAGTTAAAGTCCCATAATAAATGTGAACATCGAGTATTGCATTATTTTTGATGGCGCAAAAAACAGTGAAACTCCAGGTCTCTTGAAAGTTCCATTGTCTGAAGTGGTGGTTGTTCTCTTCATCCCAATAATGACTGTTATGCCTATTGAAAGAACCATTCTTTGTGAATTTAGATCCATCTGTCCAAATTATACAGTCCAAAAAGTTTTCATTCTCTTGAAATCGAATCATCATAGCTTCGCAAAACTCTATTCTCCTGACAAAATAAGTTTCCTTCAAATGCTGTACCCTATTGAATTTATATGCGTGCATTTTATGTTTTTTTAGTATTCTCCAAACACTCGATTGAGATAATCTCAGATCAATCTCGGCATCTTTGAGAGAATTTTGAGGATTCACAAGAAAATATGCAAGAACTGTAATTTCGTTGTTCTCATCTTCTACTACACTTTTTTCTCTGTGTATAGTTTTCTTAACGAAAGATCCGACATTCCTCAAGTTTGTCATGGTTCTGTTAATGGTATCTCTCGTTGGTCTGGGTCGGTCAGGAAACCTCTCAATGAACAGTCGAATCGTTCTATCTACAACTTTATTACATTCTCCATGAAGTAGAATGAGATTTAAATAATCTTCATTGGTAAAATTAGGCATAGTGATCGATTTTATAACACGAATTATCACCAAATTAATAGTAAACACAAAATGCTACTGAATAAAGAGGAATTTGGCAGATATTTTTAATGATATCTATCATTAAAAAAAAGAATGTAAAACATGGTAAGTTTTTGCATATGGTTCATAAGGAATTATTTATTTATTACTGGAGAGAAAACCGATGGCCGATTAGTTGAAATAAAGAGGTTTCCGATACAAATTCGAATCAAAATTCGCCATCTATTTGGGAACAACCGGTAACTGTTTTCTCTTGCATATTAGGATAGTAAAATCTAAAACATGGTTTAAGTAACAGTTCCTGAAAATTTCATCTGTTTGGCGCTAAGGGAGAAGAAATAGCTGAAAATTCAAGACGAAAAACAGTTTTTTGTGAATAACTCAGAAAATATCCACTTTAGGGCAAGGATGTGATGCATACATTCACATTATTTTTTAACGTAGATTCAATATCTGCCATAACAAAATGAGGTTCTAATTTGAAAAAATTGATTTTTCACGATTTTGTCATCCCTAACTTTGAAAGCGATTGTTTCACCCCCTGTTTCATGAATCGCGATTTCGATTTTTAAAGTGGATACATCAATCTTACATTTCGAAAAATCCCAAAAATGAAAATTTTCCATCCAAAAACCTCGAAGTTATTCTTGTTTCAGCGGAGCTCTATTTTAGATTTTTTTTTCGAATTTTCCCGCTCCGAGAGAATTTTCCAACCAAAACTGAAAAATGTTACATCAAAATAACTTGAAATTTTCTAAGGATTCTATTTCTGCAATAAAAAAAAATGGTGTTCTAATTTGAAAAACGGAAGTTGACGTCATTTCCGGAAAAACCGAAGGTGCTCATGCCTTGAAAATATTTTAGATTTCATCAGCATCGTGAAATACTTATAAGTGCTGAATTTCATAAAAATGCGTTCAGTAGTTTCCCGTAAAAATATGGGTGAGGTTCCTCGTGAAAGACCCTGTATATGTCTCCCTACTACACAAGATTTGGATAAATTTAGATCGAATTTTTTATGTAACAATACAACCCTCCTGAAGATAGTTTCGGCAGATTACCTGATGATGGAAAGTTACATAGCCGAAATGCATTTTATTCTATCAAAGGAATAAATTATTCGAAGTGGCCGTCATTAAATTGTATAATAAAACTTTACCAATGGACTGCTATCAGAATTTGAGGAGAATGTTGTTTACGGTTTATGTCAAACTCAACTTCAACTCAAAGACAGGTACTTCGATCGTTGTCGAGCAGTGGATCTGATTTTCTTTGCCGAAAGGTCCAAATATGTTCTCTTCTATATCTTGATGTCAAAACAATTCAGATATTTAAAGCAATCCTATTGGTACTAGGTGAAAACAGAGTGTACCTTTTATCGTAAATACACTTTTCTATTGCATAATACTATATTATTCAATGAGTACGTAATAATTACTATTATTCATGAGGGTCAATTCACCAGAGTGAATATTACCTACTTAGTTATGTGCGGATAGAATACTACACTTTGTCCATAACTGCATTGGTGAAATTCGAATCAATCTGCATTTTCAACAATGAAAATAGTTATCAAAAGCGTTGACCTAAAATTTTCTGTGTTCACTGAAAATAACAAGCTCACGATAATCGTGAAAATTTTCACTTGATATCGATTCCATGAAATGGATACTCAGTCTATCATGCGCTTATCCCAGGTACACTGAGAGAAATAATAGCCCAAATGAATAATATTGATTTGTTAGCGGCAGATTTGTTTATTGAAAAGAAAGTTTCTTCACAGTAAATAAAGCTGTCGAAAAATGCAGGCTAAATGTAAAAAAATGGTTCTCTATAGCAACGTTTAATCTAGTAGAACAAATTTCTTAGTAGTCAATATATTCATTTGATTGTCAATAAATTCATTCTAACAATGAAAAATACATTTTCCTTGGAAATATTCGAAAATTTATTATTTAAACCATAACATATTTGATTTTTTTTTTCAATATTCCTTTATTGTTATTCAAAATTAGTTTATAATCAACGAATTCGGCAGTGGTGGGGTGGGTTCGAATGAGTTCGTTCAACATGACGCATGACGTCGGCCAACTGTGTCATCTGATAGTCTGGCTCCAGGGCGCCTGGCTAATACAAGAAAAAAGTGTCTAGTGGTAGATTATTCTGTTATCTGTTGTGGTGCTGTGGCTTGGTTTGGCGCATGCGTTTCATTTCGCGGTTTATTTCTCGGCGTGGCGATCTGCGACTGACTGTTTCAATGTTGAGTACCTAATGCGGCCCATACACAAGCTACTTTCTCGGCGTTTTGGCAGCTAGCGTCGCCGCAAGCGACCAAAACGCCCAAAAGTAGCCCGAAAAACGCCTGTGTATGTCCATCCGCTGCCACGCTGGCGAGTCGCCGAGCTGGACGCAACGCCGGACGCCAAGATCAAACGTGTTTGATTTTAGCGTCAAGATAGCCGGCGAAACGCTTGAAAAACGCTTGTGTGTGTGTGTGAGAGCGCCTAGAATGGCAGAGAATCATGCAAGAATTGCACATTCAGAAGAATTTATTACAAATTTTATAGAACTATTTGAAAAGAATAAGTATTGATGGGTGATTAAGAGCAAAGAATATTCGAACAGAACACTAAAGAATAAAGCCTACGAAGAATTATTAGCTTTATGTAAACAATAAAACGATGAATGCGATATTGATTTCGTAAAGAAAAAAATGAAAAGCATCCGAGACTCATTCCGTAAAGAATACAAAAAGTTACGAGCTACGGAAAAGTCGGGTGCAAGTACGGATGACATTTTAAACCTTTATCGTCAGCGATCGATGAGCTACTGAGACGCTTGTGTGTGGTGAAAATTGCACGAGCGTCTAGGACGCTCGCAAAACGCTAGCTGCCAAAACGCCGAGAAAGTAGCTTGTGTATGGGCCGCATAAGTGATACATTATGTATAGATATAAGATATTAAAGATTAACGCTTTTAATGCAATATCTATAGCGTCGTGTTTCGGTGAAACAAACAGTGTATTTTTACAGTGATGGAGAATTTACTTATGGAAATGGGAATGGGTGAATATGTGGAGAGATTCAGAGGTTTGTGATTATGTACATTAGACTTCAGTATTTCCAGAAGACCTCGGTCCCTCTGGGATATAGCTATTTTGATTTGATTCACAATCATGTTTACTATAGGACTAGATAATAATAATATGTATATTATTATCGATATTGGAAAGTTCTGAAAAGCGTCTTCAATAGTATATTGACTATTAAAATATTTATTAATAACAAAGAAACTATTTGATATCCACTGAAATTTCTTGACTCAAAACTAAGTTTTTTGATTGGAAGATAATTCTTCATCAATAAGATGATGTTAAGAACGTGTTTTCAGATGATGGCGTCACTTTCAAAGTATTGCCTGAATTGTTGGAGAGCAAGACTGATGCACTGAATGAATTAATTTCGCGAGTTGGAAAGAGACAAAAATGAAAATAAATCAGAAAGGTAAATAATATGTAATTATTTATTATATTATTGTCCATACTGATAGCTGGTGTTTTATGCATTTTTTATTAACACTTTATCTAATGGCCTGTTTGCAATAAATGTTCACAAAACAGAATGAATAATATTTTTTTGTTATATACCAAACATGTATTGTGTATAATGTTGAGTTCTTAAATAAATATATGGGAGCAATTGTTTTTTTATTTATTGGTCGTTCATTTCATATTATATGCATCTTAATAATCAATAATTAAATAGCAATCAGTTAACAATTATATGGCATCATTTAAAATGTCAATTTCATATATAAAAAATGGACTTTAGGTATTAAAAATTAATGAGTTAAATAACGAAATGACTTATTTAAAATAATGATACTGCTGCTTTAGTTATAACAAATATATGATCACAATTACAAAAAGTTTTTTGAATATTATGAAATATTTATTCACTGGGAGAATATATAAGTATACCCAGTAAATAATATTCTTTTAATGAAAAATAATCGTTTGTTAGCATTAAAGAAATGCACTGTAAGAAATCATATGTTGAATATTAATACAGGTAAGTTAGTCCATATTTGAAACAGTTATTTGTTAAGTATAAATAAAATTTATTAGATATAAATGAATATTTCTCTCAGTGTACCGAATCATCGGACCACCTCAATTTTATTCATGTATCAAAAAAAAACATTTCTGTGAAAAAAAAAACATTTCTGTTCAGCCGACATCACTGAGTCGAAGAAAAATTAGAGAGGGTTTGACATGCGGCGCGAAGCGCATTCAAGCTGGTAGGCCATCCAATAAAAAATGGCGAACAATACAAAACGAAAAAGGTCTTTGAAGGAAAATATTGATCTTAACAGACCAACCGGAACTGCAAATTTGATTATGGTTGGGTTATAGCATTGTAGTACTGAAAAACGACTACATTTTTTAGTTTATATTCGACCTACAGATGGCACTGAAAATGAATTTGTATATAAAATCGGTAATGTTGATTTTAAACTTTTCCGAAATTTTTTTTTATTTATAATGCATAGTATTGAACTTCGAAATGAAATAAAAAAGTAAAATTTATTATACTCTCTAATTTGGAATGTATGAAACTGCTCAACAAAAGCCACTACAAAAACATTAGGTGAATGTTTATATTATTTCACTAACTATTTCAATTCGTTGAAAATCGACACCTCTCAAAATTTCCACAGGTTTGCCATCTATGACAATTTAACCAAAGATAGTAAAAAGTATAGAAAGATAGGAAACTGCCCGGTGCGTGCTTCGTTACGTATAAGGCAGAGTAATAAACTTCGAAATAAAACAAAAAATAGTTATTTTTCATACAAGGGAAAATAACTCTCGGTTTTTTGTCTCCCGACGCGTCGGGAGACAACATAACCTCGAGCTAAAATCTAATATTTTTCCCATGTATACGTTAATACACTATGTTTTTCTGTGACAGGAAAAACGACCATTCAATAGTGAAAGAAATATAACCTTTCACGAAATTACTTCTTTGCCCATGAGAAAAAAGGGAGTACTTTCTTCCTGGATACATAGAAGAGAGTTGAAGTGCGCGCAGCACGTAAGCCCGAACGTGGACGTAAACGTGAGAAATATAACGTTTACGTCTTGAAGTAAAAATAGAGTTGAAGTGCTGCCATAGGATACGGCAGACCATTAGAGACCTAAAGCTAACCCATTATTGGTTTTTGTTGTATTGATATTGTTGTATTCTGACAGAGAAAGTTTCTGGTATAAGTATTCAGATTGACTGTCCTCTATAAACAAATTGATGAAGTAAACATATATTTGTAGGATTCCTTCATTACATTCGAATTTCAAAATGAATAATGATGAAAATAGTTTTTTGTTGACTTAAGTTCTTGCCGAAAGCAGGAATTTTAGAAAAAATCATCACAAATGAATTGCTTATATATAAATATCACTCTCATTTGAAAGGAAAACTCCACATTTATAACTAATCGAAATAATATATTAGTTCTTGGTACTTATCTGCAATCTCGTAACAGAAATATTGCATTGAAAAAAATTCAACACTTCTTAGAAAAATGCAAAATCAATTAATGAATTGATCGTGTTCTTAAAACAAAGTTTCAGCTACATCTGTTACTAGATTATTTTTAATTTTTTAAGGTTAGGAGCAATTCATTTCAAAATTCCAGCATTCGCAATTCATCGATTGGATTCGTTCAACCTTCGGTTACGTACGTTGCCGTAAGTATAAGGTATACATACGTGACAGGACGCTAGTTTACGTCGGACGTAAAGCCGACTCAAGTGAGAACGTAAAAAACTGACGAGTGCGCATGAGCAAATGTAAATTGTAACGTAAACGTCTACATCCTTGGCAGCACTTCAACTCTCTGATCACTCAATTTTGACAG
This sequence comes from Propylea japonica, assembly GCA_013421045.1. NCBI lineage: Eukaryota > Metazoa > Arthropoda > Insecta > Coleoptera > Coccinellidae > Propylea > Propylea japonica. Next base: position 9,413,174 of record CM024242.1, on the reverse strand, counting down.
GGAAAAAAGTAATTTCGTAAAAAGACATATTTTGTGACCTGTCAAGACATATTAAATGTCTCATTTTTTTTTCTGTCACAAAAAAAATAAAATTTAATACTTTCTCTGATTTCGCTCAACAAAAGCCACTACAAATGTAAATATTTATATTATTTCACTAACTATTCCTATTCGTTGAAAATTTTGACACATCTCAAATTTTTTACAGGTTCGCCATCTATGACAATTTAATCAAGGATTATAGAGTATAGAAAGCTATGAAACTGCCTTGCATTCGCAGTACCGAAAAACGACTAAATTTTTTAGTTTATATTCGACCTACAGATGGCACTGAAAATGAATTTGTATACAAAATCCGTAATGTTGATTTTACTCTTTTCCAAGATCATTATCTTACTAAACAATATTTGATTTCGAAATTGCATTATACAGGATGTTGGGAAAAAGAAGTTTCAAAGTTTTGGGAGCTCCAAATAAATGAAAAACACCCATATCGATGTAATTTGTACTGGTTTAAATAAATAAATAAATATAATATAAAATATTAGTTTATTTTTTTGATGTCTTATTAACTGAACCATAAGTAATTGTTTTTCAGAAGGTTCGGTGGAAAAAGTCACTGCTTATATCAAACATTTTTTTTTCCTGTAACATCGTTCATATCTCCCAAAGGACTTGATTGCATTTATTAAAATTTTCACTTATTTTTAGATCTAGAATGAGTTTCCAGAATATTGAAATGTTATTTTTCAACAACAGGTTAGTTATCTTTAATGAAAAAAAATTAATGTGTGAATGCTTTATAAGCCCAAAAAAATTATATAAAAAGCATTTCCAAATAATGATTAAAAATCTTCAATTTCATTTCTATTTTCAATTTCATATTTCACTCCTCTGAATAAAGAATGTAAAAGTTTCGTTAGGTTATAAAATATAACATAGAATAGCTAAAATTCTTGCTAGAATCTCGATTTCTGTGTTCGCGGTGCTACGCGATATCACATTCACGATATCTTTTACAGTCATGCTTACAGAATTCCAATTTCAACACCGATGTAACTTGCCTACTAACATCGCGATGTATCCTTACATCGATGTAAAGTTACATCGGTGTTAATATGTTAATATTATGTTAATAACATTTCACTAACTATTTCAATTTGTTGAAAATAGACACCTTTCAAATTTTTACAGGTTCGCCATCTATGACAATTTAATCGAAGATTATAGAGTATAGAAAGCTAGGAAACTGCCTTGCATTCGCAGTACCGAAAAATGACTACATTTTTTAGTTTATATTCGACCTAGAGATGGCACTGAAACTGAATTTGTATATTAAATCCGTTATGTTGATTTTACTCTTTTCCAAGATTTCTTGTTTTATTTATAAGGCACACTAAGAAACTTTGAAATAAAATAAAAAATAAAATTTAATTTTTTCTCTAATTTCGAATGTATGAAACTGCTCAACAAAAGCCACTTCAAAAACATAATTTTAATGTTTATATTATTTCACTTACAATCTGTTGAAAATGACACCTCTCAACTTTTTTACAGGTTCGCCATTTATGACAATTTAATCGAAGATTATAGAGTATAGAAAGAAAGGAAACTGCCCTGCATTCGTAGTACTGAAAAACGACTACATTCTTTAGTTCATATTCGACCTACATATGGAACTGAAAATGAATTTGTATATAAAATCTGTTATTTTGATTTTACAATTTTCCAAAATTTCTTTTGAGTTTTCTTTACTTAAAAAACTTTCCTAGACTTCCACGAATAATTCAAGACCAAAATCAGCCAAATAGGTAAAGGCAATGTTGAGTTATAAATGCACAACGAAAAGTGGCATTGATTTAGATATATTAAAAGATGTAGTAGGTAATTGAGTTGGTATTGAAAACTTCAGTATTATTGCAGAAAAACAACTTATCAGGTTTAGGTATAGGAAAATCTTATGAAAAAAGTTTCGAGATTAATTTTTGCGTTACATAAGATGAAGAAATACCAGGCGTTCCATTTGAAATGAGAAAATTTTTGACCATTATTTGTAGTAGATTTTTGATAATTATAAACACTCCGTACATTTCAGACTTCGAGTTTTCTTTTTTATGGAACTAGCTGATATATCTACTCAAAAAACATTGTCTATATCGCTTGTTTAACTAGTTGCTTAATAAATTACTTTTTAAAATAGTTCTATATTGTGCGATTTCGCGATTTCATTGAAATGGTGCATCAAATGTACAGAGTGATCTGAAAAAATAAATTAATTGGTAATTGATTGTGTTATAAATTCATAGAATATTTCATATTTATTAATTGAATATTTTTCTAACGGTGAAAAAGAAGAAGAAATAATAATGGTTCAATTGATTAATTGAAGATAAATAATATAATTTAAAATAATAATCAACTCAAAGTGAAATAACTATAAGAAAATTGAAACTCGTGCACTGGAACCGATGTCAATGAAGGGAAATTTGGCACAAAATTGGATGGTATGGAAACAAAAATTTATGAATTACCTAACTGCAACAGAAGCATCTAGAAAACCGGAAGCAGTACAATATGCGAAGTTGATTTATTTCATTGGTGATGAGAAGCCTAGAAATTTGTAACACCTTCACATTTGCTGCTACCGAAAAAGATAAAATAATACCTTTTTGTACAACTGTCAAAAAAACTTGACTTTTCTTCATAACTATGGATGCGTAAATGCGTTTAAAACCGTTAAAAATAGTCTTTTTCTCCAACCATCAAAAAATGTTGACTTTTCTGTACTATTTTCAGGTGCAAAAGTCATAAATTCTCTTACCGTACAAAAATTTGCTCGTTGCTTAACAACACTTTTAATCCTAGGATTAAAAACGCTACTTTTAATCCTTGGATTAAAAGTAAATGCATTTGAAGTCTACTTGACAATCACTGTCATGATTCTGTGTTCAAATTCATAACCAAATTATGAACGATTTTTCACTAAAACCAATTTTATTGTAATTTTGACTTGGTTGGAGAAAAAATAGTATATATTATTCGGATTAAAAGTGCCTATTTTAACTCGCAATTTTGCATTCGCTCGGCTACGCCTCGCAACTGCAAATATTGCTCGTAAAAAAAAGATGCACTTTTAATCCTTATAATATAATATACTATTTTTTAACGGTGAATAAAAGTAAAGACTGCATGCATAGAAATATTACATTGGAAGCATTGTTCCAATCATTTTATATTTCAGACGATGTAAATTCACATTCACAGTTGTACAAAAAATGGTGTTTGTATTTCGTGCGTATGAAATTCGTGTTTTCATGGCACATTCGTGTGAATTTTTAATTAACACTCTCATACACTCATACACCATGAAAAAACACTCATTTTACGCACTTAATACAAAAATGAATATTATTTGAAAAAGTTTGAGTAGTTTTTTGTGCCATAAAAGAATATCGACTTCGAGCGATATGAATATTTTACCCTTAGACAACAACACGAATCATGCGGTCATTGACCTGGACACATGTTTGAATATGAATTTAATAAAAAAAAATTTAATCTGTAAAAAAAACACAAATTTTGAACAAAAAGAATATAAAAAACTAGCTGATGAATAAAATGATATTTTCGAAGGAATAGGTGAAATTAAAAAGCCTTATCATATTGTATTAAAAACTGATGCAGTTTCTTGTGTGCTTCCTGTACGAAAAGTCCAATTTTCAATTGAAGCTGAATATAAAGAGATCATACAGCAACTGGTTGATCAAAAAATTATGTAACCGGTAGTAATCGTAAGAAAAAAAGATGGAAATTTCCGCATCTGCTTGGATCCTCGGGATTTAAATAAATCAATTAAAAGAGAATACTTCAAGTTTCCTACCATTGAAGAACTAACTTCAAAATTAATAGTGCTTGTTATTTTTCGGTATCAGACGCTGCTAGTGCATTTTGATAAATACCCCTAGATCAAGTTAGTAGTGAATTATGCCCATTCTGCACACGTATTTGATCACTTTCGTTTTATGAGAATGCCATATGGACTTCAGCGTCAGAAGTTTTTCGAGAAAAATTTTGAAAATTTGAAATTTTTGATAATGAAGGTACTGAAGTTTATAGGTATAAACGATATATTGGTTTTTGGCCGAACGAAACAAGAACATGATTCGGGATTGAAAAATGTTTTAGTAACGGGTCATAAGGATGTAATTAAATTTATCCTCGATTAACGTAGAATTGGTTTTCGTGAAATTGAATATGTCAGGCATATATTAGCTCTCGTCGCATTGAAATGGACCCAGAAAAAATTGAAGCTATAAATGACAAGTCCCACAGATAAAAAGGTGTTCAAAGACACAGCATACGTCAATTATTGAAGAATAATGTAATATTTCAGTGGAATCCGGAACATGACAGCATTGAACAAAAGGAAAAAAGATTAAGGGTACAACTCTTCAATATTTTGATCCGAAAGTACCTTTAACTGTATCAGTAGATTCGAGTCAATATGGTTTAGGATGCCTATTGATGCAAGAAAGTAAACCTAGTGCATTTGCATATAGATCGAAACACAAAAAAGGTATGCTCAAAACGAAAAGAGTATAGTTTTCGGAATTGAAAAGTTCTATCAGTATGTGAATGGACGGAAATTCAAAGTGGAAACGGATCACTAACCGCTTTTGCTAATATTGAAGCAACATTTGACTCCATACTCTGTTTGTTAATAACGAATGCTTTTGTTCCTTTAAAAATACGATTTTGATCTGATATACCAATTTGTTCGATAAATATAATCAAAGAAAGAAAAAACAATTGATTGATTCTACAAGTAGTGATGAAAAAATTGAGTTTGATTTTGGGTTATGTTAGGGAAATGTGGCCTAATTCCAGTAATCGTGTTCATTCTCTGGTTAAAAAAAATTATAATTTTAGAAATGAAATCACCGAACAGAGCTGTGCCGAAGCCTTGTGCTTAGTGCTCGTGAAAGCACTCGAAGCACTTTTGTGCTCGTAAGCACTGTGCTTAGTGCTTAGTGCTTCGCGAATTTTTCGAAAGGGCTTAGTGCTTAGTAATTCGAAAAAGTGCTCCCGAGCACCAAAGTGCTCCCAAGCACTCTCAGGAATTACCAAGCACTAAGCCCTTAATAGACTTGTTGGAACATGGAAATGACAGACTTTCGCGTGCTTCAAATAGACAAAGAACTAAAGTTTTTTCTTTCGTTTCACTTCTATAGATAAAAAATTTGTTCATTTTTTCTTGCATTACAAACACTGGTGTTAAAAAACAATCTCGCTGTATGTTATGGACTTTGTGGTTTTTACGTTTTCATTCTTTTGACAAAAAAAAACAGATTGTTTTGATGTTATGGCGGAATTTTTTCAGGAAAGCTCTATGGAGCAATGCGACCTTTTTTCAACATACGATTCAGGTATCTTTTATCATGATATAAAGTAATTTATTGGCGAATATTTCAGTTACAGTTTGTTAACTGAATGAATGCCATATAGAGCTCAGAAAACCATAAGAAACATTTCCATCTAATTTGTTGACAAGACGTCACTCTTTCTCTATAACTTTTTTTGGTTCATGGTAACCTGTCCGTATATCCGGAATTTATCAAAAATAATTATTTCGTCGACCTAAAAGGTGATTTTAATATGTACAAAATTGACTCTAAATGACCAATTTTAATGTTCAATTGATGCTGTTTCAGTGTGCTATTTCCATGAACAAACGAACATAAAGCATTCAGAAGCGATAGAGTAATGCCAGAACTCAACAGTAACATAGAAATATAGAAATTTATATTATGTCAAATGTATGTCTTGTGAGAAATGAGAGTTTATTTCAATCAAGAATTTATATTCAATTCATATTGATGTCGTCGGAAAAATCTTGTAATCAACCCAGTTATTAATCAAGCGACTAATGGTCTCGAACTATTAATGCGTGAGCGGAGCGAATGCTTTAAAATATCTTGACCATTAGTCGCTCTCTTGAATAAACTAGTTGATTAAATATCCATTAAACGACTCGCTGAAAAAACCGATTGTCAATTTCAATTATGTCCAGATCAAAACACGATAACATTAAAAAGAAAAAATCAAAATTCCAAATTAAGAGATATTTGGATGGAAAATATTAAGTTTGATTTTGAAAAGTGCTTAGTGCTCGGTGCTCGTGTAAACGAATTACTTTTCAAAAGTGCTTAGTAATCGCGAGCATTTTTCAAAAAAATAAGGGCTTAGTGCTCGAGATTCCGGAGCACTTTTCAATAGGGCTTAGTGCTTTGTGCTCGAAGCACTTTTCTTCAGTGCTCGGCACAGCTCTGTCACCGAAGCAAACGGTCTAATTTACAAAGGTCAAAAAGTGATAATTAAGAAATAAATGAGACAATTAATGATTGAAAAAATCCATGTTGGACTTTTGGGAATACCCTAAATTCAAAAAAGGGCCAACTTTGTAGTTTGCTGGTCAAAAATGAATGTTGAAAGTTAATTCATGATGAATAAATGTCGTGTATGTCAGAAATATGGAAATTTGAATACTATGGATCCACTGATTTCACAATCAATACCCAGAGGACCGTGGTCAAGAGTGAGCATTGATAATTTTGAAATAGGGTGAAAGCTATAATGATTGACACCTTTAGGGCATGGATACTTTCAGTAGGCGAATTTGGTTCCTAATTTTACTGTAACGCTATGGCTATTAGTACCGAACTATAGTTGAATGTTGCTATTTTGGTCTTACCTTCAAACGTTCAATAAATATCGAAGAAATATTAGAGCAGACATCAATTTCGTCGAAGTTACATATTTGATAGTCATTGTCATATTTTGATAGTAACTCACACCCATTATGAAAGTCATTGACATAATTCCATCTCACTCTTGCATCATTTTCGATATGATATCATCCTGCTTTCTCTTACTCATACATCCTTATTATTTGAGTCAATGAGATATTCATACCAAAATAAAATAGAAATAGAAGGTTTAGACAATTTTATTTCATATAAACAACGAAGTAAAAAAAAAATTTTAAATCCCTGAACAGGAGATTTTCAGCGCTCGTTCTTAAGTGGGGCAATGAGACTATTACCTCAAAATTTTTTTGGGATTTAAAATTGATACCAAATATATGAATACAGAATCTCAGCATAATCGGAATTATATTCTGGAAATGATTCAAGGAATGAAATATGTTAAAAATGAATAATTAAAAAAATTTATTTCTGTGGTTCTGACGATGCCATCCTTTTGAAATTTTGTATGAACATTCAGTATATCAGTCTTAATTCACAAAATAGATTTCACCCGATTCAGTTATCCTGTTATGGAAATATAGAGATTCTCCCTTTCAACATTCCAATTGAATTTTCTATGGTTCTGTTGACACTATGGCCACGAAATTCTACATGAGCATTCAGTGTATTAATATTTATTCATAAAATTAATTTAATTAGAATTGGATGTTTTTTTATGGAAATATGTTTCTTATTTTCAATATTCCAATTGAATTTTCTTTGGTTCTGTTTACACTATGACCACGAAATTTTACATGTGGTTCATTATGAGCCTCTTGCATGTTGGCGCAACATTTAATTGCGATTGGTTTCGTGTTTTCTGAGAACAAACATTTTGAATGGTCATATTTTATGGAACACCCTGTACGAACTGAACTGAGCCATTTGGGAACTGAACTCACCCTGAAAATTTAAAGTCTCTAGAACAATCCCTTCGAAAGTTATTGTGCTAACGGCCCCTGGACAAAATTGAATTTGACTACGAGTTCGTCATCAGGCAGTCGAACCCTATCGTTTGAGACCATTTTCGGGTCAAAATTCGAAAATTACAGACATTTGCGCAAATCGATATAGCACTCGTTTAGGGAGATCGATGTAGATTAAGACTGAGATACTTATTTCAGTGAAGACTCCAATGTTTCATGATATGAGTCCTTGTGAAATTTTGATGTCGAGACCGTGATAACCTAACTATTAATGAAAATACTCTCAATCCTAAAAAGTGTTGTTTTTGAGGACTCGTTCTTCTTGAACGAGTGCTATATCGTTTTGCCCAAATGTCTGTAATTTTTGAATTTCGAACCGACAATGATCTCAAACGATAGGGTTGGACTCCCTAATGATGAATTCGTGGTCAAATTCAATTCTGTCTGTGGGGCCGTCCGTTAGCACAATAACTTTCTTAGGGATTGTCCTAAAGTCTTGAAATTTTCAGGATGAGTTCGAGTTCTGAATGGTTCGGTTGAGTTCGTTAACCAGCCAAATCGTACAGGGTGGTCCATAAAATATGGCCATTCGAAATTTTTATTCCCCAATATCTCAGAAAATACGAAACCAATCGGAATGAAATGTTACGACCAAATGCAAAATACTGATAGCAAGTCTGATGCAAAATTTTGTGGCCGTCATGTGAACAGAACGATAGAAAATTCAATTGGAATATTGAAAAAAAACTTCATATTTCCATAAAAAATATTCGATTCGAGTAAAATTTTTTTTTGTGGATGGAGATCGATATTCTGAATATTCATCCAAAACTTCGTGGGCATAGTTTCAACAGAACCATAAAAAATTCAATTGGAATATTGAAAAGAAAAATCTATATATTTCCATAACAGGATATCCGATTTGAGTGAAATTTCTCCTGTGAATGAAGATTGATATAATGAATCTCCATGCAAAATTTGTAGCCATAGTGTTAACAGAACCATAAAAAATTAAATTGGAATATTGAAAGAAGAATATTTACATTTTCATAACAGAATATCCGATTCGAGTGAAATTCATTTTGAGACTGAAAACTACTATACTGAATGTTCATGCAAAATTGCAAGAGGATCGCATCATCAAAACCATAGAATAATTTCCAGAATATAATTCCGATTGTGCTGAAATTCTGCATTTAAATATTTGGTATCAATCTCAAATCCTATATAAAATTTTTAGGTAATAGTCGCATTGCCCCACCAAAGGTACAGCGCTCAAAAGCTCCTGCTCAGGGCTTTTCTTGAATTTTTATTCTAGAAACTATGTTCTATATCAAACTTAATTAAATCGAGAAATCTGATCCGGAAGCAATGATCCACACTTGAAACATCCAAACCCCCTTATGACCAACCTATGGAAAATCTTACGCCATACTGAATTTTACGAATATTTTTATTCAATGAATTCTTGAAATTGATTGTGCATCAAACAAACTCATATTTATATATATCAAAACTGGTTCCAAAATTATCATTTTACGTAAGTTTTTCATCAAATTGTGGTAAGAAAACTTCTCACTGAGGGGAAATCTGAGAATTTTTTCTGCCATCACAACTTTTTTAATAAAATTCAGTCCATACTCGTTCTAGCTGTTAAATACAGTAAAAAGCTAACATATTGTGTGAATTACGTATAAGTAAATTTTGTGTTGCGTACTGTGAACAATTGAATTCAATTCTTAAATTTAAACTTTGTACATTACTTCAGAATCATGCTCATAATATTCTTACGACCATTGCTCGTTGGTTACTTTTGAATTCGATAAGAGTTCGTAAGTGCTATAAATAAACAGTGTAATTGAAATTATGATAAATTCTTACCTTTGAATGGCTTGAACGCTGACATCTGTAAAAAAAGGAAAAATGGTGTAATTATCAATTTATCACGAATTCATTGAAGGTATTATGCCAAAGTACGATGAATGGTTCGAAAGAAAGAATTTCATTCTGAATAGGGAGAAAACCCAGGTTCTTCCTCTTACTCGAAGAAGAAAATAATTTAGTAACTTAAGGTCAAAAATATCTCCTTTTGGGTTCTGCAAAATTTTTTGTAGTAGGTTTTTAAGTAACATTGAAATACAGGCAAAGTCTTTTCATTTGTCAAAATTCATTCAATTCAAAAAAATGTATTTGTTGGTTTCTTGAAATATTTTTTAATTTTCGACAGGAATTCTTTCATGAAATATTCTAACAGGCATATTCTTCCTATATCTTACAGATATCGAGTTGTTTTTATGTATTCCATTTTCTCCGGAATACAATCAAACCTTTCAATTTCGTGAACGCGTTATGGCCACTGCTTTCGTTACCAAGAGTAGTTTCAAGGCTATGAAACATAAAAGTTTGAAAAATGAAATGTCCAGCAGATAGGGAAGAAGAGGAAATTTCCGAAAATGCTAATGAAAAAAAATTAATATTCAGTTCATATGCAAAATTTCAAATCAAAATTCGGTACCTAATTTTTTGAAATGAGGAAAGCTGTTTTCTCCAAAAATATCGACAATAGATCCGTTTGGATCTTTTGTTTTCAATTCTATTCTCATCAAGCACTATTTTATAACGGTAACAAAGGCGAACTTTGGCGATGTAACTACAGCTAACCATAGTTACATAGTTGACAGTTAATACAAGTATTTTCTGTCAAATCACATAACCATAGTTAGATAGTTACATGTAACCACAGCTCGCCAAAATTCGACTCAAAATTACTTACATTACTGAATTCAAAATTCGATTGGTATCACAAAAAACACACTGAACACTGAAGCAACTGCAACAACAAATAACCGAGCTAGCTGAGACTTTGCCAAATGCCAGTAAATGACTATTGACTAAGCTAAAAGAGCTTTCTCTGAGGCTTCATTCGAGCTTGGACTGAGCAGAGATTGCGTATTGAAAAAAGGGGCACGACCAATCAGCGTTGAATCATTTCCACCTTGTAGAGTGGGGATGCGCGCATTCAGACACTTCGTTATGATTATTTTAACTCCTAACCAATATTCGTTTATTTCTCAAATCAAGTTCATACAAATTAGGATTTAATTGCGTTTCTCGTTAAGATCTAGACACTGCAGTTGAAACTTTCAGGAAAAAACTCCGTAAACGCACAAAAACTCTATTTCGAATACTTGTATCTTTAGAAAAGTAAATACAGTCAGGAACGAGGTAATGAATAGTAGGAAAATTCAATGAAATTTTCTCAGATTGGAAATTGAAAAATGATGAGGCCCTGAGAAATAGATTTGCCAGAACAACCAAGGCACAAGATTCGCCAGTATATAGGAGTACTGCAGCATATAATAGAATACCAGGGAACATAGTGGAAAATAATGACTATTACAAATTTGTTAAAAACCTTAAAATGTATGTAAAAAATAACTAGGATCTCATAAAAAATTATGTGTTATATATATTAGAATTTATTTTTGTAACAATTTACAAAGGCTCTGACACCAACATTTGTTGATTAAGAGTCAGGAATAAAGATTATTATTATTATTTTTGAAATATCTGAAAACCTTGAAATTATACGGAAAAATGAAACGGATTTGCAGAACATGAAACTGAAACAATGAAGTTATCCCTTTATAGATCAGAAAAATATATGATGTGATAATATATAATAATATACAGGGTGGTCCAGATCGTGACCAAGAAATTTTAACCACGTATTCTACATCAAAAATAAGCCCTTGTTTGTCATATAAACATATGTCGAGAAATGCTTCTTCTCCGAGATACGGGGTGTTAAAATTATAGAAAAAAAGATGTTGTTTATTGATAACTTTCACACTGCTAGAAATATCTTTATGAAGTTCCAGACATAGGTTTTGAGCGTCAAAGAGCTCTTTTTGCATAAAATCATTTCTTTTCTATTCTACCAGTGGCGTCCGTACTGAAACGAGACTGAATATTTTCAGATAAAAAAATGATACGCCACTGGTTTTTCCGACAATAAAAATTACTGTTCAAATCTTTATTCTATATATATTATATTATTCTATATATATTATATAGTCCATATATATAACATAGTCTATAAATTGTTGATTTAGGTTTCTTGGGTTTTTTTAGCACTTCGTTTTACCAGTAAATAGTCATTTACTTTTAATAAAATATATTGACTCCGACATATGTTTCGGCCCTATTATGGCCTTTTTCAAGAAGAATACAAACATCAATAATTCTATTTTCGTCAAATATTACATTCCTCAGTCAAAAATATAAAACACAATACAAATTCTCACAGATAAGACACAAACAAACTCAAACAAAAAGTTTGAAAGTTTAATTTTCATAACTGTACCAATGTCAGTTTGTTTTTGTCTTATCTGTGAGAATTTGTATTGTGTTTTATATTTTTGACTGAGGAATGTAATATTTGACGAAAATAAAATTATTGATGTTTGTATTCTTCTTGAAAAAGGCCATAATAGGGCCGAAACATATGTCGGAGTCAATATATTTTATTAAAAGTAAATGACTATTTACTGGTAAAACGAAGTGCTAAAAAAACCCAAGAAACCTAAATCAACAATTTATAGATTAAAGAGCACAAGAAAACTAAACAACGAAAATATAATATAGTCTATATATATTATATAGTTAAGAGACCGAATTCGCTCCAAATTAAATACGGATTTAATAGTAATTTTTTCTTCGGAAAAACCAGTGGCGTATCATTTTTTCATCTGAAAATATTCAGTCTCGCTGCAGTACGGACACCACTATTAGAATAGAAAAGAAATTATATAATCCAAAAAGTGCTCATAGACGCTCAAAACCAATGTCTCGAATTTTATGAAAATATTTCAAGCAGTGTGAAAGTTATTGAAAAAAAGTTTTTTTCTATATTTAATTAACAACCCGTATCTCGGAGAGAAACATTTCTCGACATATGTTTATATGACAAACTAGGGCTTATTTTTTATGTAGAATACGTGGTTAAAATTGCTTAGTTACAATCTGAACCACCCTGTATTAACTATGCTTCATGAAAATTATAGGATATATTCGGGTTCCCCATGAACTGAAATTTTTTTCATCTAATCAGTGATTCCCAACGCAAAGCCAACATATGGTCCGGAAATGATACCAAATTTAGCGGGACTGAGCCGTCATTCGACATTCAGTGAAAATGTATTGTCGTCTACGACTAGGCAATATAGTTCTAGCTCCTAGCTTTAACAATTGGACAAGGCTTGAAATTTAATTTCATGATATAGAGAAGTAACTTCTTGGAATTCGGAAACAATCACCTTCAATCAGTATTTGATCTTTTTCATAATTGAGCAAGAATTATTGATTTCACGGAAAGATAATCTTTGATATGATAAACTCGCTGCTCCGCTGATTCGGGTTCACCATTTTTTTGGTTTCGGTTTTTTTTGGTGAAACAGAAAAATCTTAAGGGTAAAATAAAACTGTATTATCCATCGCCAAATGATGGCTTTCCGGGTGCTTGCCAATGGTAGGAAAAATTGTAAGCGATTTGAAACCACTCGTAAAAAATTCGCAACAAACTGGACTAATTGAGAAATAATACGTTGGAAAGGCAATATAAACTGATAACGATTATGATTTACCTGGTTGCAAAATAAATGATTTTTTCTGCAGAAATTCATTGAACTAGCGTTCTCAGAGCAAATTTGCTCATATTTTGGATATTTTTACATTACTGAAAAAATGGAATATGCACCTGCAAGTTTCCGAAACAATTAGAAAACTTCATTATTCGTTTTTGACGATAAACTTCGCATCTCAATTAACGAAATTCAGCCGAGTTCAAAAAAACCTGTAAAAAAATTATTCCATATTTGCGACAAGCTCTTTTGGGTTATGGAAGTATGGCACTAGCAAAATGAAGGCACAAGAAAACAGTAAGACTAAGTGACAGTTTTGATTGATCAATTCAATCGTTACTTTCCATCAAAACTCATCTCAATTCATAAGTATAGAAAAAATATATTATTGAAGGAATAGCAGTATTTGATTTTCAGGGTTTAATATTATTCAAAATATAATAGTGATTGGCGACGTTTCGGGCAGTGCCCTTTTTCTAGCCTGTAAAAAACAATATGCACAATGTAAAAAAACAATAAGAACAAACAAACAATTTATAATTATTATAAAATTTTTAAACACTTTGTTAGATAGAGATCTAATTCTTTTATTACCTTCGAAAGTTATCTTCCAACTTATTTGTTGGATGTCATTGGGGTTATGATTTTAAATGATTTTAGAGTTGTCACGTCAATAATGATTTCTTTTTCTTTTTTGTTTTCGTTGGTCGGCTTATTTGAGATTGTTCAAAATAGTGGAGTAGATGTTGTGAAGATGTTTCTTTGTTCTTATTGCTTTTTACATTGTGTATATTGTTTTTTACAGGCTAGAAAAAGGGCACTGCCCGAAACGTCGCCAATCACTATTATATTTTGAATAATATTAAACTCCGAAAATCAAATACTGCTATCCTTTCATAAATCACACAGGGTAAATACTTTTCATTCGATAAATATATTATTTATATCAATTTTTTATTAGACATAGTACATAGTGTTCTCTGTTGACATGAATAATTCAAAAGTGGTCCATGAACTAGAGAAGATTGGGAACCTCTGATCTAATCGGTAAAATATGATTCCATCAATATTTTTACCTGTGCCTAGTATGAACTATAACTACTAACTAGGGTACTGGATAATAATCGTTATATTTCCATTTAAAAGTGTACTGATGCGATTTATGATGGATATTTGGAAATTCCAAAAATTTCTTGCCTTTTAAAACATCTTAGAAGATCAAGGTTACTGAAGGTGATTAAAATATAATAAAGCAGATGAGTTTTGAGTTAAAGCATACAATAAACTTGTAAAATTCCTAGTAGATACCGATAGGGTTTATGATGTATATTGAGTAGGTATTTTTGAAATATCCTGGTGCTCCCAACCACTGGCGCAGCCAGGGGGGGGGCTTTGGGGCTGCAGCCCCCCCCCCAAGATTAGTTCCTTCGTTATTTCTTTCTTCTTTATTTTTTTGCAACTTTCGTTATTCACTGTATCATCAAAAATTTTTCAGTTCAGCCTCCCTCAAAATAAAATCCTGGCTGCGCCTCCCAACTGTTTTCATTTGTTTCATATTGTTCTGTGAGCGTGGTCGTTGTGGTCATTTGCATGATGTTATTTTCCACTATACATATATTAACGGCACGAAATAAGCATACTATCATTTATTTCAAAAACTCATTTTTCTTTGAATATCAAAATGACACCTCTAACTGGAAAACCCTGTATATGCATAGCTAAGTAATTTGGAGCTTATACGCGCTTGTTCATACTGGGAAAATTCATACCTGAATATCATAGAAGCTGTTGGTTTCATTCTATTTTTTTATAAATTATTCAACTTCCCCTTTCAAATCCTGAACTTTCTTTGAAACATTCAAGTTTTGAAATGTTCCCTTTGGAATTTATCGTGAATACGATGGCTTCAAAGACTTTTAAAAAACTTGTTACTTCCATTATGTGGCTTTAATTATTGATACCTTAATTATGTCATTCATTTATTTCCATTCAAGAGACTGCATAGGTACAGACAGGATGAAAAAATACACTACTGGAAAAAATTAAAGGATAAAAAAAAAATCCAAATTTTTCGGCAATTTTCAACATGCCGTAACTTTGAGAGGAATGCTCGTGAAAGGAATTTAAAAAAAGGAAATTGTAGCTCCTAGTGTCTAGTTTATGGATTAGAACTTAAAAAATCTTAAGTTTCAGTGCTTTTCGAGTAATGATAGAAAAATCAGCAACAAAAAAATTCTCAAAATTTTACCCCATTTTTTTCTTGTCTACGAGCGTGGAAATTTTATGTTTCCATAATCGTTATAATGATGGGATACTTTGTTAATTCAGCTTTAATTTATTTTTTCATAGACCTCAATACGTCCACTTCTCGCCGAGATATCGGTCTTCAAATGGAAAAGGATCCATTTGTTTGAGAGCCGTTATTGAAAGCAGGGGTGGCAATACCCGTTATTAAATTAATAAAAATTTTATTTGTTAGTTTATTTTATTTTTTTTTGAAATTCATGTACTATCTGCAATTAAAATGTGGAAAAAGCTCGAGAAAATTCTTTTTTGCCTTTTTAAAGATTATGAGCTTCTCAGAGCAAAAACGTGATCCAAAAATTCAATCGAGTCAAACCAAAAAACGGCTCGCTGGATTGAGTTGGCTCTTCGTAAGGTTTTTATCAACATATTGAACTGTGAAAGTCATACTTAACATTATTGGTTTCCCCAACATTTTCGATCCAGCGGTAGATTTTCCAAGAAACCACCAAAAGCTTTTTTTGTTAAATTTTTATATTGATGCGACATAAAGAAAAAAATTTCTATGAATAAGCAATGGTTTTTCATTAATGGGAGTTCATTTAAGGTCTTGAAACCCTCCTTCAATTTTCTGTGCGATCATTGGTTGTTGAGAAATCGATAATTTAATCAAAGACAAATGGATCCTTTTCCATTTGAAGACCGATATATCGGCGAGAAGTGGACGTATTGAGGTCAATAAAAAAATAGATTAAAGCTGAATTAACAAAGTATCCCATCATTATAACGATTATGCAATAATAAAATTTCCACGCTCGTAGACAAGAAAAAAAAGTGGTAAAATTTTGAGAATTTTTTTGTTGCTGATTTTTCTATCATTACTAGAAAACCACTGAAACTTAAAATTTTTGAAGTTCTAATCCAAAAACTAGACACTTGGAGCTACAATTTTCTTTTTTTAAATTCTTTGTACGACCATTCCTCTCAAAGTTACGGCATGTTGAAAATTGCCGAAAAATTTGGAATTTTTTTTTTGATCCTTTAATTTTTTCCAGTAGTGTATCTTTAGCATAAACATACCAGAGTATATGGATATTTCTCAAATCATTCACTCCTTTGCTACCGAGTTAAAAATTCCTTTTCGCGATCTCACGACGAAATCGGAAATATTTCTTGACTCCCAACCTTTAGGGCCTCAGAGTAAAAAAAATGTATTACAAAAACTTTCATTACTCTGGACCCTCGGATATTTCATACAGGCATACCAGAGAGAAGTTGTGGAGCAAGATGCAAGACACGTTGACGTGAAGAAAAATTGCTTTCTACTGGAGACATCTGTTGTTCGTTGTTCAATATACCCCAAAAAATACTCGTCCGAATATTCAACATTGTACCGGGTTTTTCACTATAATTTGACCCCCCCTTTAACTTTGTTACTGAAGGAGATACAAAAAAATGTTTCGTATAAAAGTTTCACGAAATTAACTGAGGTTTTTTGAAATGAGTCCAGAAACTGAAATATATACAGGGTGGCCAACATATTCATGACAACTTCATTTTTTCAAATGGAACACCCTGTATATTTTTGCATATTTGGCTAGCTCTTTTTCCTCTAATTTCGAATATGTAACATCAAGGGCGTAGCCAGGGGGGTGGTTTTGGGGGTTCAAACCCCCCCCGAAATGTTTCAGAGTTATTTTTTGTTGCAAAAATAATCTTTCATTTTGCACTTAAACCAACTTATCTTCGAAAATCTAGTTAAAATTATTCATATTACTATGAATTCTTGAAAACAACAAATACTTGCTACAAAAAGCGACCCTCGCAATTCCAGGCACCTACAAAGTCAATTGCCAAAATGTCAAAACCCCCCCCCCCGAAATTAATTCCTGGCTACGCCCTTGTGTAACATATGTTGGTCTATCTTTATTATTCTGAGCACCACAGAGTTTCAAATTTCAATAACCATCTGGCATAGCGTTTTGGAAGTTCGTGAATATTTAAGTGGCCAATTTGATCTTTGGATTGGTAATGGCGCACCCATTTTATGGCCACCAAATAGTCCCGATTTAACACCGTTGGACACGTTTTTATAGCACTTCCTGAAGGAAAAAATTTACTTCAGCAATAATGAGAATAATATTAATGATATAAAATCAACCAATATTAAACCCATAATTCGGAACAAATCCCGTCAACGCACAAAGAATTATGATAATATTGTAATGATTAGAAACAAATTTTGAAGCTTTAATTTCTGACTTGAATCAGAGCCATAAAAATGCTATCAAAAATAGTCTAAACAACTTGAGACAACTATATGAACTATGTGTATTGAATGAAGGGGTCATTTTGGGCAATTTCTTTAGTTGATACAGGGTTTCTATAAATTATTATGACAGCGCAGTTGGCATTGGACTATTATAAATATTAATGTTCTTATGCAAACTTCAATTAAAACAAACCATACTGTGAGATATTCTCGGAGATATTGCTGTTTTTTCCGAAAGGAATTGAATAATGTGACTCGAATTATAAGTTTTGTAGACTTTGCATAGAAACCATAAGATTCCAAAGCAACCTACGATGTTACAATCATTTATAAAGACCCCGTATTATTCTTACCATACTACCATAGTTTACCATTTTGCATTGGTTAAGTGATTGTTAAGTATTTATTTTAAAATAATACTTTTAAATAGATTGTTTGGATATAAAGGATTTCGTAGGTATTTCAAATATTTTTTATTCGGTGTCATCATTTCAAAACTTTGAAACTCTGAAAATTGAAGAGACACATCCACATACGCATTTATATTCGAGATCAGGAGGAAATAGCCTTTCAAAAAAGGAAGAATATACAGGACAGGGTGTCCCATTTGAAAAAATATAGTTGTATTCAATGTTGTTCACCCTGTATATCTTCCCATTGACGTTACTATAACTCCAAAAATGAGCATTTTCAGTAAACGCACTCTGCCACTTGTAAAATTATTACAGATCTTGGCAGGTGGTTCTTAAAATTTGAAACTCTGTGGTTCTCAGAATCAAAGAGATAGACCAACATATGTTACATATTCGAAATCAGGAGAAAAAGAGCTAGCCAAAGATGGAAAAATATACAGGATGTTCCATTTGAAAAAATGAAGTTGCCATCAATTTGTTGGCCACCCTATATATATTTCAGTTTCTGGACTCATATCAAAAAACCTCGGTTGATTCCGTGAAAATTTTATACGAAACATTTTTTTGTATCTCCCTTAGTAACAAAGTTAAATGGGGGGTCAAATTATAGTGAAAAACCCGGTACATAGGCGACCCATCATGTTGGGCCTCTTCCGGGGTGGCGCCCTCTAACGACATTGCCCAATATCCTCCAATAATAATTGAACCGGAGTAACCAACTATCTTCTCCTTAAACAATGGTATAATATATCCTAGACAAAAACTCATTCAAAGTAAAGAGTTTTACAACCATGTTTTTGAGTACCATTTTCGGCTCAAAATTCAACAGAATACAATTTGGGCGGAACGAACTAAAAAAGAACTAAAAGATTTTATAGCACAGAAATACTTCCGTTATGCACAGAATATGACGCAATACAGCAGGAAATTGTATTTCAGAATAGCCAACTCAACTTGAACGCCAGTCAGTTGAACCACAGATGGAAAAACGCGTTTTTGGTTAACCATAGTTCACAACTGAATCAAAGTTCCCTTGAACTTTCGTTGAAGTGAAGAACATGGAAGAATGAGCTTGTATGGAATGGGAATTTATTCCATAGGGTAGTTTAATGATATCTTGTATATTCCTGAAGGAGATAATTCAGAGTATTTCGAGTAAGAACAAAATCATTATATTCAGATAAATATGTATGGAAATCCCATTTCGAGAAAGAACGAAAATATTTCATTTACTTCACATTTACAACTTACATGAATACTGAAAAGGTTTCTCCTAAAATTCATAAAACTGTCTCATTGAAACCTTTCGAGGTGGTTATTTATTGCCCCCTAAATGAAGTAGGTACAGACTACCTGCATTATCGACAGTTGTGACGATAATCAAAACCTCATTAAATCAGCATACTTTTGCATGTTTTCTCCAATTAGTCTCATCTGCTCTGCCTGCAATAAATTCCCTACAGGGTAGCAGTAAAATTGTCGGCATCCCTCTGAAATCTAGATACCTGCCGCCGCCGATATTGTAGAAATTGTCGGCATCCCTTTGAAGTTTAGATACCTGCCGCCGCCGATATTGTATGAATGAAGTGCTCAACACTTATTTTGCATTTATCAGTTATGAACGAAGAATATTGATACTCTTTCTAAGCTTTGATATTGAACATTTGTCATATTTATCTTATGACCCAAGTAGCATAGGAGTAATGATGATGGTTTTCTTTTGAATTCAAAGTTCGGGTAATAACATATTTTTCAATCGTAAAATTATTGTATCATTGTTTCACTTTCATGTTTCAATCCCCGAAATTTGGGAAATAACTGTTCATTCTCCAATCAGGGAATTCTTTTTGACGATGAGCAGACGTTTTTCAATATTTTGACTCTTTTATAGTGTCCAGATTTCTTCGAACACTAATTTAAACTTTAATTCAATATTGAGAAAGAACTAATAGTTATTTAATCAATTAGTTTATTGAAGACTGCGACTAATGGTCGAGATATTTTAATGAGTGAGCCTATCGAACGCAATAATAGTTCGAGACCATTAGTCGCTCGATTAATAACCGAGTTGATTACAAAATTTTTCTGACGATCTCAATGTAAATTGTGTATGAATTATTGATTGAAATACATTCTCATTCTGCTTGAGACTTACGTTTGACATTATAAAATTTCTATGTATCTATGTTCCAGTAGAGTTTTGACATTTCTCGTAGTGCTTCTGCATACTTTGTGAACGGTTGCCATGAGGATTGCACATTAAAATAGCTAAAAATTGAGCATTAAAATGGGTCATCAATGCTCAATTTCGTACACATCAAAATCACCTTTTATTTCGAGGTCGGCGGAAAAATATTTCAATATATGGATCGTTTGTATAATTGATAATGTCAACAATTTAATTTTTCCAAACTTTTAATAATCCCCCACAAGCTTCATTTTCGAATTATTAATATACAGTGTGTTTGGTCATGACTTAGCGATAATTTAAGGACATCAAATATACCTAATATTATCGACAAAAACACCCAAACTTGGAAGTTTACCCCCTCAGTTTTGGAGTTTAAAATTTACTTTTTTATTTCCGTTGACCCTTCCAAATAATATCGATTTCTTTGGACATAAAGGTCCTACAGATGTGAAAAAAATGTTTTTGAAAGATGATACTACCACCTTTCATTGAAGTATAACAATATAAAAACATTCAACTTGAAAACGCCATAAAAAATTCTTCGAAAAAGTTTTAGTAGAAATATGTACTGATTTTCTTAGTAAATCCGAAATAGTGCAAGAACTAGCACATTGAAGTATAATTTTTTTTCAATCTTTAACACGCGAGGATATTAGCTACAAAACAACATATACATAATTTCTCTAAGTTACATAATTTGATAGTTATTGCTGTTCGAACATGACCACTACGCGAGCAAAAGACACAAGACAGGTCGTCTTGAAGGCCACTGCCTGTCTACAGAGCAGAGGCGGCCATTTTGAGCAATGTTTATGATTTGTTTGTTTGTTCGATCATTGAAAATTATCGAAAGTACAGTAGTGAAGTTTTTTTTATTTTATCAATTTTCATGTGGGTCATGTTCGAACAGCAATTACTTCCCAAATATGTAACTCACAGAAATTATGTTAGTATCGTTTCGTAGCTAATATCCTTGCGTGTTAGCTCATTAAGAACTATTACGAATTTACTAAAAAAATCAGTACATTTTTTACTAACATTTTTCAAAGAATTTTTTTAAAACATTTTAAAATTATGTGTTTTCATATTGTTCCACTTCAATGAAAGGCGATAGTTTCAACTTTCAAAAAATATTTTTTTCACATCTTTAGGACCTTTTTGTCCAAAGATATCGATATTATTAGGAAGGGTAAACTAAAATAAAAAAGTAAATTCAAAAATGGAGCTTCTCCAAAACTGAGGGGTAAACTCACCAATATGGGTGTTTTTGTCGATAAATTTGAGTATATTTGATGCCCTTAAATTATCGCTAAGTCATGACCAAACACACTGTATATAATAATAATAATGATAATTGGGTACAAGGGACATTACGAAGAGTCTATACCAGTATGCTTATAGCAACAAAAAAGTTCATTCATTTCATATTAAATTTCGATTTTATTCGCTACTGAAAACCTTTCCATGATCAAGTTAAGGATTTTTTTGTCGTGAAAATTATTTTGATTTGTGTTTTGTACCTGATATAGGTGTTTCCTCTTTCAACAATAAATTTTCATTCAATATGGAAAAATCAGATTCTGATCAGTAGATGCCCTGAAATTTTTTAAGACTAGGGATCCGGATTCACTTATCTGAAAATCAAGTAAAAGTCCTAGATTAAAAAAAGCTTTTTAACTTTACGATACAAAAAAATGCTGACCTACAATTCTTCATTAAACATTGAATAAAATTTATATTTATTTTATTTTGAAATTCTTTTTTTGTGGTGACTGTGGGGTAGACAAAAGCATTATTAAAAATAATTTCCGTATATACAGGGTGTTCCAATACAGAGCTACTCACCAAAGTTACACTTTTTTAAATGTTACAGCCTAGATAAGACCTCGAAAAAGTAAAGGCAAGCTCAAATAATGATGAGTTTCTTCAAACTACTCTGTACATTTAATGCACCATTGACGAGAAAATCGCGAAAAATTAAAAATATGGAGTCATTTTGAATAGTAATTTATAAAGGAACCAGTTCTGTTCATTGTCTGTATCACTTGCTAACGCAAGTCCCAAAAAGAGAAAACAAATTGAACTCTGGAGTCTACATAGTGATCATAATTAACTTTCAAACATCTACTACGAATAAAGTTCAAAAACTTTATTATTTCGAATGGCACGCCCAGTAGTTCTTCATCTCATTGAACGCAAAAATTAATTTCGAAACTTTTTTCATAAGGTTTTCCTATACATATCTTAATCCCATAGTTTCTTAGCAATTCTCGATTTTCAATTCACTAGACACATTGAACAGGTATTTGATTGAATAATTCTCTGAGATTTCATTCTGCAACTGTTAAATCACTCATCATAGACATTTTTTCTATGATTATCACTACATAAAATTGTTGGTTTACCAGTATTGAATGAAAATCAAAAATTGCTGGGAAGCTATCAGGTTTAGGTATCGGTAAACCTTATGAAAAACGTTTCGAAATAAATTTTTACGTTCAACGAGATTAACAAATAAAGGACGTGCCATTTGAAATAAGGAAGTTTTTCACCATTTTTCGTAGTAGATGTTTGAAAATTAATTATGATCATTCCGTACATTCCAGAGTTATTTTTTTTCTCTTTATTGGACTTGCTGATATGTCTACTCAAAAAAACATTATCGGTATCGCTTGCGTAACTGGTTCCTCAAAAAACTACTGTTGGAAATGATTCCATATTTTGAGTTTTTCGCGATTTTCTCGTGAATGGTGCACTGAATTTTTGAGGTCATATTTTATCACTTTTAAGAAATTGTTACCTTGGCCTGTATCCTTGTATTGGAACACCCTGTATATATGGAAATAATTTTAAATTGTGCTGTTGATTACCCTACACTCACCACAAAAAAAATTTAAAAATATCATCATTTACCTACACAATCAAAATGACCATCGCGTCAGTGGTGGGCCACCCAGTAAATTTCGATTATGGTCCTTCATCATTCTTTCAAAGATAAAACAATTTCAATTTCAATTTATTCATCACAAATAGAACAGTCTATAAAAAAATAACAATGAAAAAAGCAGAGATATTCAGTCTAAGCGAGCTTGTATACTGACATATCCTGAAATATAAATTAGATGAATCATTCCTTACCACCGCAATTAGACACAATAAATCCCAACTTTCTGCTAAGATGAAAGAGTCTAGCGCAAGATGAGAGAATGACGCGAAAACAAGAACAACATTTCGAAAGACTTCCTGAAAATCTCGAAAGTTATTAACTATACAGGGTGGCCGGACGATTGACGTCCAGAAGAAAAAAACAGGTCCCTCGTCTCATGGGGTATTCGAATCACCCCCATGTATGTTATGCGATTTTTCACGATTTCCGAGTTATGAAATGTTTTATGAACTTTTGAGAATTTTCAACTTGACCATATTGAAAAGGATATTAAAAAAAAAGTACAAGAGTTTTCTGATATATATTTTTTGTAAATAAATCGCCATGAAATGTACTTTTATACATAAAATAACCAGCATCGTGAATTTGATAAAAATTATAGAAATGTTGGTCTCAAAAGAAAAAGGTACGTATTTTGGATCATGATCTAAATTTTCAAATTTAAATTAAAAATGTAAACAGTCTACTTCATGTTTTCTCAGTAGGCTTAAGAACTGCGTTCAACACTCAGCTTTCAGAATCATTAATAAAAAATGGTACTCAATTGTCTACTTTTGCTAGAATTAGCCTCCAAAGCCAGCGAGGTGGAGAAATCAAAGAACTAGACGTTTACTCAAAAATTATTTTTTGCCATTTTAAGATTTTTCTGATCAAGTTATGATAAAAAATGCTGAAAATTTGCTTCAGGAGAAAAGCTTTGGATAAGAAGAATAAAAAGGTATGGCAATAAATCACACATCATGTAGATAAAAAAATTAATTATAAAAATTACAATAAAAAAATAAATGAGTAAATGAATATTGCGAAGCTGTAGAATGTGTATTGAGGCTGGAGGTGGAGGTTATCAAAAATGAAAACGTATTGTAAATTTTACACATAAATTTCTTTTTATCTACATGATGTGTGATTTATTGCCATACCTTTTTCTTTTTCTTATCTAAAACGTTCCTTCTAATGCTAATTTTCATTAATTTTTAGCATTTTATATCATAACTTGATCAGGAAAATCTTAAAATGGCAAAAAATAATTCTTGAGTAAATGTCTAGTTCTTTGATTTTTTCCACCTCGCTGAATTTGAAGGCTAATTCTAGCAGAAGTAGACTGTTGAGTACCTACCATTTTTTATTAATGATTCAGAAAGCTGAGTGTTGAGCGAAGTTTTCATTTGAAAATTTAGATCATGATCCAAAATACGTAACTTCTTCACTGGAGACCAACATTTCTATAATTTTTATTAAAAATCCGTTTTATCGAAGTTCGACTGTATTTCTTACTAGTAGAAAAAACTACAAAACTCACTTTGTAAAGGCGCAAATACAGAAGTGATTACAACAGAGGGTCAGTAAAAAATCTGGTGTTGCAATCCTTGATATAAAGCTTTCTGAAATGTTGGAGATCTGTTAAATCTCAAACAAGCATTTTAAAACATTTTGTACTTCTATTCAAACTTTATTATTCATGGCGTTGGAAGAACTACCAGTTGAAGTCTAAAGCGCATCAAAATGAACTCACAATATAAAACAAAAGAATCGAGTATCTTACTTAGTAGCCTGAACACCATTATTAAGTATAATATGTTGATACAGTTAATAACTGTGATAAATGAATTGTGAAATAATTCATTTTACAAAACACAGCTAACCAACATCATGATTTACTGATTCAACAATAATTCTCTATATTTACGGATAAGATTACTGAGACTAAGCTATTCTCGTTCCAAAATTATTACCATTTGATCAACAACATTCGAGCAGAACTGTTTTTTTTCTGCTGGCAAATTACCCAAACTTTTTTTGAATACGATGGTTGGTACTATTTTCGGAAAAATTAATTTCAGTATGTCATCTTCCTTAAAAAATAATTCGAAATTGGTATCATCGAAATGTTTATCTGAAATTAAAAATGACAATAGTCGAAAAGGTTTCAATACTTCAATAATTAAAATCCTATCCTATAGAATAATTGTAATTTTCATTGCCGCAAATAGGAACTTTCAGGTTTCATAATGCGATGAGATGAGAGATACGTAAGATAATATGGATATTTATTTTTTATGTGTACATAAATAAAAAATCTTTTCCAAACTGCTTAATGGCAGTCAGAATCGACAATAAAATCGCATAAATTAGTACCTTAACAATCATTCCTTCCATCTGTATTACACCAATTAACTTTAGTTTGAACTAGCATAGAGCCGTGACTCTCAATACATTGCGAAAAAAAATATAATGACGAATGCTAATGTGGACGAAACCGATATTATTATTCATTTTTTTCCAAATGGACTGGAATTCCCACAAAAAATATCTAGAGGGTTGTAAGTTTTATGACCCTATCAATTGTAAAGGCGGCAAGCCATAAAATATTTCTTCGAATCGTTTTGTTCATCATATTCTTGCAGTTTTGTATTCAGGGAGGGATTTTACAACAAAATCATCATTCAACTAATTTGTGATTGCCCTAAGGACCAAATGATATTTAACGTACGCAAATTTCGGCGCAAAAATCAGGCAAATCCTGAAGTTTTTCCTCATTTCTCAACATTTCATGAAAACGGAGTTACCCGGTTATTGCTCCGAGGTCTTCAATTAGAAGTATTCAAACTTTCAAACTGATTACTTTTTGTGGTTTCAACATTGAATACTTCTGTAGTATATTCAGTATACGTCTTGTTTCTGAATTATATCTTTTCGTTCATTGAAGGTTAATTTCCATGCAAGCATTAGTCGTGGGAAATCAGTTGCATCTGATTCTAATAATTGTAGACTTGAAATGACTTCTTCAGAAGGTCAGGTGAATAATGACATATTTCCTTTCCACTTCTAATCATTAAAATTTTGGTCATAATTCATTGATGAATAATTTCGTCAATTTATTCCTAAAATTGTTGTTTGCTAACCCAATAATGAAATTCTTCCTTTTGTATGTTTCCACAACACTTGTTCCAGGTACTGCAAAATATTAAATATTTATCACTTCTGAATCAAATACAGTCGAGCATTAATAACTTGAATCATGATCTGTCAAAAAACAATTCGAGTTACCAAGACTTCGAGTTAATGAAAAAGACTAATTAGTAATGTTGGCGCTAATGCCAAGCAATTTGATTCGAGTTACCAAAATTCGTTTTATCGAAGTTCGAGATTTCGACTGTATTTCTTACTAGTAGAAAAAACTACAAAACTCACTTTGTAAAGGAACAAATACAGAAGTGATTACAACAGAGGGTCAGTGAAATATCGGGTGTGTAATCTTTAATATAAAGCTTTCTGAAATATTGGAGATCTGTTAAATTTCAAACAAGCATTTTAGAACATTTTGTACTTCTATTCAAACTTTATTATTCATGGCGTTGGAAGAACTACCAGTTGAAGTCTAAAGCGCATCAAAATGAACTCACAATATAAAACAAAAGAATCGAGTATCTTACTTAGTAGCCTGAACACAATTATTAAGTATATTATGTTGATACAGTTAATAACTGTGAAAAATGAATTGTGAAATGATTCATTTTCAAAACACAGAAAACGGACATTATGATGTACTTACTGATTCCACAATAATTTTCTATGTTTACGGATCAGATCACTGAGAATAAGCTATTCTCGTTTCTAAATTATTACCATTTGATTAACAACATTCGAGCACAATTGTTGTTTTTCTGCTGGCAAATTACCCAAACTTTGTTTGAATACGATGGTTGGTACTATTTTCGGAAAAACTAATTTCAGTATGTAATCTTCCTTAAATAATAATTCGAAATTGGTATCATCGATAGGTTTATCTGAAATTAAAAATGACAATACTCGAAAAGGTTTCAATACTTCAAAATTACAATCCTATCCCATCCTAGAATAGTTGTAAGTTTCACTGCCGCTTTTTTATGTGTACATGAATAAAAAATCTTTTTCAAACTGCTTAATCCCAGTCAGAATGGACAATGAAATCGCATAAGTGAGTACCTTAACAATCATTCCTTCCATCTGTATTACACCAATGAACTTTAGTTTGAACTAGCATAGAGCCGTGGCTCTCAATACATTGCGTAAGAATTTTTTCCTCGAAAAAAATAAAATGACGAATGTTGATGTGGACGAAACCGATACTATTATTCATCTTTTTTTCCAAATGGACTGGAATTCCCACGAAAAATATCTATAGCGGGTTGTAAGTTTTATGACCCTAACAATTGTTACTCGGGGCGGCAGCCGGCAAGCCATAAAATATTTCTTCGAATCGTTTTGTTCATTATATTCTTGCAGTTTTGTATTCAGGGAGGGATTTTCCAACAAATCATCATTCAAATAATTTCTGATTGCCGTAGGGACCAAAAGCTATTTATTTATTCGTACATAATTTTCATTTCTACTCATAGCCGAAGAAAATTATTGGAAATCAATCATTAATGTCAAAACATTCATATAAATCGTTAAAATAAACATTGTAAAAATTTTTTATATAATGTTATAAGAACCTCTACTTACCAATGTATCTATTCACTTCAGCCTGATTTCTTGATGAACAGGAACCAGCTATTTTGATACCTTTTCTGGAATGTGGATTGAAGTCGATAACGATTGCCTATTTTCATATAAACCCATAATGATTGAGTTGAGCATAATTGGTTAAGAAAAGTGTAAATTGTATACCTAAGCCTGATTTTAGGTTTGCGTTTAACTGGCCACCAATATGAGTACTAACCATGTTTCGATTAGTCGAATTGATTTTTATAAAATTCAATTGTGACAATCATTTCTTGTATAAGCTCTTTGTGCTTTTGATTGTTGGAAAATATTACTATGAACGAGACTGAGCTGTACCGAGCAGTGAAGAAAAGTGCTTCGAGCACAAAGCACAAGCCCTATTGAAAAGTGCTCCGGAATCTCGAGCACTAAGGCCTTATTCTTTAAGGAACGTTCGCGATTACTAAGCACTTTTGGAAAGTTATTCGTTTACACGAGCACTAAGCTCTTTTCAAAGTGAACCTTTGTATTTTCCATCCAAATGATTCTTAGTTTGAAATTTTGATCTTAATGTCCTGATGTTTTCTTTCGAAGGTTATCGTGTTTTGTGTTTTGATTTGGCCTAATTGAAATTGACAAGAGACGTTGTTTTCCCTCAGCTAGGCCAATATGCTCGTTCACAGACAAACATAAAGTTATCATGACGTCATATAAAAAATTTTGGAACAACAGCATGTGGTCTCGAAACAGAAAACAAAATTCGAAAAGTTATAGAAAGACAATGTCGTCTTGGAAACAAAAAAGATGGAAATTTTTGTTGTGACGAAGCTAAAAAAGATGCATTAAGTTACCATGACGTCATATGAAAAAATAAAAAAAAATAGCATGTGGTCTGGAAACAGATAATAAAATTCGAAAATTTATAGAAAGACAATGACGTCCTGACAAGAAATAAGATGAAAAATTTTCTTGTGGCGTAGCTAAAAAAAATACTACAATGAAAAAACGTTTTCTGAACTATTTATGTCATTCATAAAATTAACAGACTGTAACTTGATGTTTTAGAATATTGTAGCGAAAATGATTTGAATTTGGCCAGAAATATTCCGATAGATACCATATCATGAAGGCAATTAATCATTTCTAGAACTTGTATTATACGGGTTCTCATGTTTATCACACCAACATAATAAAACACACGTTTTTCTGTTGTTGGCAGTTTTCTTATGATACCCCTAGCATCCAAATGAAGGATGGGTTTCGAAGGACATTTTTGAATGATTTGCAACTGTTGAATGCTAAACATATATATTTGCAGTGGTTACCCTATCAGTTTCATATACGAAGGATATAGATTATCCTCTGTATGAGGATTAAATCTATCAGATCATCTCAATGCCAATCATTTCTGTTTAATTTTTCGGGATTGATTTTTCGAAAAGCATGCTCTGACTCAATATTCTGCAAATTACCTATTTCAGTTAATGATGACGCTGATTCACGAATTGTTTTAGCACGAAACACAGAAGGTTTGATATTTCTTATGTCTTGAATGAATATTTTTCGTTGAATAACTTTAACATACGAGTAGCTCATTGGGTATTCGAATCACCCCCATGTATGTTATGCGATTTTTCACGGTTTGCGAGTTATGAGTTTTTTAAGAACTTTTGAGAATTTTCAACTTGACCGTAATTAAAAAGATATTAAAAAAGTACAAGAGTTTTCTGATATATTTTTTTTGTGAATAAATCGCCATGAAATGTACTTCTATACATAAAATAACCAGCATCGTAAATTTAATAAAAATTATAGAAATGTTGGTCTCCAGTGAAAAAGTTACGTATTTTGGATCATGATCTAAATTTTCAAATAAAACTGCGCTCTCTACGATCTATCGTTACAGAGATATGGTTAATTCAAAGTGCATTATAGTTACAACATCGTTTACATAGTGAACAGAAGAAAGGTTGGTGAATTCCAGGTTTTATTCAAAAATGTTTAATAACGGTTCTCTTTATGTCTACCCGGTCGTTGAGTACCTACCATCTATTTTTTATTGTACCTGTTTATCTCCGAAGCTTCCAAAAGGTTCAATTTATTGCACTTGTTTTCTACTTAAAGTACTTGGAAATATTTGTTGAAATCATATGTCAGTACAGATAACGATCTAATTCTCATGATTGAATACAATTATGAACTTATATACTAATTGCTAGCTCAGCATATGCTAGCGGTCAGTGAACGAGGTTAAGCTCGTGCACTGCATTCCTCTTTTAAGGAAAGCATAGGGTCGGCTTACGTATCACCT
>CM024242.1:9303380-9382636 GCA_013421045.1 Propylea japonica | reverse complement strand
TCATTCAGTGATTGAGAAAATCTATTCAGATTACATATATATCTCAATAAATTAAAAATATTGTTTAATGTCTTCAACCTAGGAACAATCCATATGGCAAACCGGTCCTGGACACCCAAGAGGGTAACAGTCATGGCTCCCAAGAGGTTGTCGACTTTTCAACGGCATTTAGGACCTCCCTGGGTTTACATGAATAAGTACGGTACATAACAAAAGACCTGTCGCAGTTTCCGGAGGGCTGAACTAGCCATAACGTACCCAATCAAAGTAATAAAAATAATAATAATAACGTCTTCAATATTTCTAATCATGGTTCATTATCTTTACGCCTGAACACGATGGTCGGAAATAAGATATGTTACTAAGCTCCCAATGAGACAACCAACGACAAAATAAATCTACAGAATTTAACAATTCTATGTCAAAGCACGATTTAATCAACTAAATAAAGCCAAATATGCTCTGTGGAGTCGTTCTCTTTTCGCTTGCCGCCAATGTACCTGCGCTTTTATAAAGCAGTTGGTTAGCGAGGAGGAAATTTAAACACACTTGTATATTCAGAAATTTTATTTAATATTTTTCAATTTATTTGCCAGATTAATACGCAATATTGTGAATACAGGGTGTTTCATTGGGAAACAAAAAAGAGGACGATGAACAAAAGCACCTCTAGGTGGTTGCGAATATATTTTTTGGATCTAACAAGTTCATTACAAGGATACAGGCTGTATTATCAGTTGGCTGATTTTCTTCAGTGGCCATAGTTATGGCGAACCACGCAGCAGAATATTGATGACATTTGGTACGAACATCTTGTTATGGAAATATAAAATTCTTCTTTTCGATGTTCCAATTGATTTTTCTATGGTTATGATTATACAATTATCTTGAAATTTTGTATTGAATTCAGTATATCGATCTTCTTCCCAAAATTAATTCATCGAATCGTATATATCTTTTTATGAAAAGATGAAGATTTTTCTTTTCAATATTTCAATTGAATTTTCTAAGGTTCAGTTAACACACTGGCTACAAAAATTTGCAACAGGCTTGTTATGATCATTTCGCATGTGGCCGCAAAATTTTATTCTGGTTCCGTTTGTCTGAGATATTGACGAACAAAAGTTTTGAATCGCCATACTTGATGGAAACACCCTGTACGATTTGACTGGTTAACGAACCGCGGCATTTGGGAACCGGGCTCACCCGAAAATCTTAAGGGCCTGTTCACCACTTGCTGATAAGTTACTGATAGCTATCTAACAGATGTCATTGAAATGAAAATGTCTCTAATCATTAAAATTGAAGATTTTCAGATTCTTCAGTTGGGAAAATATTCTTTTTTTCTATAAAATTTGTGATATTCCATATAACAAATCAGAAAGTATTTCGTTATAATAAATGCAGACAAATTCATTTCAACGATATCTGTCAGATAGGTATCAGCAACTTATCAGCAAGTGGGTGAAACTGCCCTAAGTCTCTAAGACAATATCTTCGAAAGTTATCGTGATCACGGCCGACCGGAAAGGCGGACGTCCCCAAGGACAGAATTGGAATGTGACCACTGACCTCGTCATCAGGAGTCAAACTCTATCTCTGGGACCATTTTCGGCTCAAAATTTGAAATTTGTAGACATTTGGGCAAAACGATGTAGCACGATGGCTTAAAATGGCACAACCAATTCTACTTTTAGCCACATTGCTGAATAGGTAATCAAATAACTTTTATTCAATGTATCACAATTCATATATTCCCATTTGAACACATAAAGTGGGGGTTGTGGTGCGTAAGGAGTGAGAAATATCTTATTTAAAAAAAACATAGGATAAAATGGCGCTTTGAAATAAAAAAAAATCAACGGGTGCGATGGTTTTCCTTGATAATTATTGAAGAGTTACATTGCTATTTTTGGCACGCTGTTAAGTATTCCATATGTCATTATCCAAGAAACTACATAATCGAATTCGTACACGTACCCATTAAACGATTCGCACAAAAAAAGTCGAATTCCAAATAATTACTTCAAGTGCTCCCTGAAGTCAATAATATCCTGACCCAGCTTTTTATTCGCCATCTCAACCCGTCCCAAATTTTTCCCACCGTTGCTTTCGGTGTATATTTAGTAGTTTGCACTACGTTGAGCGTTTTCAACTCGAATATTCCGGGCATCAACAAACTGAGAACGATAAAAAAACGATCCGGTAGTTGACGAAGTTTGCTCCGCTGGAAAATATTCGAGGTTTATTTGTTTGCGAGTTTGGGGGGGCAGTAGGTCAAAGCACCCTGCTAATCATATTAAAGTGTTGATAACGGCCTGCCACCTCTTCCTTCGTTCCAGGAAATATATACAGTTGATATTTTGAGTACTCGGAATTTGCTTTTTATGCTAGAGAACCTCCTCATTGGATTGCAAATGGAGGGGAGGAAGAGCCTAATGCTTATTAAGGACTCGGTATTTGTTTTTGATGGTAACAAATGAGCCATTTGCATGCATTTTCGTTCAACTGAAAGGGAGATGATCACGATTCTGAATTCTGAAATTATGCTTATGTTTCCGAATGTTTTCTCTTCATTATGTACAACTTCGTATTGGGTGCGAAATTTAAATCGAAAACTACTTGACTGATGAAATCATAAACAATGTGAGCCTATTCTTGTCAGTTCCTGATAAATTGCACTTCTGAACTTTCTGTTGAAAAGATCCTAGCAATTTTCCAAAATATTCATACCACCATTAAACATCTGACTACGAAAAGTGGACTCGATCCGATTCCTTGTTTTCAAGATATTCCAAAAAAAAAATCAAGGTAAAAGCCCCGAGCAGAGAAGCTTTGAGCAATCGTTTCTTTGTGGAGAAAAAAAATATTACCTTAGAATTTTATATTGGATTGATACCGAATATATGAAAGCAGAATCTCAGCACTATGGTTTCTATGGTTCTGATGATTTGCGTGAACATTCAGTATGTCAGTCTTCATTCACAAAATGAATTTCTCTCGAATCGGATATCCAGTTATGGAAAAATATAAATTCTCCTTTCAAATATTCATATGGATTTCTATGGTTATATTGAACCATATGGCCACAAAACTTTGCATGAACATTCAGTATATCGATATTTATTCCCAATCGAATCGGATATATTTTCATGGAAATATGAAGTTTATACTTTTCAATATTCCAATTGAATTTTCTACGGTTCTGTTCACACTATGGCCACGAATTTTGCATGAGGCTTACTATGAGCATCTTGCATTTGGCAGCAACATTCCATGCGATTGGTTTCGTCTTGTCTGAGATATGAGGAACAAAAATTTGAATGGCCATATTTTATGGAAACCCTGTACGATTTGGCAAATGAACTCACTCTGAAAATTTCAAGTCTCTATGACAATCCCTTCGAAAGTTATTGTGCTAACGGGAGCACGGCCGGCCGGCCACGGACAGAATTGGGTTCGATCATCTTCATCAGCGGGTCCAACCAAGTCGCATGAGATCACTCAAGGCTCAATATTCAAAACAGACACACCTAGGAATAAATCTATGAAGAGTATTTTATTGAAGGTGACCACCGGCGTATCTTGGAAACCGTTTAAAAAAATAAAAAAATTATTATCACAGAATCAGCCCAAACAAAATGAAAATATCTTCAACTTCGTATGCCCCACAAGAGCATTCTATAACTTGTGAAATATGATCTCATTTTTTACGGAATAATCTCTAATCACCAAGAATGACGAATACTTAAATAAGAAAGTACCGTTTTGTTTAAAAACTTTGTTTTAGTCATTTTTCTGTGTTTAATGGTGGGACGAATAAACGATCCGGTAGTTGAATGAAGTTTGTCCCGCTGAAAAATATTCGATTTTGTTTGTTGCGAGTTCAGGAGAGTAGTAGGTTCAAAACACCCTGCTAAAGCATATTAAGTGTTGATAACGGCTGCCACCTCTTCCTTCGTCCAGGAAATATATACAGTTGATATTTTGAGTACTCGGAATTGCTTTTTATGCTGGAGAACCTCCTCATTGGATTGCAAAGGGGGAGGAGAGAGCTAATGCTTATTAAGAACTCAGTATTTGTTTTGATTGTAACAAGTGAGCCATTGCATGCATTATGGTTCTACTGAAAGGGGGAGAGGATCACGATTTTGTTTCGATGCTAATACGAGCTATTAACATACTTGGAATATGGGCCGTTATAACGTGGGTATTTGTACTCATTCCGAATTCTAATACATTATTCGAAGAATAGAAAACTGAATATTTTTCCATGTTTTCCTAGATATGAACTCAATTCAAGTAGGTGATCGTACATAGATTTCTTTACTGGAATGGTATCTACAATTGGGTCCAGATCTGTTACAAAATAGGTAAATTCAAACATTCTGGAAGTATTACAAGTATTCTTCTTTTATTGAAGAATAATCGTATTTTTTTTGAAGCACAATTCAAGTATGATTCAAACTCTGACCTTATTGTATTGCAAGATTAATATGTCAATTGACAGAATGAAGTGTAAATGACATTATCAATCTGGCAATTCAATAGGGTTCTAGTATGATCATATTTGAATTTGCTGGGCAGACTATCGCAAGGGAATAATCAATACTATATTCCACGAAATCGAATGTGTTAGTGCAGACGTTGAAGTAAATAATCTTTGATATAACGAAAACGGTTAATTAGTAAATGAAATGTTGTTGATTATGGATAAATTTCACTCGAATCGAAAATCTTGTATGGAAATATCAAGTTCTTCTTTACAATATTCCAATTCAATTTCTATGGTTCTGTTAACACTATGGCCTCAAAAATTCTGCATTATGAGTATCTTGCATGTGGACAGTGGCCGCAGAATTTCATTTCGATTGCTTTCGTTTTGTCTAAATTTGAAAACACAATAATCTCACATCGGCATTTGAGAACCAAACACACCCCGAAAATTTCAATTCTCTAGGATAATACCTCCGAAAGTTATCGTGCCTATGGCCAGACTTGAATTTAACTACGGATTCGTCATCAGGGAGTCGAAGCCTTCGTTTGAGACCATCATTCTGCTAACAAATACGAAATCTGTAGACACTCGTTTAAGTAGAACGAGCTCTCAAAAGAGATGAGACAATTTAAAATGTGGTTAGTTGTGAATAACTTGTGATTTCTCTAAAAAATTAGCGCTAAAAGAGGTCATTATGAGCGCTGGCATCATATCTGACTATGTTATTATAGTACTCTGACCATTACGTCATACTTATGTTATACAGAGCTGATTCTGAAATGTCTTGAGGTTATTCCTTTCTCTCAAATCATAACGATATTGATGAAGCCAATTAGAATCCCCATTTGAAGAATTTGCAAACTCTCAATTCACGGAAATGCCTACACGTAAATACATTTTCTCGATTTAAAAATGTTATAAAGAATTCCTATCGTTAAGGAGGGTTCATTGCCTCTTTCCCAAGAGAGCTCTCCTAGAAATGATGAATCACATTTTCATTCTAATGGAAGTGCCGAAAAAATTCGTACAAAATACCACATCCATTCAATGTCTGCAGAAATAAGTCTGAGAAACCTGCTCAGGCATGTTGATACGATACGTATGTTGATACAAACCGAGGGATTCAATATTATTCAACTATAGCTATATTTTTTCCATATCGGTGATTAATCATTTATCTTGGCTTCAAAATGGAGCCTCTGTATACTTCGGAAATATGGAAGAAATAATGAAAAACTTCTAATGTCAATAGATTCAAAAGTGTTGGACCGATTTGGCCTTTT
Organism: Propylea japonica; assembly: GCA_013421045.1. Taxonomy (NCBI): domain Eukaryota; kingdom Metazoa; phylum Arthropoda; class Insecta; order Coleoptera; family Coccinellidae; genus Propylea; species Propylea japonica. Next base: position 9,376,855 of record CM024242.1, on the reverse strand, counting down.
AACGAACTCGAACCTACCATCAAAATTTCACCCGTTCGAAAGTTATCGTTTTCACGGCCGGATGGTGAGACAGGATCATATTGACCTCGGATTCTTCATCAGTAAGCCCAACTCATTCGTTTCAGACTACTCCCAGCTCAAATTTGAAAATTAAAGACATTAGGAAGAAAAATATTGGGAAAATTGGACACTATTTATTATCTATTGTTACTTCGTGACAATGCCGACGTTTCGAAACAAATTCGTTTCTTTTTCAAGGCTGTAAATAAATACAATATGGGCCATAATTTAATTTTGAAGATGTAGAATTCTTGATAGAGAAAGGTTGGTTATAGGCCTAATATAAGAGAGATGATTCGCATAAAAAGAAATTATACTGTTAATCATAGAGAAGATGTGCAATACCTAAGCACGATTTTAATAATATACTTAAAAAGTAATAAGTAATGGCTGGCCTCGTTAATAGTGTTAAGACCATCCCTGATAATATTTTGTAACCTTATGTTGATGTCATTATCATAAATATTGAAACTGACAAGGTGATGGAATGTTGCGTTGTGTATCTGCTCTCCAAGAATTGTTTATTTCTTTGTAAAATCTTAATGTTTTTAAAAAAGCGTACAATATTGTTTGTCGTAACTAGGTAATTTATTTTCATGTTATGTCATATTGTATGTCTTATAATGTAATTTTTGATTTATTTAAAGCCTTGAAAAAGAAACGAATTTGTTTCGAAACGTCGGTATTGTCACGAAGTAAACAATAGATAATAAATAGTGTCCAATTTTCCCAATATTTTTCTTTCCTAATTCTTAAACAATGGATGATAACCAAGTTATTGTTAAAGACATTTTTCCCGTAATAAAGGCTCTACCAGTTGCAAGGGCTGAAAAATGAAATACTCACATGAAAAGAGAAAACAGATATGAAATGTTGTTAATTGGGAATGACGAAGGCCTGAGAAACGAGGGGGGAACACACTTTAGAATGACACAATTGACTATAATTTCTCTAAAAGAGGACATTTGAGCGCTGATATCATATCTGACCATTTTGGTACTCGCTATTACGTCATACTTATGTTGTAGTTGTAATGAACAGATCTGCAATTCCTCTCAATCTTAACGATTTATGATGAAGCCAATTTGAACCCTCATTTGAAAAAGGGGCAAACTCTCAATGCATGAAAATGCCTACACGAACATTCATCTTTTTCGAGTTAGAAAGAGAATTGCTATCGTAAAAAAGGGTCATTGCCTCTTTCGCACGAGAGCTTTCCTAGAAATGATGAATCACATTTTCACTCCAGTGAAAGTGCCGAAAAAATTCGTGAAAAATACCACTTCCGCCAGAGTTTCTCCTCTCAATGTTGCAGAAACAAGTCGGGAAAACCTGTTCAGGCATGAATATGTTGATACGAAACGAGTGACGCGATACTATTCAACTATAACTAATTTTTTCCATATCGGTGATTGATCGTTTGTCGATGTTTACGTTCTTTGAGAATGGAACCTCTGGATGTTTCGGATAAAAGGATTTATCAATTAGGCCGAATTCCCTTCGTGAAGGCACTGAACCGCAAATGACCGATTGTACCCAGAACTTTCAGGGAACAAAAAAGATTGATTTCGTGTCAGTGGATGTTTACTTGGAGGGTTGACTTTCAAAAGTGAAAAAATCGGAAGTTTGGTTAGGGAATTTATTATTCCGACAAGTTGTTGTCGTTATTGATTAGTTGAGAAATGAAAGGAAAATTTGAAAGACAAAAAGAGGATAGATTGGTTCATCGCAATTCATGGTAGACATGTCAATTTCTCTTTTTATAAATGATAGTTAACATTTGAACTGATAAAAGAGCTTAATTGAAGATTTTCATGTGATTTTTACACAACTCCAACCAAGAACGATGTCATCTGAGCTCTTCAAATCCAGCTAGAACAAAAAATTCTTTTGGTTTATCATAGAAATAAAAGATAATCTAAGACTTATTCAATATTTATAAAACGCGACTTTTCATTTGCATTATCCAAAACTAACCATGTTACAAATCAATTATTAAACTTGAAAAAACTGTTAATTACCTCTTTTACTCAAGATTCCAATTCTTCATCATTATAGAAAAAACTTTGAGAAAAGCCCTGAGCAGGAGCTTTTGAGCGCTCGTTCATTTTTGGATCAAAAGAATATTACCTCAAAATTTTATATGGGACTTGAGATTGATACCAAATATACAGGGTGTCCCGGAAAAGGTGGAAAATCTCTCGGATTCAGATAGAACATAAAAAATTAAGATGACAAGTTTCCATAATTTTTTTCCTAGCGGCCCTCCCTACGAAGATACGACCTTCTAAATGACGCCACTGGAAATCCATTTCAGTGGAATAAGTTTCAAACTACTCGATATAATTTGATATGATTAATAGTATTAAGGACCCCTAAGATCACCGCAATCAAATTTCAATTCAGCTTGTTCAGTTTACAAGGAGCGGACTGGGTTGTACATTTAAATGCTTACATTTTCAACACCCTGTATGATAAGGTGCTAAAAAAAACAAATTTGGATATCTTGAACATTAAGCTAAAGAAAAGGTACTCTTGTTCAGTGTCGATAAAATGAACCGTTTTCGAAAAAAAATAATGAAAGAAGTGAGTAATTGAAAATTATTCCACTAAGATTAATTTCCAGTGGCGTCATTTAGGTGGTCGTATCTTCGTAGAGAGGGCCGCTAGGAAAAAAAATTATGGGAACTTGTCTTCTTATTTTTTTATGTTCTATTTGAATCCGAGAGATTTTCCAGCTCGGCACAAATTATTCAAAAAATGAAATATGTGAAAAATTAATAATAAGAAAACTGAATTCTATGGTGTTGATGATGCGATCTTGCATGAACATTTAGTATATAAGTCTTGATTCATAAAATAAATTTTATTCGAATCAGATAATCCCGTTATGTAAATGAAGAGATTCTTTTCAATATTCCAATTGAATTTTCTATGGTTCTATTAATAATATGGTCACAAAGTGTTGCATGAAAATTCAGTATATCAGTCTTCATTCAGAAAAGAAATTTCGCTCGATTCGGATATCTTTTCATGGAAGTTTCTTGTTTTCAATACTCCAATTGAATTTTCTATGGTTCTGTGTACACTATGGCCACGAAATTTTGAAGGAGGTTTATTATGAGTATCTTGCATGTGGCTGTAACATTTCATTTTGATTGGTTTCGTTTTGTATGAGATATTGAGGAGCAAAAATGTTGAATAACTATATTTTATGGAACACCTAGTACGGCGGACGGCCGGCCCCACGAACAGAATTTAGTTTGACCACGGATTCTTCATCAGGGAGTCAAACCTATCGTTTGAGACCATTTTCGCATCAAAATTCGAAAATCACAGTCATTTGAGCAAAACGATATAGCACTCGTTTAAATAGAACGAGCGCTCAAAAGGCAGAAAAAGACTTTCATTTATTAGTGCTTTCGGAAATATTTGCTGACTCCCTGAAAAGTTTTATTCTATATCGATAACCGTGAACATAATAACTTTCGGAGGAAACAACTTCAAAACTCGGAATTCACGTGGTGGGTTAAATGTTGAATTCGTAAAGAAATAGAATGAAACCAATAGCTGTCAGATTATTAAAATTTGATTTATTGTCTTCCATTATTAATAAAGGCGCGTAGAAGAGAAAAATTAAATCCGAAATAGTAAAAAAGATGCAATGCCACACCGCGATCCGAACCCGCGAACTCCGGCAATTCAAGTTCAGCATGGCAGTTGAACTTTCAATATTTGCACCCTGAATAGAGTTTATACTGTTGATAGACGTCAAAGAACTTTGTCACAGAGACACAGAAAGTATTCAATTGCAAGATCAGCACTACTGGCAGAATTTTCATTTCTTTTTAATCTTCTTATGACATAATATTATGCGCGTCGCTACCTTAGTTGTAAATATCAAGTTTCATATTGATCAGATCCATAATTCTATTGATATTGATAAATGAAATAGACGTAATTCGTATGAGAGAAACCAATCAACTGATTGTTCCCTTCACGGAGGCATTTAGACATTTGGATCTAACGTGAAAATTTCCAGTCCGTAACTCGTTATGTTCTAGATAGAGTGACCACAACATTTGTCGGTTCACATTGCACAGATAAAGAACTTTTAAAAATATTTACTAATGGTACGAATTGCAGAAGTTTGCGCCTCATTATTCTGCTTCAAAATTTCAAATTTTGAATCAATTGCATAAGTATGTGGTTTCGGAAATATCGGCAAAACAATGAAAAGTTTCCAAATGTCGATAACTTCGAAACTACTAATTCGATTTGGCCCGTTATCGAACTCAACTGCGGCATTCGAAACCTGAACCTCTCCTCAGAATTCCTTCCCCATCTTTTGGGGAGTTTTATGTTCATGAGAGGACAGAATCATTCTTGACCTCGGATTCTTTAACCGAGTTGTTTAAAAGCACTTCCAAAAATATGCATTTGGTCAAAAAGATAGCACGTTTCCCTATGAAAAAGAGCTCTAAAAGAGATGTTCTATTGAATTCCAATACGATGTAACGTGAGTCAGGGACAGGCCAAAGCAAAATTTTTGGGGGGGGGGCAAAGTTTCGAAAATTTACCAACTGTGCATTGATGGCTTGGAAAACCGATGGTGGAAGGGGGTGTAATTTTGGTTTGCGATTCAATATATTTTTCTGGGAGCAAAAAAAAATACTTTATAATTCTGTGGTGAAACTATTTTAATTTTGTATTACCAGATCAACACACTCTTCGTCTTCAGGATTTTGAAAAAAAGTTCTTACGAAAAAAAGGGAAAAGACTTTTGATTCGTATATGATGATTACAACAGAAATATATTTAAAGATTGATCGGAGTCCATTAAGGGTTAAAATTACAGACATTTGGGTAAAGCGACCGCTCCGCTGTTCCCCTAGAAACAACCGTGCAAAAAATACTGCCTGCTTTTTAAAACTTTTTTCAAAGAAGTCAAAGTATCAACTCCATGAAAATTTTCAAACTTTCTTCAAATTTTATCAACTATTTTGTCTTTCCAACTGTTTCGAGAATTTGCCAACTCTGATCAATATTGGGCAAGCCCCTAGACTAACTACATGACATTTGCCCAACTTTTTCCATAATTTTCCCAACTGCTTCGAAGTTATGTCAACTATTTTGAAAAATTGCCAACTCTGATCAACCTGTATCAACTCCATTGAAAATTTTCCAACTCTTTCAAAATGTTACCAAATGCTTCGACAACAATGTATCCATTTGTTTCGAAAATTTACCAATTGCTTTGAAAATTTGCCAACTCTGTTCAACATTGAGGGGGGATCTTCAACCCCTTATTCCCACCCCTTGGGCCCGTCCCTGACCTGAGTTGAACACAGAAACCATGTTGTTGAACAAAACATGCATATTCTCTCGAAATCATAAAGGTTGATGGCATGTCCCAACCTCAAGTTGTTGTCTCTTATAAATGGAGTGCTTTCTAGTGTGTAACAATTAGGCAGACAAATAACGTTTCGTATTCCACGTTTACTTTTATCCTACAAAGGTAGAAAAAACCGAATTACCTCACAATTCACACAATGCCAGACGATTTGATGATATTCGGCTTCGTAGAATATTTCAGGAAAGCACGTCTGTGCACTTCAGGTCGGCTAAATATGAAAAGGTCAAAAGATTTTCATATGAAACGATTTTTTTGCTTTCTGTAATATTTGAGCAAACTATGGTAATTTCAAAACCTATAGCAGATTCACGTTTAAAGCAGAAGAAGATGGTTATACTGTGTGTGAAATATGGGCCCCCTAAAATTCTAACAATATAGGCAATGACATCTCTCAATATTGAGCCCAGACTTAGAACCTAACTTATGGTGGTATTCTGATTTCATCTGTAAGCCAATCTATAAATTTTCATAAGCTTACAGGAAAATTGCAATTCTGGACCTCTTAAAGGCATCTGTAGCTTACAGAAATCGTTAAATATTTACTAGTACATGGACGTATGTACGTCATGATTGTGAGACCTATAATCACATATGGGGCAGTAGCCTGGTTTGCCAAGGCAAGTCAGGTGAGTACAAGGAAAAGGCTCGATAAAGTACAGAGGCTTGCCTGTGTGTGCATCACTGGAGCTATGAGAACGTGTCCAACTAGGGCACTTGAGGTCATTACGGATCTCACACCTCTACATCTAGTGGTTGATAGGGTAGCCCATGAGGCTATTCTCAGAATATCTAAGGAAGGTACATGTAATGGGAGAATAAAGAATCAGAGAGTCTGGTCCTCTCTGAATAACTACATCTCATCTGCGAACCTCCCTAGTGATGTATTGATCAAGAAAGTAATCACTGAGAAAAACTTCATGACATTGCTAAGTAAACGAGATGATTGGAAACGGGACTACACCGACTATAATCTCAAAGAAAATACCGTAAAATGGTATACAGATGGTTCCAAAACCTCTACAGGAGCAGGCGCTGGGATATACGGGCCAAGCACCAAGTGTGCACTGTCGCTAGGCTCCTGTATGAGCGTCTTTCAAGCGGAAATCTTAGCTATTGAAAGATGTCTAGATATAAATCTAGAAAGAAACTATCATAAATGTGATATAGCCATACACTCAGATAGTCAAGCTGCTATTAAAGCACTGAGCTCCTACGTCATCGACTCTAAAATGATCTGGGAGTGCCGGAACAAACTCAACGAGGTAGGCAAGAAAAATAAGGTCTTTTTAATCTGGGTTCCCGGCCACCCGGGAATCAAAGGAAACGAAGAGGCCAATACACTTGCCAAAGAGGGCGCACAAATGTCACTCATTGGCCCAGAACCCTTCTGTGGTATATGTAAATGTACCTATAAGAAGGAGTTTCTGGAGAAGGAGAAAGCCGAGAGGGAAAAACTCTGGCGGAATCTCCCAGGGATGGATCATTCAACTGAGTTCTTTCGAGACAGCGGGATCCAAAAGATACTGGATCTTGGTAAGAAGCAATTACACCTCCTCACTGGCTTTCTTACAGACATTGTCGCCTCAGGAAGCACCTGCTGAGGATGGGATTATCGGACACTGACGAGTGTAGGTTTGTGGGGAGGACGAAGAAACCCCCATTCACCTAGTCACGGAATGCCTTGGCATTGCGAGCCTGAGGAAGGAATGCCTTGGACGAGAAACTTGTGAGAGTGAGGAAGTAGCCTCGTTGAAGCTTTCACAGTTATTAGATTTCATTAGAACTCTGGAACTGGAAGGCTAGCTGTGAAGGGTTTGGCCTGAACAGCTCTGTAAGGGGGCACAATAGACCTTAAGGTCGCAGTGAACTATAACCCCTCTTTAAACTAAACTAAACTACTAGAACATGAGGGGTGATCAGAAGTATTATAATGAGGTTACGTTGAATGGTTTGTTTATTTTTGGATGTACACCAACGTTCGAATATACGAAATTCATTGGATTATTATTGGAAGAAAATCATAACAAGTAAGTAACATTGTTCAATAATATAAATGACCTAAAAATCATTCTTCTTTATAATAGGAACTTTATGAGAAAAAGAAGGAAAAAGTTGCTTGATCGAATGAGTCCATTTGAAATGTCGGATGCCCTGTTTTGTGAAAATGTTCAGATTGAAGAAGCAGTGTACTATGAACTTAATTAATGTTCTACAGCTATTTTCACCCAGAATTTTTTTCTTTCCTGTTTTCAATTTACTCGATGAAATGAACAAACGCAAACTACATAAAAATAAATATATTTTCAATTTAAATCAAAACCATTTACTCATAAGACATAAGTTCCATGATCAAAACTTACGATTTAAAGTTATGTTCATCGATGAGTAGTTCAAAAGTGACACTTTAAATAAGACAGTGAGAGAGACAATTCCAGAATTGCATTATTTACGATCTGAAAATCGGCCAGTTACAGCTAGACCAATCGTACGCTACAGTATCGTAACTTACAGATGAAAAGCAGAATACTACCATTAGACTCTTCTTAACTTTTGTATGTTCAGTGAATGAAAACGAGATGTGTAAGGTAGCATACGCAAAAGGAAGTAGACATTTCGTAACTGATTACATATATATATATATTCGTACGAATTTACACATTGCCATATTCTAACAATAAGGATCTAATTGTACCACTTGAGTCTGCTGTGTGAGTTTCATATATTTATAAGGAGTCTTCCATATTGTATTCACTTTTACTGCAGCTCATACACTTTCAATGTTGATCTGGCATACCCATAGGTCGATTATTGAGTGGCTCTTGTGTTAGAAGAGCCTTGAGTTGGTCGTATTAGGCATTTTTGAAATGGCAGTGTGTTCACCAGGAGATCCGAAGACAGTCTGGTATTCTTTATTGCTGTTCATTCAGCATTACCCCGGAGGCACGTGTCATATTATATCACGGACGCGAACAGCTTTACCCCCATTAAAAATACGAAAAAAAACTGATTACATAAAAAGCAATTTCAGTTCGATTGTTTTTCATTTCGCCTGACATATTTGTTCAATTATTTTATCAACTTTTATTCAATTAGATAATTCTTCCAATAGAATCATCTAGTCTTCTAATTGTACAGAATCTCCTCTCAACTCCTATAAATTTTCCATTCCACTGGTAATTCAAGATATCCAACAGCAGGCTTTGGCCTTACCGTCTTGGCTTCCGATCTAATTTGGCATTCTACTTAGCCTCCTTTCGTTCCCTGATTCTGGGCCAATTTCAATATCCGTCTTTTATGTTAAGTTAATTCATACCTTCCTTTTCCCTGATTACATTTCCGCTTCTTCTCGGGAACGGTGATACAGTTTATGAAATATTTATACATGTTCTCAGATTCTTAGCGCTAATATCGTATTCATGAGGTTCGAGTAGAATCTATCGAAGATTCGATTCGTTTTGGAGAATGACAGTTCACTCACAAAATTGGAACTTTTCAATTAAAAAAACACTTAAGAGCTCTTCGATGTAGGAAAATAAAATATGGAGGGTGCAGAGCAAGATATTACACGGCCAATTGATGACAAATGAAAACTTTTGAGAATTAAGTGCAATTCCAGCCCAATAAATTCGTGAATGAATATTTCTAACAAAACTTTCCTGCGCCTTGATCAGGCGGGTAAAAGAAAAAAGGAAAAAAAGCCAGGCTTATATTGTCACCTCATTTTTCCCTCGCGTGTATGTCCAGAAGCTTCAAATTTAGAGCCGAGAGTTGTATCACTGATGCAGAATCCGAGATCATACACAATCCTGTCCTCACAATAACATTCGCTAGGCATGAAATTTTCAGGATATTTTCAAATCCAGGTATTCGATCAGGTTTAAGATTTATATTCAGGTCCTCTGTGATAATATAAAGACTATTTTCTTTAACGTTTCGGTCCAGCCTACGGTCGGCAGTAAACACGATAACTTGCGAACGGAAGACCGAAACAACTTCCAAATTTGAATCTTTCAAGGTAGGTGAAGGCTGCTCGCAGACCAAAACGACGCGATCGCGACGAGACCGCGATGCGATTTGAATCGTGGAGATGAGCAAAATCGGTCGTTCACACCAAAGCAACGCTACCGCTATACGATATTCGGTCGCTAGGCTACCTATATTGGCAAGTAAAAAAAATATCCAATGTTTTCATATCTGTGATTGTTGTCAAAAATGTCAAGCAGTGATGAAGATGTAATATTGGCTTATTTTTATCTCAAAAAGAGAAAGCGTAAACGTAATCATTGGATTCATCCTTATATCAGAACTAATGAAGATCGGAGAATGTTTGTTTGGGCAAAGGAATTTGCTGGTGATGCAGAAAGATTCCAGTCATTTTACAGAATGTCGAAATAAACATTCAATATATTACTAGCTGCGGTTACACCTACAATCCAAAAAATGAATACGAATTAATTCCATCACAATGGACTCGATTCAAAGGATTTTAAATCGCCTGAGTGCCTTCGTTTGGGATATACAGGGTGCTGTTCATTTTATGAGTGAAATTTCACAGATCAAGAACTCTTGTAGATACTTATCGACCGAATGATTTCAAATTTCGAAGTCTTGTCACCATCTGCTCTGCCTTTTCTTCAATATTTATTTTCTAAAATCGAATGAATCAGATCCATACTGCGAAAATTTTGGACTATTTTAATTCCAAAAGAAAAATGCAAAATCTTTGCTTAGCAAATAAATGATAAAATCAAGAAACTCGAAATCGTTTCCACATAATTTAATCCAATATCTATTCAATTAGGACATGTTTCGAACATATATCCTCTTCAGTTGAAATACAAGATGTTCTGAAAATATTTTAATGATATCAATAATATTTATTTGGATTTGAAATATTTTTAGAACATTTTGTGTTTGATCTGATGATGATCATAATTATGTATAAACAATGTTCGAAAAATGTCTTAGTTAAATAGTTATTGTATTAAATTGTGTGAAGACGACTTTGAGTTTTTGTTTTATGAACTTGATTTTTCATTTTGAGATTAGACTACTATACCTATTCTTAGAAATAATCGAACTTCATTTGAGAACATTTTTAACAAATAAACTCAATCATACATAATCTACATATCTGTGCGTGATATAGCAAATGGAATATTAATATTTTCTGCAACTCGGATAATTTGAATGAAACTCCTGCCCGATTCAAGACTTGTGTCGACATTTTCTGGTATAGGTATTATTATTATCTAACAAAGCCATTGTCATTAATGATAAACCAAATAATAATTTCCAAGCATACATAGGGATATCGAGTTTGATTAATTAAATTCCTGCAGAACAATCTCTTTTCATCTTGAATCCACATTTGTTTTACTCTATAAATTTTTGTGGCCGCAATTTTCTTTAAGGTTCGCTGGCATATATCACAAATTGTGTACTCCAGATATGAATGATTTTTTGTCCAGTTCTTTCAAGGGCTCTAGGTCCATAATGTTTCTCGTAATTTCTTGGTCCATATTGATGTTGCAGTTGATAAATTTAATTTTTAATGTATACTCTTCAAGATTTGTAGGACAAAAACCTGACGTATATCCATTAACTGCGAAACAGTAAACAATTCCTCACTGCCGAAACTGAGTGGCTTTTTCATCTTGAGAATATACTTTTGAACCATCTGAAGCTTCTTCATTATATTGTCGTATACGGCACCACAACTCAAAATATCATTTTATGGGAGCTGAATATTACCTTTTATATCCCAAACAAAGGCACTGGAGGCGATTAAAACATCTTCTTATGAGTCCAGCCTGATGACATTAATTCATAACATCCGTTTGTCACATGCTTCCTGGGACACCCTGTATTAGATACCTATCCTAGCCGGAGAAAAATAATTGGGGCCTGATAACTTTTTGATCTGACCCCGTAGACTCGTTTTGAGGACTTGAAGAGTTCAATATCTTATTATTTATTTATTCAATTTTTTCGATACCTACGACTCCTCATATACATTTTGGAGAGCTTCCGCAATCATCAATAAGAATATGATGATTTTTCATTCAATGAAAAATATTATGAAAGTGAGGAAGGTATCATTTGGAAAATGAATTTGAGTCGAATAACTTCTTGAATTGTCCCCGTAGAATATTTTGGAACATATCATAGAACTTGGTACCTAAACGAAAAAATTCATTGCCCCTTTTTCGATAAATTAGCAGAAATATGAGAAGTTTCTGTAAATACGACATTTTCAAAAACACCCAGTATCTCAAAAAAAAAGAGGCTTTGGAGATTCATCAGGTGTAACCTTCAGTTTTAAGAAAACCGAAACGCTCTATATCTGTATACAAAATAAGAAAGATAGCAAACACAAGGTGCACCCTGTACAGTATAACCACTATTATAATCCAGATCAATGAATTTGAGTCGAATAACTTCTTGAATTGTCCCCGTAGAATATTTGGAACATATCATAGAACTTGGTACCTAAACGAAAAAATTCATTGCCCCTTTTTCGATAAATTAGCAGAAATATGAGAAGTTTCTGTAAATACGACATTTTCAAAAACACCAGTATCTCAAAAAAAAGAGGCTTTGGAGATTCATCAGGTGTAACCTTCAGTTTTAAGAAAACCGAAACGCTCTATATCTGTATACAAAATAAGAAAGATAGCAAACACAAGGTGCACCCTGTACAGTATAACCACTATTATAATCCAGATCAATGGTAACCAGAGACGTTCTGAATAATGTGAATTCAAGACTACCACATTTTCTTTATATGGATGTTTTTAGTTATCCAAGCAAAACATCTGAATAAATAAAACATCATTCTCTAAACAGGCCTCTCAAAAAGTTATTATGTGAATGATTACCATTATCAAAATTCGGTTGATTGAAACATATGGTACATAACGAGATCGGTTCGATCCGGACTATGCAGATTATCGCTGTCCGGATTATCGAGATGCTATTGCACCAAATCTTTGCAACTTTTCACTTCGCACTTTTCACTTTTCAAATGAATTACATTACACGAAACGCATTCATAATTGAAAAGTGCAATGTGAAAAGTCAAGTACAAAGTGAGAATCACAGAATCAGAAATTAAATATTGGAAGAAATGTTGTACAATACAATTTAATTTTCACTTTTAAAATTTGTCAGAATGCAAAATGCAAAGTGAAAAGTTGCAAAGTATTTTGGTGCAATAGGCGCCAGATTGATATTTTGAAATGTGAAAAAGTTGAAAATTTCACTAGTTTTTTCCTGCTTCGAACGTGAAAATCAGTTTTTTCGGAAATGATACACAATTTCTTGATACGGTACTGCTTTTCAGAAAATTTCGTTATCAAGAATCAACCTTATCTTCAAGATACGAGTCATAATTCAATCAATATTTTTTAAACGCCGGTAGAGCAAAATTGAAGTCCATTGTATTTTTATTTTGTCATGATTCTACTCATGGTTAAACCGTGAATACTCATTCACCGAACTTTTGTATGAAAAAGAATTTTGCAATAAGTGCACCTATGTATTTGAGAGCCAGTTCTTTTTCAGTCGCGATACAGTCGGCTCGCGACTGACATGTTCAGTCTCCCGAAATCAATCGCTTACATGTATCGTCGCAGTCGCGTCGCTGTATCCCCCGTGTGCGAGCTCCTATTCAAAACAAGGTGCGCGATCTCTCGGCGACTACAATTTGCGGTCGCGCATCGCTGGCGATCGAGATTTTGTCTCCCGAGATCGGCATCTGACAGGTATCGTCGCGGTCGCGTCGCTGTCTCCCCGGTGTGCTCCTATTCAAAACAAGGTGCGCGACCTCTCGGCGATTGGAAATGCTATCTCGTCGCGGTCGCGTCGCTTTGGTCTGCGAGCGCCTAAGATTTGAATGGGGAATTGAATTTATGAACGAATAGAATTACGGTCGGCCCAAGCGGGGTCGTCCGTAAGCACTACTATAACTTTGGGAGAGAAACGATAAATTGATAAAAATGTTTACATTTGTTTGGGAAACTAATGTTAATTTTTGAAATAAAAGTATTTCGCGCCACATGGTATCAGGGGTCTCCCTTCCTCGACCCAAGACGGGTAACACATGGAAAATAATGAACAGAAGACGCAACAATAAAAATCGTTAGCTAAAAAACCTGCCAAGAATCGCTCTATTTTTCGCTTCTAAAACGATAGTGAAGATAAATATTCCGCAAAGTGCCGTGCACGTGCCATTGTTCAGGAAGACAAAAGGATTAACACCATTGAACAGCAGACAGGTAAGATTCCTGATGCCAGATCGTTCGTTTGCCATTTTATTTCTAACTAAAATACAATACAGTCCACATTTCTTTCTTATAAACTGAGTTTCCCCAACATTTTGATCCTAACGAGCCGGATTCGAATAGTTAAATTTTATTGTTCACGAACGAAAAAAGATTTTTGTTGTCATTTTCAGAGCAATCGCTGTGCACGAAAATCTTTATTTATTGCTTTACGCTAGGGGCAATCATATATTCTATTAGTTCCCGAAAAATAAATCATTTTCATACTTGTTTCATGCTGCTGAGTGTTATGAGATTAATATAATTAATTTTTGAAATTAATTATTGAAACCGCCTAAGAACATTGTCCGCCATTGAAAATTCGTCGCCTCCAAGGGAAATCGTTACAATTGATTCGCTTGCCCCACTCCTCACATTTGCGCATCAGCGTGTCCGCACATTCGCACAGGGTCGTTGAACCTTCAGTCGATCAGCTGTTTCTGTTCCGGATTTGTTTACCTTCTTGTTGTCAATTTCTTTCGCGAAATGGATAAATTGAAGAAGTTTAAAACGCATCGAAATATTTGCATTAGTGACATGACTTCGCTTAATACTCTTGCACAGAAGGCTAACGTGGATAAAAGTCAACATACTTTATTTAAAGTCCGCTATCAAGATATCGAAACAATTCACGAGGAATTCTTGAAACATCATAATAGTGTTATATCTGTGCTCCTAACTGATCCTGAATCCGACGTTGAATTGGAAAATACAATACGTGAAAGTTTTCTCGCTGACTATTATGCCGTTAAAACTGTTTTCACCGATTTATTTGAAGTAAATATACCTTCACCATCGGGACCAAGTCATTCTAGCACTATGTTTGTTTCATCTTCCGCACAAGGAAACGCTCGGTTACCAAAAATTGAACTAATGAAGTTCAGCGGTGATTATAGAGAATTTGTATCTTTTCGAGATCAATTTGATGCACTCGTACATAATAACGCTGCTCTCACTCCTATTGAAAAGTTTACTTACCTGACTAATTCCTTGCAAGGCACTGCCCTTTCATTGGTAAAAACATTACCTCTTACCGCTGCTAATTATTCAATCGCTTATCGCAGTATTGTTGATCGGTTTTCTAATCGCCGCTTGCAATCACAAAGTCTTTGGTCTGAGATAGAAAACGCTCCAAAGATCACAAGTCCTTCCGCAGTTTCCTACAGAAACTTATTAGATAAATTTACTGAAAACGTCGCCGCCTTGAAAAAGCTGAATTTCCCGACAGAGCATTGGGACTTCATTTTGGTGATGATGTTTTTGAAACGTCTTGATACACATACTTTGACTCGATTTGAACTGGAACATGAATCCGCTGATGTACCAAAATTCAAGGAACTCACTGATTTCATAAATAGACATTGTTTGGTACTCGAAACTTTAGATGCTGCTTCATCTACGCCTGCAAATTATAAAACTGAGAAACTGATTAAAAAATCTATGCAACATACAAGCTATAATTCTTCGCATCGCTCTACCACTTCGCTTTTTGTCAATAAATCGCCCTCCACAACGTGCATACTATGTCAAGCAAATCACTCACTCTATACTTGCCCTGCCTTTGCGTCAAAGTCTGTTTCTGATCGCTATACATTTTGCAAAAACAATAAATTATGTTTTAACTGCCTGAGTTCCGCTCATGATCTAAGATCTTGTAAATCTTCGTACACTTGTAAACTATGTAAGTCCAGATTTCACCATACGCTGCTTCATGATGACAGTAAGACTCGCTCATCCAACACATTAGCCTCGACTTCAAACACCGCATCCGCTGACTCGCTTACTCAAAGTATTTCGCCTAAGAAGCCAGACTGCACAACTTTCGTTGGTGCAGGACTGGTACCGAAATCTTTTCAAGTTCTTCTATCTACTGCATGTGTTGATGTACTTGATCGACATGGTAATTACCAATCATTCCGGTGTTTGATTGATTCCGGTAGTATGAACAGTTTCATAACCGAAAAAGCTGTTCAACGATTACAATTGCGTAAAACTACTCACTATATTGAGGTTCGTGGATTAGGCTCTATGAACACTAAATTGTCTAAAGGTAGAGTGTCAATTTCTTTGAAATCAAACAATATTCAAAATCAACATGCACTTTTCACTGACGCTATAATAGTTGATAAAATATGTGATAACTTGCCAGGCTGTCAAATAAAAACTGATTCTTGGTCACATATACAAAATCTATCGCTCGCTGATCCATTCTTTTATTCACCTGGTACAATAGATCTGCTACTTGGAGCGGATGTATTCTCGGAGATAATTCTTCCAGGCTGTATCACCGGAAAATCAAATCAACCAGTTGCCCTTAACACGCTCTTAGGTTACATTCTAATAGGAAAAATCGACAGCGTCTCACAGAATTCTACTTCCTCATTTTTTATCAGTTCGCTTGAAAATTCATTTGAAAATGACATTTATAGGTTTTGGGATATTGAAACCGTTCCGGAAACGGCAAATTCTGGGATTGCAGATTCTGAATGTGAAAAGCATTTTTTAAAAACAATTTCTCGCGCAAGTGACGGAAAATTTATTGTCTCACTTCCATTTTTAAATAGTTCCACACCACAGTTTTCAAATATGAGAAATTTCGCTCTTTCGAGATTTTATTCGCTTGAACGCCGGCTATTGAAACAACCGCAGTTGTATGCACAATATAAGGAATTTATGAAAGATTATCTCGATTCGCATCACATGGAAGAAGTTCCATCTAATGAAATTGAAACTAACTCTTACTATTTAATTCATCACTGCGTGTTGAAACCAGAAAGTTTATCAACCAAATTACGAGTTGTTTTTGATGGGACGGCAACTAATAATTCTCAAAATTCATTGAATGACCTTTTAATGGCAGGTCCGAAATTGCAACCTGATATATGCAAAGTGATCTTGAATTTTCGTCTTTTTCAATATGTAATTTGTTGCGATATACGTCAAATGTATAGAATGATCTGGGTCGATCCAGATCAGTGTGATTTCCAGAGGATAGTTTTTCGTTTTGCCCCAAATAATGAAATACAGGATTTCCGCCTGAAAACCGTTACATATGGATTACGATCCAGCCCTTATTTAGCATTACGAGTTCTTCGAAAATTAGCCGAAGACGAGAATGGCAATCATCCTCACGCCGCAAAACTAATTCTTAACAATTCATATATCGATGATTTTATTTTTGGTGCACCCACTATTGAAGATGCTCGAATGATACGCGATGATCTTATTGCGCTTTTGGGAAAAGCAGGATTTCAGTTGAGGAAATTTTGCAGCAATAATTTGACTCTGCTGAAAGATTTACCAGACTCATATTTATCAATGAACCCGCTCGAATTTCAGAAAACTGAAGAATTATGTCCTTTAAAAGTTTTGGGATTGAATTGGAGTCCTAAAGATGACTCTTTCAATTTCTTTTGCAAGCCTCTAACCGAGTCTTCCTGCTCTAAACGAATTATGCTCTCTCAATTGGCCAGGGTGTATGATCCTCTTGGATTTGTCGCCCCTACTATTTTTTTGTTCAAGCATTTGATACAGAAATTGTGGATTTCTAAGCTTGGTTGGGATGAGATTCCAACTGATGATATCGTTCGCACGTGGCAACAGTACAAATTAGAATTACCATTGTTGTCTGAACTAAGAATTGAACGTCGAATCGTTCCCCCTGACGCTTTCTATGAAATTCACGGTTTCTGTGATGCCAGTGAAAAAGGATACGCGTGTGTAGTCTATTTGCGAGCGTTAGGCGCTGACAGAATTACTACGCATTTTGTGTGCGCAAAGTCTAAGATTGCTCCCTTGAAAAAATCACGATACCTCGCCTAGAATTATGTGCTGCTGTCCTTTTAACTAAACTTATGTGCTTTGTTGTTGACGTTTTTAGTGATGTCATATCGATAAAGAAGGTAGTTTCTTGGTCTGATTCACAAATTGTTCTCCATTGGCTCAAGGGCTCGCCCAATCGTTGGAAGACATTCGTTGCAAACCGCGTTTCATACATTCAATCTCATATACCGCAAACTTCCTGGGTTTACATTAATTCAGAAAATAACCCTGCTGACCTGGCATCTCGAGGTCTCTTACCATCTAAACTTTTGTCTGCTAACATTTGGTTCACGGGTCCCTCATTGTTAAGAGAACGTGAAATATCGATATTCATTCCGCAGTCATCCTTCTCATATCCAGTAGGAGAACAACGAACATTGAACCTTTTAACTCTTCTGTCAGATGATGATCATGTTCTGCAAACCTTGATAAATCGGTTTTCATCCTTTGACACGTTACTAAGAGTCACTGCTTATTTGTTAAGATTCATATCGAATGTTAAAGATCGTCAACGTACAACTTATGCTCACCTCACCAATTCTGAACTGTACACCGCTCTGCTAATGTTAGTTAAATATGTTCAACAGAAACATTTCTTTCGTGAATTTGAGAGTAAAAAATTTTCGCTGCCGCTTCGAAAATTGTACGCCTTCCTTGATTCAGAAGGAATTTTAAGAGTAGGAGGTCGAATTGAGAACGCTCAGTTGAGACACGACGCAAAGTTTCCGATCCTACTGCCTCGCCAAAGTCGATTCACTACGCTGACTATAGAACATTATCACAAAAAATATTTGCATGCTGGACCACGAACAACCCAATATTTGATTTCTCAGAGATTTTGGATTCTTTCAAGTAAACGTGCGATCAATTCTGTGATTTCGAAGTGTGTCTATTGTTGGAAGATTCGACCAAAGTCATTTCAACCTCCAATGGCTCCGCTGCCAAAAACGCGAATCACTCAGGCCAAAGCTTTCCTCCATTCCGCTGTTGACTTCGGAGGTCCTTTTTTGATCACTTTGTCACGTCATCGCGGAGTCAAATCGTGCAAAGCATACATTTGTGTCTTCGTTTGTCTTGCCACAAAAGCCGTTCATGTAGAATTAGCAAGCGATCTTTCTGCAGAAATTTTTTTGGCTGCTTTGCAGCGATTTGTCGCCAGAAGAGGTCGAGTTTCGACAATATTTTGCGATAACGCGACGAATTTTGTGGGAGCAAGCAAGCAGCTTAAATTGATAAAAGACGCTGCTGAACAAGAACGAATCAAATTCGTTTTCTCTCCACCTTCTGGTCCTCACTTCAATGGACTGGCAGAAGCAGGAATTAAGTCAGTAAAGCTTCATTTAACTAAAGTTATAGGTGATCAAATTTTATCCTATGAAGAGTTCAACACTATATTGACGCTTATAGAATCAAGTTTAAATTCACGCCCGTTAACTCCGCTTTCCTCAGATGTCGATTCTATTGATGCGTTGACACCGGGTCATTTTCTTACCCTGGAGCCACCTTCCGTTGTTCCTACTCCCGATTTTAGTAGTTGCTCAATGAATCGGTTGTCACGATGGCAATTACTAGCCCAGTCAAATTAGGATTTCACCTCGGAATGAAAGATAATAAGCTGAAAATTGGTATGAACCTTTGTTTTGTCATTCTAAATGTTGTCTCAAAAGTCACAAATGCTATCGTGCCGGCGTCTTAAGATATTGAAGGTCAAAGGTCATAAAAATCGGTTTTTTGCGAATATCTGCCTTCCTATTGCTTTAATGAGATTGGCAGTTATTATAAAAGTTGTAGACTATAAAATTGTCTACAACTTTTGTTTGAACTTTTTTTTCATACGACCAACCGTTTTTGAGGTAGAGCGCGAAGAGTGCGCAGCGTACAGTCATATAGGACCTAATGGTCAAGCGTGAGTTACGGTTAGCAGTTCGTTGTATGGAGTCAATTATTCACTTAACAATTATAATAATTAAACAATGCCCATTATTTATGTTCTATTTGTTAATTATTCATATTAAATTAAAATAAGTAATTGAATTATTCATATATAATTATTATAATTATTATTTTACTATAGTATATTATTAATTCTGGATTATATATTCCAATTATATTTTATATTAAAAAGTAAGGGAATATATTTCACACAATCTTTATTTATCATTTAATATGGCATATTCATTTTAATCGTAATAAAATTGTAAAAGAAAGCTAATTATCTTCTTCTTCGTCGTCTTCTCCTTGTTGTCGCTCCAAAAAGTTCAGTTCATTGTCATCATCCTCATCATCGGTCATATTCATCTCCAAACCTTCCCGAATTTCAGGCTCATATGTGCTTTCTTCATCGGGAATCGGGATTACTTGGATTTAGTGAAGCGTTGAGGCAAGCTTGTCCGTTGCACCGGCCACAAGCTGAAGAACATAGTAGCCCTGACTTTCTGCATCCACAGCGGGAACCACAACCATTTTTGCAATTGCAAAATATAACGTTTAGTAGTTTGGCTGGTGATGGAGGTAGTAACGTTCTTATGGGCTCCAGGATTTCATTTTCGAGCATCCAGCCCCATTCTTGAGGTTCTATGTCCTTCCCTAAAACGTTTGAATCTGGTAGTAGACACGATTGAATATTGACGAGCTGCTACACTTGTTGGTGGAAGTGTTGACAATTATACAGGTTTATTTAGTTTCGTTAATTTGATGAATCCTCAGATTTTGGAGCATTATATAATGCCAACAAGATGCGCACTTCATTTTCAAATAATGTTTGTTCCGGGCAATTTTCTTGTTGAAATACTTCCACCAGTTCATCCAAATTGGGAATTTTCTCCAATGCTCTAGTAACAGTTTTTTTCCTTTTTTAAATAGCTAATTAATAATTAGTACATAATTAGTGGGCATTGTTTAATATTTATAATGGTTAGGTAATAATTAACTTTATACAACGAACTGCTAACCGTAACTCACGCTTGACCTTGCATTAGGTCATATATGACTACGCTGCGCACTCTTCGCGCTCTAACCCAAAAACGGTTGATCGTATGAAAAAAAAGTTCAAACAAAAGTTGTAGACAATTTTATAGTCTACAACTTTCATAATAACTGCCAATCTCATTAAAGCAATAGGAAGGCAGATATTCGCAAAAAACCGATTTTTATGACCTTTGACCTTCAATATCTTAAGACGCCGGCACGATAGCATTTGTGACTTTTGAGACAACATTTAGAATGACAAAACAAAGGTTCATACCAATTTTCAGCTTATTATCTTTCATTCCGAGGTTGGCCCCCTTTTTCATCTAATTTGACTGGGCTATGCAAACCGTTCCGGCGGAAAACAACTCTTCGTCTCTTATCAGAATAGAGGAGCGGTAAACCAATTATCCCAATACGGTATAAACATACGGCACGAGTTTCGCAACGGCGGAATATTGTTCGCGTGCATAACAGATTCTATTTGGCTGCAGAACAATTGCGCGAAGGCATCTCCAGGTTTACTTTTTACTCTGAGAGTCCACTACTGAAATGGACGGAAAAATTCTTTGTCTGATAGGTACATCATATGTTACCGATGTGAATTTCAAAACCTGTATATTTATCATTACTTCCAATGCTGTCAAAGAAAAACCCTATATTTCAACAATATGAAATGCCCATTGCTCAGTTCATCAGTGACCGAAAAATTTCAATAGATCCGATCTTTTTTCGAACCGCTTGCTTTTCCGTTCACCCTTTTTTTTCGTATACGGAATCGATATCGCGTAGGACGCGCCGGTAACGGATTGGAAATCTCGATAAGACCTTTTTCGACTTGCCTGGCCACTTTCCATTATGCCCATTAGGAACACTCCAGTTGGTCTCATTCGACTCTTTTTCCAAATGCCGTAAAGTAGCATGCTTTAGTCGTTGCAATGGCAGCATATTATCAATTTTGCTGTCCAGTTGAACAGTTGAATATCAGAGAGATTTACGTGCTAAACAACAAACAGAATAAATGATGAATTGCAATAGTGTAGTGTTGTCCCTCTATTATTGCTGGGAATGACTGAATTCAACCAAAATGGAAGGGAACCTTCAGTGCTCGCATCAAATCAAATTGAGTCAGGCCGCCCGAGATACTCGATTCAAGTACTTTCGGTTGCCTACAATATTGCTTGAATAAAGCCACTTCCAACGATAAAAGAGGGGCAACACTACATTATTGCAATCCATCATTTATTCAGTGAGTTATTCATCACGTAAAAATGTCGAACAACGAACAAATTCTGGTCCATAGTATATCGTATGTTTTCGGTGTGAATTTCCAGACATGACTACATGGAAAAACCCTACATTTCAACATACTGGAAATGACCATTGCTCAGGTTATCAGTGACCCAAAAATCTCAATAAATCCGATCTTTTTTTCGTATGCGGAATCGATATCGCTTAGGGACAAAAGCCAAGGACGCACCGAGAACGGAGTGGAAATCTCGATACGACCTTCTCGACTTGTCTGGCCACTTTCCATCATGCCCATTAGGAACACTCCAGTTCGTCTCTTCCGACCCATTTTCCATATGCCGTATAGCAGCCAGTTTTAGTCGTCGCTATGGGAGCACATTATCAATTTAGCGTCTCTGTGAAACTTAATTAACTAGAGAGTTTATGCGTGTGTTGTAGCAGAAAGAACGATTCGAGAACTGAATAGCGCTTCTGAGCCAGACGTGTTTTGACTAATCGTTTCTATTTTCCTTTTTCTGTTCGCTGGTTGTGGAAATGTCTTTTCGTCTAGTTTTTTCTTGAAAGTTAAATGAAGTGTCAGTTAATAAACCAGCCTCTCTTTGTGTACAATAGAGATGTATAGAATTCTTGTTGCAGCGAATTGGAAATTAGTAAAAAGGGTTTTTCGATCAGAGGTGCTATTTCGATATTCAAAGAAAATGGCTATTTTTCAATATAAATGATCGGATGTTTATTTCATTATAAAGAAGAAGCTATGCTGTTAATAGTGGAAAATAAAATCAGGCAAATGACCTCCACGACCACGCTTATAGGACCATAATCTTTTAATTAAATTTTCCATAACCAAATCGCAGAGTGGCTGCCCTATGTCCTCGATAGCCTCACGAATTCCATCTTTCAGGTCTTGAATCGACGCTGGACTATTGGCGTAAACCTTCTCTTTCACGTGGTCCCAAAGGGAGAAGTCGCAAGGTGTTAAATCACAAGATCTCGGTGGCCAATTGTGATCACCTCTTCGAGAGATAACACGGTCCGGAAACTTTTCCCGCAAAGATCAATGGTTTCGTTGACTGTGTGGCACGTAGCGTAGCACTGAACTTTATAAGCCTTAGGACCCAAATATTCATGCAAAATACGGTGTAATGACGTTTGTGGAATGCCTAATTCCAAAGAACGACGAGGAATGGACAAACCTGGGTTTGCTTCCGGCTACAGCAGCAATATTGTCGGCTGTTCTTAAGCGACGTTCACGGGTTTTATCCTCCACATCACTAACTTGTTCCAACAGCTCGAATTTTTACACCAATTTCTTTATTGCGGTCCGACAAGGTGCTTCACGACGACCCAAAAGTGTTCGAGTTTTACGAACCGTCTCTGCCAATTTTTCACCTTTTTCTTGAAGCGTGTTTCGTTCCATTTTTATTAATGGCGTAGTTTCTACTTGTCAAATGTCAAAAAATGACAGCTTCAAACGTGACATCTTCCGAAATTGCGGGCTTTTCAAAATAATACCTCTCATTGAAAAACCCTTTATTATGCAACGAGGGTATAATGATAGCTATTATTCGCGAGGTGAAATTTAGGCTACGAGCCGTAGGCGAGTGTTTCAAATCACCGAGTGAATAACAGTCATTAAACGCGAGTAACATACTATACTTTTTCCAGGACTACTGAATATATTTCTTGAAGATTTTAACATTTGGCGACCGCGACAAGACCCTTTTATGACAATCGTGGAAAAGTCAAGTTGGCACGCGAGAATTTTTTGGAGAACTGATCATTGTATATTTTATAATAAAAAAAGCTTCAATTGATATAATGAAAGTATAGATTTGGCCCTCGATTGACAAGGTATGCCCATATTTGTCAGTTGGAGTACTTCAGAATATTTGAAGAAATACCAATTTAAATAAAATTATATCAAAGCTAAATCTATGAAGCATCTGACAGCAGTGAATTATAAGCTCATTATTAATGGGTAATTTTAAGGCCGAGCACAGATGCTTAGTCTGAAAATATGATCTACGGAGCGAGCAAGATTATCTGTGACGTCATGACATTTGTTGTAGAGTGAAATTAATAAAAGAACGCTCAGGCGCAAAGGCTTGCCAAGTCAAGGAATTCGTAACCTCAAAATTATTATTTGCTGTCTTCGCTCTGAAACGGTGTCTCTGCTTTCGCGTACCACATATTGTAACAACAAAATTAGTTTCATCTTCGTTAAAACATCCAGAACATAAATAACTAACCTAAACTGTCCTAAACTAACTTTTAGGTTAGATATAAAATGACATTTGGAAGAGCTCTCGCTTTAGAGCGGGAGCGAATATATCTGATCTTCTTGCTCGCTCTGATAATAAAAGATCACGATGCAGAGTGAAGTGAGCGAAGAGAGCATAATAAAAGACCAGCTGAGAGCAAGAAGTGAGCTGGCACCCCCAAATTCGATTTTTGATGCCAAAATTTCAGGATCGTTTGTCCATCGTAGGCCCACGTTTGCCCACCCTTTTTTTTTCATTTGTCCAGGCATCGTTCGAGAGATATTGGGAAAGATAAATTTTACGTCACTTTTTTAGCAGCACCCCCAAATTGCAAAAATGAATATTTATGGCTTAGATCGTTTGTCCATCGTAGGCCCACGTTTGCCCACCCAATATTTCATTTGTCCACCCCCAGTACGGTAGAAATCGACCCTTCAAATTTTCGGAAAGTGTGAAGTTGGCACCCCCAAATTCGAATTTCGACGCGAAAAATTTCAGGATCGTTTGTCCATCGTAGGCCCACGTTTGCCCACCCTTTTTTTCATTTGTCCAGGCACCGTTTGAGAGATATTGGGAAAAATAAATTTTCCGTCACTTTTTCAGCAGCTCAGAATAACGATTTCAACAAAAACGAAATTTTTCGACTATTTGGTAATCGAGTAGTTACGAGAATGAAAAACTACAGAATGCCTAGGCTTATGATACCTTTGTGGAATCTGCAATAACTGAGCAAGTTTTTAAGATGATGTCTACCAGGGGCGTCCCACATTTTTTTTTACACTGTAGCTCATCAAACTTGAAGGAAATTTCATATAGTTTTCAATTTTTCTTTGTAATTCACGAGTTTCTAACTTTTCACACTAGTTTGATGAATTTAAGTCTTTGCTTCCGATAGCTGAACTATCTCATGTGAAATTAAAAAAACCATATCGAAATACCTCTCCATTTGTAGAAATGGCACTAGAAAAACTAATAGCACTTGGAAATTTTCTAAAAATAAGAAAACCATGAATATCTCGGAAACCGTGAAATTTTCATTAAGGTCAAAATTTGGAATAAGTTAGACCTCGACAGTGTCTATCTATAGTTGCAGGCTTATCCATTGTTTTCAGGACACCCTGTATGTACACTGTGTCAATCACTATCGCGGTGTCAACAACTGAACCTCTCAGCGCGAATCCTGAATTAGCATGAATGAGCAAAATTCAGACCCAGAATAACATTCAGACCCTAAGGATTTATATCATCTTATTTTTCGTCTTTCTTCACCATCAATTTTATGAGTAGATAGATAATGCAGAAGAATGCAAAGTGAAATTTTAGTAGAATGCCTTTCCAGCTCAGACAAAAGATTGTATTAATCATCGACTGAAAATTTTTCATTGAAAAGACCTCCATAAACTTTTTTAAATAATAGCGCACCGGCTTCCTTTCTTCAGATATAACAAAGGTTATATGTAAATTCCAAGGAGCATAGTATCTTCGCTTAATGAAAAATGGGAAGTTTATTAAGAGTGGAAACAGAGATCCCTGAAAAGATTGCACTTTGCCGTGTTTGCTTATTGAAAATTATTCTGTTGTGGAGATAGAGTTAGAAAGACAGGCGGCTTCTTAGTTCTTTTCCAATAAATAATCCAATTCCGAGAATATCTCATCTTTTTTTTTTTTATCTGAGACAGACCACGAAGGCTCAGGCCTAAGTACTAGTGTACCGTGGGTGTCGGAGGAGGAGGGACAGATTCAGTCTATTAACACGTGATTTAAAAGACTGGAGGTTAACATTCTGAGGAAAGGCGTGGGCAGGAAGTTGGTTCCACATTCTAGAGACCCTTGGGATGAAAGTACGGGAGAAGGTCGATGTTCTGTGCGTGGAGAGTTGGACGGTAAAGGGATGCATGTGCGATGTTCTTCTTGTGGTTCTGTTGGGATTATACGAGGGAGGGACAATCGATGCTAATTCCTGGGAACACATCTCATATCAAGTGTCTATATTTCAGTGGAGTTATTGAGAATTGAAGATTTTTTTGTCTTGTCAATGCTTAGGGGTAATTCTTGAATAATGTCGTATTCGCGACTCGACAATTTCGATCAACTTCCCTGCTAAATTGGTCGACATTTGTCGATTCGCGAACACGACATAATTCAAGAATCGACCCCCAGAGAAGGTTCATACAGGGTGTTTGGTAATTCGACGTGAACCTTGGAAAGTGATATACTACACCTTTTCCAATTGTAATTCAGAAAACGTAAAATGTAATTCAGAATAGCAAATTGAATTTCAGAAGATGGAAATTATAATTCAGAATAGTAAATTGATATTCAGAAATGGTGATTTGAATTTCAGAATAGTGATATGTAATTTAGAAAGCGTAATTTGAATTTCAGAATAGTGATATGTAATTCAGAAAGGGTAATTTGAATTTCAGAAAATATAAATTGTAATTCAGAATTGGTGATTTGAAATTCAGAAATGGGAAATTGTAATTCAGAATTGGTTGCATGAATATGAACATGAATATGTACCTATTATATCTATGTTATATAGTACATACCTATATCTATACATTTTTTGAAATTCAATTTATAACTTCTGAATTACAATTTTCCTTTTCTAAAATTGAATTTGCCATTTCTGAATTTCAATTCACTATTCTGAATTACAACTTTGTTTTTCTGAAATACAACTTCCTAATCTGAATTTCAATTTCGCTTTTCAGAAATTGAATTAACTATTCTGAAATTCAATTTCTGTTTTCTGAATTACATATTCCTATTCTGAAATACATGTTCCCTTTTCTGAAATTGAACTTTGATTTTCTGAATTACAACTGTAAAAGGTGTAGACGTTATTTGCAGTGAATTGCTTCGAGTGAAGCATTGGCCGAAAATCTATGGTTACGAAGATATGGCTCTTTTGAAATTTTCTGCTTCGTTATCGAAAATTATTAATTTTGTGAAAACTACTCGATACCAGCACCAAATATTCAGATAGTAGTGGATATGTTAGAAAAATGATCAAGTTTATATTTGAGGATGAAAATGAAATAGATGCTGAGAAATAGCCTTTTGGGGAATCGATCGAATTAGTTCAGCTGATTCGAAAGCCATTTAGGCAAAAAAGTCTACATTTAAATTGTTTAATTCAGAAATAGAATGTCCATTTATGTATGCATGTAGTTAGGTGAGAGATTAATACAGGATAAACCTTGTAATTCCTTACCAAAAATATTGACCTAGGAATCAGAATTATTTGACCAACTAAGTTGCTTATGGGTAAAGAAAACAATAAGCATCTATTGCGGTTTAAAAAAAATCTGTTTATTTACGTATGTCGTAACGACTTTTCAGGCAATCAGCTGATCGTGATAGATAGTTGGGACTGCCCTATTTCTATCGGCTAGTCAGCGAACACGTTCGAAACGCTCCCGATCGTTACCGCTACCGATAGGTAGTCTGGTAAGAACGCAGCAAAAATTTTTGTATTTGTTATCCGTTTTTGACAACTGTTAAAAGCAGACTCATCATACTTATGGAAATAATATCAAACAATAAACAATATCAAAATAAATGTTAGATGAAAATGTAAACATGATGTTCCCATGTACTCAAATTAATATAGCAGAAAGTTTCAACATCCGTGATAAGTGATGAAAATCGGCTAGAGACGCCAACTAATTTCATTACAGACCTCAATTTAACGAAGCAGTAATCGCAGGCAGATCGATAACGAGCAGAGGGATTATTACACCTCGACATATCAGTACACATACCGTTGAACATTTCTGACTAGAAATTTCGATGAATTTAGACGCGGCTGCAGTATGATAGAATTTGAATTTGGATCAGCAAGTTATTTATTGAATCAAACCTCACTTCTCATTCAAAAAGAAGGATGACATCCGTAGAAGAATCACAAAAAAATGTTTATTGTATTGGTGTTACACACAAATATATTGAAATCCCAGTCACCCTTGATTTGCGAGGTTTTACAAAAGTTGAACTTAGGATCGGTAGAGTACATAAACTGCCAGGGGTCGCTGCTGATCTGGGAATGTCGTAACACAATAAAACAACTGACAAGGGGCAAGTGACACTACTATGGGTGATAGGGCATTGTGGTGCTGTAGGAAATAAAAAAGCCGAAGAACCTGCGAAAACTGCATCGAGGTTTACAACTGCTGGACCTGAGCCTTTCAGTGGATTTGAGAAGGTCCAGAGAAACTTTACTGATTCCAAAAATTCGTGATAATTTCACCCATCTATAAAGCTGCGTCCACACTATCCCGCGATTGGCTGTTGATAAAGCCGATTTTGGCTTGCCGTCTACACCTGAGTGTTGGCATTCAGTAGCAAAATGTCTGCCGAGGAGGATGTATTGCGTTAATAATTATCATTGAAGAAGGCGAAAAAGTGTGTCAACGACGGTTTTAGGTTCGTCCAAGCCTTCAAAAGTAGAAGAAAATACGGAACTAGTGAGTTGATGAAGGATTTGTTATTGGATGATGCAGACGAATTAAATCTCGAGTACTGATCTGGATGTGGTTTCAAAAAGTGACAAGCAGTCGCTTCGAAGGTCTTCCAAATAACATAGTTTATATCACCCAGAAACGAAACAAACCCTTCAGAAATGCTATTCTTGCACATGAACGCATTGGCTCAGCGGCACATGAAAACGGCCACGTCTACATTGTATTGGCTTTGCCAAATTGGCAGTGCCAACAGCCAACGCGGCACAGTGTGGGCGCTGCCTAACAAAAATCTCATAAAGCTGTCACGAGCTGAGCTTCGCGTCATAGTGGGACTGCTGATAGGCCACTGTCGGTTCAAACATCATGTAACGTATGGGAATGTTAGCAGATGAGTTTTGCAAGCTTTGTGGATCAGAAGCAAAAACAGCTGAACACTGGTTTTGTGAGTGCCAGAACTGGATGGCAATTCATATGGAGAAACCGCTCCTGGACACCCAAGAGTTAACGGCCAAGGCTCCTAAGGAGGCAGTCAGTTTTATCAATGCCATTGACGACCCTCTTGGGTTTCCATCTCAGAGTAAGAAATTAACATAGAGATGCCCTACGGGTGAATAGTACTGCATTGTAATCAACCAAGCATTAGAGAGATATGGAAAGCGTTTCACTGCCACACTGGGGTGAAGTAAAAAATTGGTTAGATTTGCATTTCTCCAATTCCAATACAACAGTTTCATAATTTTGGCGTAGCTATAATTAACGGAATAGCCTCAAGCTGCCACCAAATCATTCAGTTTATGAAAGTCAAATCAAAATGAAAATACAACACATCGCATCAAAAAACTAAACACTAACAGACAATGTTGCCAAATTGAGAGAATTATCTGTAACAGACGCAAGCCGTTAGTATGACAGTAGGGAAGCGGTACAGCAATTTTCCCAATACGGAATTCGCAACGCCGGAAGTTTGTTCGCGCGTATAAACAGATTTTAGTCGGCTGCATGATTGCTTGATCAGAATTAATCCTGATAGTTGCGATATGCGAAAAAAAGAAAACTTTATTATCCTCGACTACAATGTAATATCACACTCAGGATTCAAACAATCCATAATTGTGTCCTTCAATCATAAAAGCTCTTGTGCATTTATTATTTTAGAAACATTGAAACATGATACGAAAATTGATTAGTTCATTCGAAAATTACCAGTATCAAAGGCATAGTGTCAATGAACTTTCATCGGATACGTTTGACAGTGAAGAAATCAATGAATTTGTGAATAAAGTATCCCTCTTGCAATAACGGCTATTGTTTACCTTTAATCTTATATTTTACTTTTCCGTTTCGGAGGAATACACGAAAAAAATCGATTCGCTTCTGTATCATTCGTTCGTTGAGTCAAAGTATGGGTTGCATAGGTATGGTTTTAAGTGCAGAGCTTATGCTATACTTGCCTCGTTTTTGTAAAAATGAATACAAAACATTCAAATGAAGATTCTATTATTATTAAAACGATCATTGTGTTTATTCCAGGGCTTCATTAAGCCCTGAAGAAGAAGTTATAATACTCGTGCTGAAAAATTTTATTTTTGATAAAAGTTACTGCGGTGCTGTCTGAAAGTGGTAAAATTTCAAGTGATAACTTTTATAGCTACAACGAAGTGTAAACTGCTGAATATGCTCTGTCTAAGCGATTTATGTATGTCACCTATACCCTCCGAGAATAAAATAAGTAATTTGCTAACGCATAGATATGAACCTTGATCAAATATTTCACAAATTATTGCGTATCAGAGGTTTTTGTTCTTTTTTCCATGAATCGAACATTTGTTACACGAAAAGGTGAAAGTTCAATAAGATTCTTTTTTAACCAAAATTTATTCAGGCTAGGTTTCACGATACTCCGATCACGTAATGTAATGTGAGTAAGTATTCTTTTGTCAAATTTGTGTTTACTTCCGATAAAGACCATCGTCTCGAAAACAAATCAACAATAAGGTTCTATCAAACTTACTATCAAAGTTTTTCAATTGAGCTTTGTCCTCTACAGATATATGCCCATTTCGTTACTGATCTCTGCTACATTAGAAAACGCTTTGTTCTTAAATATAATAAGAACATAATAAGAGAAACGGTTTCAAGAAGTACCAATAGCTGACAAACTTCAGTCGGAGGCAATCATTATTTATAGTTCATAAAAGACTAGGTATTATCAA
This sequence comes from Propylea japonica, assembly GCA_013421045.1. Classification (NCBI taxonomy): domain Eukaryota; kingdom Metazoa; phylum Arthropoda; class Insecta; order Coleoptera; family Coccinellidae; genus Propylea; species Propylea japonica. The sequence continues at coordinate 9,346,072 of CM024242.1, read as the reverse complement.
ACCTTAATATACAACCATTACATTTTTCTCATCAGTGAATATTAGACCCAGTATCGGTCAAACTTTCAAAATTAACAATCAGTTCTGCTAAAAATCAATGCAATTCTTCTTTGAACATAATTTGACATCCTTGCTCTTTCCCATCTGTCACAGTTACCCAAACAATATAAAAGTACGATTAAAAATGGGTCGATTACATTGAGATACTTTACAAGCTGCTACTGAGCGAATTTAGAGGCGAGTGAATTAGCTTGTGAGATTGTGATGATTACACACAAAACTACTACTAAGTAGCCTACAATTTAGCGATCCACGTGAGGTTTATGTTTGTATCGTTGACAAGGATCTCAGATAAATGTCAAATACGTTTTCAAACCACCGGGTAGATGTGTGATTACACACGGCTTGTTTACATGCTAACAAGCCAAAACGCCAGCGATTTAGCGTAAAGTAGCCCAGCTTTCAACTTTAGTCGCAACTTTTTTTTACAATCAGATTTTTGGCTTGTGAACACGATTAGCGAATTTACAATCAGCTACTAAATTCGCTCAGTAGCAGCTTGTACAGTATCTCATTGTAATCGACCCAAAACAGTCCAATACACGAACCATTGTGACAATTCAAATTATCTAACAATTGTCTCGCCTACAATACAACCCGGATTTGACCGATTTACAATACTCAATGAAAAACGTGGGAAAATACCAACCAGTCTGTATCGCCTTGCCGAAACAAGTCTCCCCCACGTTGACGCAGGATATCGACATTCTCACCCACTATCCTTAAAAAAAAATCACATCACAGAAACACCTCACTCCGCCGCTTCGAAGGATCTAAATCGCCCGCAACTATTCAGGAACATGCCTTCGATAAGATAAAAACCAGTACAAATATCGAATATTAGCACGAGTTCCAAAGAAGATTCGTTTACTTTACATGGAGAATCCGAATAAGCATAAATATCCGGGTTGGGTGTCGCTTTACATCGTACGTTGCCGATATCACGCTCGATTTTCGACGACGACCTGATATCAGAACTTAATCGCACTTTTACACACACACCGCCTACTACCTGCCACGGCCAGTCAGCTGGTGAAACTAGGCTGATAGTTTCGAACGTACCCTTGATTCGGATGGTGAGCCACGAAGAATGATAATGATATTGATAAATTGAACTAACGCGACGAAAACGTCAAGTTATCAGTTCGGTACTGGTTATTTGTTGAATGACGATGGTACGCATCTGTGACTGGTTCGATTTGAAGGTTGAGAGCAACTGTTGAATATTTCATCCGCACAATAGCGTGAGTCTGCGATTTCGTCTTGGCCACTCCATAGTTAAATGTATATTGAGTTATCCAGTAATGATAGCGATTAACTTTATCATTATGAGAAGAGATACCGCCCCCAAAAGACTACAGCACGAGTAAGCATCGAAGGCAACTTTACTCTTTGTCTTTGAAAAAGGACCAACCAGCGTTTCAAATTTGAGATTACAGGCTTTTTGAGAAGTTAGCCAGTGTTATCAAGAACACTGAAAATCAAGTATGGCGGCCCCTACATGTCGACGTAAAGGTCGATCGACACATTTCCGTGACGTGACGGCAACGTTGCTGTCAGTGCTACACTCCTTTCAGTGTAATCCATGATGAATTTTTCTCCATCCACACAGCGACGTACGGTGTCGTCCGTGTCAGTGTTTTTTCGAAATTGCCTGGTCCGCTTTTTCAGTTTGGATCTGGTATCTGACGTGAAAATTATTGTCTTGCGAAATGACTTGCTGCTCTGAAGATCTTGCTTTTGGACGAGGAAGAAGAAAATAAAAAGAAGACTGGGTTACATCCCATAAGACTTTTGTCAAAATTTGAAATATTCTCATGACAGCCGTGCCTAGGGTTGCCAGGTCGCCAAACCTAATAGCCGGACAGACAAGCCATTTTGGCCGGACATTTTGATAAAAAAGCCGGACACCCCATATTAATAAAACTATGTCTTAGTATCAATAGATAACGACAAAAAATTGTATATAAAATCAAGCTTTTTTTGATATAAACCATGAATCTTGTTGAATTCTTGTGAAATATAAATAATTCGAATGCCAATCAGTAAAATGAAGCCATAATTGGGAATTATTTTCTTTTATTGAAACAAAACAAAAAACTTCCATAAAATATAACTTCTTCTCTTTAACTTAAGCAATACAAATATTTATGAGTATTTTGAGTAGCCAGAAACCTGCTTCAAAAGATCAGTTTCTTTCAAAATGTTGTTGTAAAAATCCTTACAAGTCAAATGTTTTAAATTGAATTCTACAAGCAATATTTTAGCAACAGTAGGCCCTTTCTATTTGAAGCCACATCACTTCCAAACTGATGTAAAATCAGTTGATGCGCGTTCTATTTGACAATGTTGTGATTTTGAACTGATGCGCATCACTTCCAACTGATGTTGCTTTCTGACAAAATCAGTTCAATTTCCACAATCACTTCAGTTCATCATAACAATAACATAACCTAACATTTTGGTGAAAGTTCACTATTTACTTTTAAACATAACAGAAAGTGAATTATTATCTTCGTTTTTCATTCCTAGTAATGAATAATTCATATTACTTTTAGAATTTCCTTCAGAATTATCGTCGATGGTATTCCGATTTCAAACCTTATCGTTTTATTGATTGTCATGCGAAAAAGGCATGTTCTATTTGTCAAAATCACTTCACTTCCAACTGAAGTGATTTCGGAAATTATTCAGGCAAATAGAAAGCTAGCAGTGTCAACATGTAATCTGTTGCGTTCCTTCGACCATTGCTGCCCTATCAATGAGAAAACTCTTTCAACATTTGAGTTATGTTCTGGAATTGCAAAGTGATACTGACAAATAGTCAGGAATTCTGAAAAACAATCCTGACTACTCATCGACTTAAAATAGGCTACCCATTTCTTGTGTCACAACAGCTTCTGGAATTCAACATTATCTTTGTTTTTGTTCAGAAAACTTTTGAGGTTTTGCAGTTGGTCAAAACATTTGCTATCGTCAACTTCAACGTTGTTTTGTAATAAAATACTTATAGTATCGGAAACTTGATTCCATTCAGGAACATCCATTCGAAATGTTCTTATCTTTGTATAAGATTTCAGTCCAAGATCTTAAATATTGTACTGCAATAATGTACATGTTTTTTATATCCTCCTTGAAAGAAATAACTCGTTGGCGAAATAAAAGCCTAACAAAAGCCGGACAATCCGGACACCGTTTGTTTTGGCCGGACACGCTATCAAAAATCCTAACTATGTCCGGCTTTATCCGGACGCCTGGCAACCCTAGCCGTGCCTCGTTATCGCCGGAATATCAATGCATCGGGGTGTCAATTCTCGGGATATCGGATATAATCATTACAATTTCGAAAAATCTTCGCTCAAAATATCACGAACGTATACGTTATTCGAACGAGTGATCCAAAAAAATGGCACACTCTAAAAAAATCCCGGTGTAAATGCTAATACTAAACTTTCAAGCATATTTTTCCCTTTTTATGTCACAATTTTATCATTTTTATCGAAATTATGAGAATATAGTGTTAAGTGGTGTGATTCATGAAACACATTATCATAAACAGAAACAAAATCAAGAATGAATAGAAAAATATTTGAAAACACACTGTGCTTATCAAGCTATAACACCAATCTAACAAACAAATTGCTCCATAAATCAGAAAATCATCACTTGGGTGAAAATATACACTGCGTGTTTGAAGTTTCAAATAATAATTTCACAAAAATGATCAGGTGTTACTTCTGAAGCTTGTAGAAACAAAAAAAGCACCTGGAAGTGTTTTTCGGCCAAATCGTGTTTCAAAATTCACACCAACGGAATCAAAATACGCACCAAAAATTTGAAAAACCGATACGTGTACTTTAGTTGGTCTTCAGTATTTTTACATGGTTGCCAGATTTTGCCAAATTATGAGCGGTCACACAGTTAGAACCATGGTGTCCGATGAACTGATTATTCCAGTCGAATAATTTTGGCAACAATGTTAATAGCAATAGTTCCAATTCTTGGCGGCTCTACAAAGAGTCCTCAGCATAATCAAAACAGGACTTGCGAATGGTTTCACCTTCTTATCTATCTCTGTTTCTTGTATGTGCCTTTGTGATGATGAATGGAAAGTGTGAAATTGATTGAGGTGAAGAAAGTGAAATGCGTGAAAATTTGTTTTGGATACAAGGAAGAGTTCATTTTGGCTGATGATTCGAGGACAAAATCATTACTGTATGAAAGTAAGTACTACTAATTTGAACTCAAACTGATTCAGGTAACTTCCTTCAGTTTTCACAATCGTTGAAACTTTTTTTTGTATAATATACCTGATTAGGTTATACGGTGGAAATATGTATTGTGTGACTTCTGCTGAGATTATTTAGCCATATATTTTCAATTGACGAAAATAGATATTGATGAATCACTTCAATGCATATTCGAAAAGATAAGATGTACAAATTTACATCCATTTATATAAATAAATGCTTATATCTGATCTTTTTTTAAGCTAGTTGAAGAACCTCCCCTTTGGGTGTTTTTGGAAGATACCTCTACTGTCAACCCCTCACTTGGTCTACCATCAGGTACATATCTATCTGTTCATTATGTATTTATCAGTGTAAAGAAAATATATTTCATCAACAAGAAAATGTTTTTTGATTTGGCAACAAATATTGTTGTAATCTTTCATTGTGAATGAATTGAAATGAATTGAATTATTTCAAAAACCTGCACAGCAAACGAATACACTAAAAAACTTTTAAGGAATAACAATTGCAGAACAAAAGATTAACATAGGGAGTAAGTACCTAGCTAAATAATAATTAATAATTTATGGTTCATGATGCATTATTTTAGCTTCGAAAGAACCTTTGTATCAAATATCTGATATTCAAAACGCTGAATTGCATTATTTATTTTCAGATATAAATTTGTCATTTCTCATCTCAACTAAGTCAGTGCTAAATAACACCGAACAGGTTATTGCAACCTCACTAAGCTAGTGCAAATTAAGACTGAAACGGTGCGATTTCACACCGAAACCGATCTAACTCGTATAGTATTTCACACTAATAAATTGTGAAAAATAACTGAGTCAGTGTCAAAACACACTGGATGATCATTTGAGATTACACCGCTCTAGTGTGATTTAACACCAAACAAGTGCAAATTCGCGAAGAACTGAATGAAATTCACACTCGCTTCAGTGTCGAAGTTGATTTATTTATATGAAAAAAGCAACTCCTTTGAAATCATGAAACACACCAGAAAATTTTTGAACGTCGGTGTTATTTAAGAAGGTGCGAAATAACACCAAAAAATCAGGACCTCTGAGGAAATACGGCTGGTGTCAGCGGGTGTTGGCTGGTGTTCAAAATTTCTTAGAGTGCACCCTGACATGTTTGAATACCGCCGTCTTTTCCGGCATTTTGGGTTCTTTTTTCCAATATGTAGGACTACGCACTTCTAATGATTGAACTTGAGCAGCCAATCCTCTGGCCATCGCGATAATGCATCCAAGTCCGACTTCAGCTGACAAGGGGTTGTTGTAGATCTTAGTATCATCCGCAAACTGTAAGCAAGGTGATTTCAGAATACGGGGTAAGTCGGCCATGTACACCAAGAAAAGAAGAGGACCCAAAATCGATCCCTGCGGCACGCCACTTGCAATAGATCTAGCCTTAATAACAGTCGGACACCCTGACGGAAAACGTTCGGTTCTGCAGGAAAGCGGAGATCCATTGGAGTAAATCTCCCCTGATTCCAAAGTGTTCGAGTTTCGCGAGAGGGCGCTTGTGAGGAACACGGTCGAAAGCCCTCGAGAAGTCTAGATAAATAATATCAGTTGGAATTCCGCTATCAGAAGCCCTAGTCCATTCATTTATACTTTCCAAAGGATTCGTGAGAACGGACCGACCAGGCAAAAACTTGTGTTGAGTACTGGGAAGGGTGTTATTTTTCTGTAAGAATGTTATCATCTCGTTCATTATCAGATGCTCACGAATCTTCGAATATACAGAAGTTAAACTGATCGGACGGTAATTGTCAGGGGAGAGTTTATCGCCCTTTGGTTGAGAGGAACTGTTGAATATTTCATTCGTACAATAGCAAGAGTCTTCGATTTCGTTTTGGCGACTCCAAAGTTAAATGTATTTTATTTTTCACTTGTATACATTATATGTTTATTTTACCTTAGAAACGGTTGCTATAAATACACTCATTATGCCCGTGGGCATTTTAGCGGGCATTATGGATCATAACGCCCGCTCACAACGAAAACAGTAATGACATTCACTTAATAAAATGATGACAGCAATAACGAACTTCAAAATATTACCAAATGCCATGGTTACTACTGAAAGTTAAATGGAAAAAAAACATGGGAGCAATCGAATTTTATTGTAATTAAATGATATATTCGTGAAAAATAAAATCTTGTATGCACCACGAGCGTTATTAGATCCTAACGCCCATCGGGCAACATTCATCCCTCGGGCCAAAGGCCCTCGGGCCGAATGTTTCCCTCCGGGCGTTAGGATCCATATAACGCACTTGGTACATAAATAACTATTACGTTATCCGATAATGACACCGATTTACTTTATCATCATCCAAAAAACTACAGCAGAGTAAGCATCGAAGACAACTTTACTCCTTGTATCAAAAAAAAAATACCAACCAGTGTTTCAAATATGAGATGAATATAAAACATAATGGGAGCTAATATCAGTTCAGTACTCGTTATTCCATGAATACTGATAGCACGTATTCAAGAAAGACTAGTTGCAAGTTTAAGTTAAATAAAATAGATTATGAAGGTGATGGGGCTGTAGTACAAATTAACAATCATTGTTAAAACCTCGCTTCTATCGAAGCATTCATTCTATGTAAACAGATAAGATACATATTAAGTTCCAAGTAATTCTTCAGTCAAGGCATTGGTTGATAAACGAGATTATCTTCGAGGTTGTTCAACAAACTTGTATATCTGAAAAACCAAGAGTTCCGGTTTAAATAATCATGGACATGGATAAAAAAGATTCTCGTGTGTAGTGTACATTGACAAAGTGGCCTAAATAACCTAAATTCAGACAGTGAAGCCTGAAAGTAGTGATTCAAAAAAGGAGGATTTCATAGGATTGATACAAGTGGAGCAAAACACTAACTGGTTTGATTTTAGTTCAAGCTGTTTCCTCAGAGTCAATTCTTTGATTTCAGTGTGGCAATTCTAACGTAGAATGCATATTACGTTACAATAGTTATACTAATCTACCAGTCTGTGATGAGTAACGATTCTATACAAAAATTACTTCAACAATGAACAATCGATTGTCATTATGCTAGAAAATTGAACAACGTAATATCTATGCATATCTGTGTTGGTTCAAACTCATAATAGGGATACGTAATTAGGACAAACTTGTAAAATATACCTGTAACCGAAATTACCCCATTCAAACAAATATTAACTCATATTCAGAGAACATAATATAATCATTCATGACGAAGCTTATGTTTGTATCATAAAAGCTACAAGCTTTATCTCTGAAAAACCCAGAGATGAAATTTGTACGGGTTAAGCAGAATCCTATCTTCATTATACCGAAACATAATCCAATAAAGAATTTATGTCACCACATAATTATAGAAACTATAAATATCGAAGGCCAAATCATATTCGATAGATCAAAGATTTAGGGGCATCGATCACATAAATTACTCGGATATTTGAATTATTGAGGATCCCAAATGGTTATAAATAGAAATTGATGACGAAGAAAATAAAAGTAACATTTTCGAATGTATAGATTTCCTAGAAACTGGACATTTGATTCCAACCACTACACCATTGTATTGGGGATACCCGACCTTCTTTATGAAAAGACATATGGAATCTACCCCGATCCAAAAGATAAAATAAAAAGATCAACAACGTCACTGACATTCTAGGTAAGATCCTCGGTAAATCCAAGATTCAAGACAACTCAACAAATAATTAACGAGTATGAAGTGTTTGCGAGGTGGCTTAGTACCTCTTTCGGCTTTTTCGTCACATTTCTATTTCCAAGAAGAGGTGTTATTTTGAAGAGCCCGCTATTTTGGTCACGTTTGAAGCTGTCATTTTTTGACATTTAACAAGTAGAAACTACGCCATTAATAAAAATGGAACGATACAAGAACGCATTGAAATTATTAAAATTCACTATGAAAATGGTGAAAATTTGGCAGAGACGGTTCGTAAAACTCGAACATTTTTGGGCCCTCCTGAAGCACCTTGTCTCAAGAACAGCCGAGAATATTGCTGCTGTAACCGAAAGTGTTGAAGAAAACCTGGATTTGTCCATTCCTCGTCGTTCTTTGGAATTCGGCATTCCACAAACGTCATTACACCGTATTTTACATAAAGATTTGGTTCTTAAGGCTTTTGAAGTTCAGTTAACACAAGAACTCAAGCCGATCGATCATCAAAAACGTCGTGTCTTTGCACGAAAATGATCCGGAATTCCATCGAAAATCTTCTTGAGTGATAGGCCCATTTCCACTTCGGAGGCTTCTTCAGCAAGCAAAATTGTCGCATCTGGGGCTCAGAAAACCTAAGAGTTATTGTTGAAAAGCCTCTTTATCCTGAACGTGTGACTGTTTGGTGCGGTTTATGGTCCGGCGGAGTCATTAAACCTTACTTTTTTGAAAATGAGGTTGGAGCAACAGTTACGGTGAATGGATTGCGCTATCGGGAGATGATTAATGATTTTTTATGGCCTAAATTGGATAGTATTGATCTGGACAACGTTTACTTTCAACAAGACGGCGCTATGTGCCACACAAGCAACGAAACCATTGATATTTTGCGGGAAAAATTTCCGGGCCGTGTTATCTCTCGAAGAGGTGATCACAATTGGCCACCAAAATCTTGTGATTGAACACCTTACGACTTCTTCCTTTGGGGCCACGTGAAAGAGAAGATCTACGCCAATAGCCCAGCGTCGATTCAAGACCTCAAAGATGGAATTCGTGAGGCTATCGAGGACATAGGGTAGTCACTTTGCGATTTGATTAAGAAAAATGTCATTAAAAGGATATGGTCCTGTAAGCGTGGTCGTAGTGGTCATTTGCCTGATGTTATTTTCCACTATTAACGGTATAGCTTATTCTTTATAATGAAATGAACTTCCGATCATTTATATCGAAAAATAGCATTTTTCTTTGAATATCAAAATAACTCCTCTTATTGAAACACCCTTTATATTTTCCTCAATAACTATTTATGTATGAATGATAATATAGAACGAAACCACACTATTATTCAAATTAATATTCATTCAGCGACAGTAACAGTTTCATTTCAATTGTTGTCTTTTTCTATATCGATAAATATAATAAGCCCGCAACAGTTCAACAAAGCTATCTTTGTTGTAATTACCGATAGTACTTCTGCTTATATTTCCAAATTCTCACTTGTTTCGATCGTATCCTCTCTCTACTACAATAAGTGGCAATTTCTTGAATGGTGTTTAGTAGAACACGAGGCGGATATCTCAATCAATCCCGAACTTCCTGTAACTTGAGTTCATGGCGGCACGGTTCTCGCAACTTTATTAACGCCTGATAAAATATCCGATTGAAAATTGAATGTGACACAATGCGGAATTGCGGAGGGAGAAAGATTTCCGATCGATCCCAATGGGTACGTTCAGAAGCACCCAACTTTTGGCATAAAGCAAAAATCAGCTGAGTAGAGTTGAGTTTCAGCGGATGAAAATCTTCTGAACGCTTCGCTGAGTGATTTACAAATCTGACATAACATGATACATAACCTTATTTTTTATTCAACAACAAGTTGTTGGTTTTCTTCTGACATACCTGAATTGTAGCCAGACAATCCTTTTTTGATAAACATTTTCGAAATACGCCAGTAAGCAAAATACTCCTTAATAAACTTCAACTAAAAACCCTAAACATAAACAGAAATCGACATCTGCTGAGAAACATCGCTTTGTCAGCGATTTTACCGAAAGCTATCGCTTTCTCAACTCACTCCACTGTTGCCAACAGTTGAGTGCTTCTGAACGTACCCAATGTCTTCATTTTGTGTTAGTTGGGTTTTGCATTGAGGTGTATGATTTTGACATAAAAAACGAGTAGATTTCAAGAGAAATCAATGGATACTATTTATTAATTCGTTATTAATTTATTAATTCATTATTGATTTATTAATTCATTATTGATTAGTAATTCATTATTGACATGGAAAGGAATACCATTCAAAATTAATAGAAAACGATCAGTCAAATAGCCGCTATTTCTAGAAAACTATTTAGGTTTTCACTCCCAGTTTCTAAAACAGAATAACTTATACAGAAGAGATATCAGACCTTCAGAGATAAGAAATCGCGAAAATAAGAACAACATCAAAAAAAGAGACATTACAAGATTACAAATCCCTGATCATGTGAAGCCCGTTCACGAAAATTTGAGCGCATAGTAGGCGTTTGTTTATTTATCTGAAGTTGGCAGTATTTGCTGTCATAACGTTAAATAAAGTTAACGTTGCCGAATGTACCCGCCTCGTCCTACCAGCTTGAGAGTTATCAGAGAACTTTATGCAACATTGACAACATTGCGTATCAATCTAACAAGAAAATAAACAACATAACCTAAAATTTTAATATACGCAGTGGAATATGCCAAATTTTTCGTGAACGGACTATATGTTCAAATAGCGGAGATCATATGATGAACTGGAACAACACAAACATCCTAATGACGGAACCTGATAATTATAAAAAGAAAATGAGGAATTCACATGTATTTCGTTAGATAAAGTCGCTAATTTGGCAAATTTTTCTGTTGGAATAGATCGTATTTGGATTCTTTTATTGAAGAAAGAAATGATATCCGGAAATTTCGAAATTAAATGAATCATCATCTCTATGTGTTGATAAGTTTCAATGTCAATTAGACTGCAAACGAAAAAATACACAAATCCAAAGATTTTACAGATTTGTCTGAAGAAGGAGTCTGATATAGACACCGAAAGGTTACATTATACTTTTCATATCCTTTTTTAGTTTTATTGTTAGGTAACAATTTCCTCAAAACCAATTTGCTCCTGACAAAAAGTGCAAAGATTTAAGCAGGAGCATTTGATCTCAATTGAAAAATGTTTAATTATTTCTGTTTCAGAAACTGGGAGTGAAAACCTACAAAGTTTTCTAGAAATGCAGAATCCTCCCAGATAATATTTCAATCGACATCTGAAATAGCCGCTATGGTTGAAGCACCATTTCATGGTGACTCATTCGCATATCTGCTTCTGTATATTCTCGATAACTTCACTGATTCGATCTTCAAGATCTTGTTGAATCGACTGCGGAACACTGACCTGGAGCTTATCTTTCAAGTAGCTCCCTAGATAAGAGCTTGAATATGTGAAATTACCATATCTTGGGGACAAAATGTGATGAATTCTTGGACAAATAACCAGGTCATGCAACTTTTCTTGCAAAATTGAGATTGCTTCATTGCTTGTGTCGCACATAGCACCTTCTTGTTGAAAATAACTCTCGTGCGCATCAATATCTTCCAATCCATAGATGAAATATCATATGATAGCTCGGAAGAGCGATCAAATCAGCACCAAACAGTGACAAGTTGAGGATAGACACGCATTTGAAAAATAATTCAATCGATTATCCAGTCAGTTGCAGGAACGTCCATTAAAATTTAAAGGTCCATTAAACTCTTAATCCTCCATTATTACAAGGAACTAATGGAGGATTAAGGGTTTAATGGACCTTTAAATTTTAATGGACGTTCCTGCAACTGAGCATAATGCGGCAATTCTGCCTATTAAGGTTACCTTCTTAATAATTATTTAAATCATTTTCTTGCAATCCAGAGGCGAATATGAAACTTATGGTAATCGATCGGTTTGAGTTATTGTATTAGTACGGAGTAATATCGTTTGAAAATGCCTAATTTCAAAAATTTAACATTAATTCTTATGCTCATCAAATTTCTCCACAAATGGCGAGGTGCCTGAATATATCCCGAAAGAGCGTTAATTTTGGAAAATGAGAAAGTTTTTCCTCATTCTTGAAGTGCATCAACAATTTCAAAGCGTTTTTGAATCGTTTATTATTCCGTTTTCCGTAAAAGCACGTAGTTTTTGCCTATCATTTATATAATTTGAAGGCTGCCCAGATATTCTGCTATCAATAAAACCTTTCCTTGAAAAACCAGTTAGAAACTATGTTCGATACATTGTATATTTTTATGCTCATTACCAATTACCATATAATTTAATTAATAAAATTTATGCACCTTAAAAACATTTGGATTAGCACAAATGTAATTTTTCGAGGTTATAGTATGTAATTGAATTATGAAAATGTATAGATCATTCCCAAAAATTATTAATAATACATGCATGTTCAATGAAAATTTTCAAAATCTTCATCAATTTACATTTGCAAATGAGTTCTCACAAACATTATGTGTGCACAATAAATATCGTATTTTTTTCTATCAACGTGGAATCTTTAGGTTTTGCCAGCTCTGGGGATAATTCAAGAAATATGAAAATTCTAAAACTCGGTCGTTTTTCTAACTGGTCCGCTTTTGAATTTTCGTGTTATATTTCCTGAAAAAATAAAAAAACGCCTGTAGTAGGACCGCGTGTCATCTTGAATTCCATATGTATCGACAAATCCGAAAAATGGTTATATCCATTTTTCGAACATAATGACATAAGTAGTCATTAAGAAATACCAAAATGTACGTAAATGTTGCATTTCAGGTAATAATGTTGAAAACACCCGAAACGTAAGCGCATCAATACACGATACCAAAAAATGAAACTGCCGATTTCTAGAGTTGATTGATATCAACTGTTGAATTCTAGACGATACGCAGACCCACTGCTGAAGGGAACTCAAGCGGCCTACAGACGTACAGAAAATTCAATTGGAATAGTGAAAAGAAGAATTTTTATATTTAAATGACAAGATATCCGATTCGAGTGGAATTCATTGTGTGAATGAGATTGATTTACCGCATATTCGTCCAAACAAACCTCGGATTTTACATCCCATAATTATCACATGGGCTGAAAAGTCCCGGGCCTAACATATAAATGGCGCTAGTTTTATTGCAGTAACCTTTTTTCAGTTGATACCAACCTACATAAAATAGCTGTAAAAATTTCATGACATTCGATTCATTAGGTGGTGAGTTATTGTGTTAAGAGTTTTTTTCCATTTTCATTTTCATAACAATGGATCAAAAACAATTTCGTGTTTTGATTTTACACTGCTTCCTTATGGGAAAAAAATACCGTTCAAGCAAAGCAATGGCTTGATAAATGATAAATATTATGGGGACTCCGCTCCATCAGAAACAACAATCAAACGTTGGTTTGCTGACTTCAAACGTGGTCGTAGAGACACCGATGATGCAGAACGCTGTGGACGTCCAAATGAGGTGGTAACACCAGAAAACATCAAAAAAATCCACAAAATCGTTTGGAATGATCGAAAAGTGAAGTTGCGTGAGTTAGCTGACATCGTGAAGATATCAAAAGAACGTGTTGGCTTTATATTACATGAGCATTTGAATATGAGAAAGCTCTGTTCAAAGTGGGTGCCGCGTTTGCTCACTGCCGCCCAAAAACAAGAACGTGTTCATGCTTCTGAGCAGTGTTTGGCCATGTTTGAATGTAACAAACCGGAATTTTTGCGTCGATATGTTACAATGGATGAAACATGGATTCATCTCTTCACTTCGGAATCAAAACGATCTTCATCTGAGTGGACAGCAACTGGTGAACCTCGTCCAAAGCGCCCGATAGCACAAAAATCGGCTGGAAAGGTTATGTCCTCGGTATTTAGGATGTGCATGGTGTAATATTCATCGACTATCTTGAGAAAGGAAATACCATCAACAGTGAATATTATATAGCGTTATTGGAGCGTTTGAAGGCCGAAATTGCAAAGAAACGACCGCATATGGCAAAGAAAAAAAATTGTTACATCAGGACAACGCACCGTGTCACAAGTCGATCAAAACAATGGCAAAACTACGTGAATTGAACTTCGAATTGCTCCTTCATCCACCGTATTCGCCAGATTTGGCTCCCAGCGACTACTGGCTGTTCACAGACCTGAAAAAATGCTCGCCGGTAAGAAATTTCGCACGAATGAAGAGGTTATTGCTGAAACTGAGGCCTATTTTGAGGCAAAAGATAAATCGTTCTACAAGAGTGGTATTGAAATGTTAGAGCGACGCTGGAATGATTGCGTTGCTCTTAATGGAGATTACGTTGATGAATAAAGCTAATCTTGAACCAAAAAAATTGTGTTTTCTTTGTTAGGCCCGGGACTTTTCAGCCCATGTGTTAGGGTAGATCTTTCTGAAACAATCAAAGAAATCTACCCAAACTTAAATGTTTGGAATATTGCTCATTATAACGCTATGCGATCTTCCCTCTACATATGCAAAACGTCAACTGGTGTTGTAAACCTAGTTGATGACTATCCCACAGAAACTCAAACTTAGTTGTCAACATTTGGCTCTGTCCACCAAATATCAAACAGATTTGATCTCGGATCAACCTAATCTTCAATCAGAACCAGCCTACCGACGTTCAACTTGGTCGTCAACACTGCGTGTTGACAACTTAGTTGTCAACTAGGTTGATGGTCTGTAGGTCGCTGTATTAGGGTAATGAATCCCAAGATTTCTTATCATATTGAATCATTTGTATCAACAAAGTTGAAATGATCGATTTTGATGATGATGAGCTATCGTAAAATCACCCTGTATACCTCCGTAATCCTCAATCGTCCTCAATCACCACAAAAACCTTTCGGATTTCCTACGTTCATAAAATACAAATCAATTATTCAGTTCGATCTCCTTATAAATATTTACTCGGAACTAGGTTGAAGATAAACTCCGAGAACTTGAAATTTGCATGACTCACAATGTCACTGTTAAAATATTCCAACGACGACACGATGGTCAGCGTTATCTGGTCGAGGATCCCCGGAAGGCAAAAGGAATAATTAAATCTGCTAATTTTTTTCCTTCTCAGTACCGTTAAGTCTGAATTCGAGAAATGGACCGATGAGTCACGACTGATGCTTAATCAGGAGATGAAAGTGATCATCATCAGATTCTATTCGGAAAATGCTGACTGGAGATTTTGCGATCCCACTGATACGAGATATAAATATTCCACAAATGGAGTTTGGACGATTTGAAATTTATGAAAAGCCCTGAGCAGGTGCTTTTGAGCGATGGTTCATTGGTGGAGCAATTATGCTATTACCTCAAACTTTTTGTAGGACTTGAGATTCGTGCTAAGTATATGAATGCAAAATCTCAGCAAGATCACAAAAATATCCTGGAAAAGACTCAAAAAATGAAATATATGAACAATCAATAATTAAAAAAAATTAAATTCTATGGATCTGATGATCCGATCCTCTTGAGGTTTTGCACGAACATTCAGTATATCAATCTTCATTCACAAAATAAATTTCACTCGAATCAGATATCTTGTTATGGATATAGTAAGATTCTTCTTTTCAATATTCCAATTGAATTTTCAATGGTTCTATTGGCACTATGGCCACAAAATTTTGCATGGGGCTTATTATGAGCATCTAGCATGTGACCGCAAAATTCATTTCGATTGGTTTCGTTTTGTCTGAGATATTGAAAAATAAAAATTTTTAATGGCCATATTTTTTAGAACACCCTGTACGATTCGGCTGGTTAGCGAACTTAAATGCGGCATTTGGGAACCAAACTCGCCCTGAAAATCTCAAGTCCCTAGGACAATCCCTACGGCCGGACGGACCCACGGACAGAATTGAATTTAACCGAAGATTCGTCATGAGGGAGTCGAACCCTATATCTTTCGGGAACTTTTTCGGCTCAAAATTCAAAAATTACACACATTTGGGCAGAACGATAAAGCACTCGTTCAAGTAGAGCGAGCGCTAAAAAATGTCTATTGATTCTGTTAGTTTACAAGGTATTTGTTATTTATCTGTGTTTTAACAACCAATTAATTCAATTGAGGACCTCCATTTTGAAAACGCAAAAATTTGAGGACTTTCGAGAAAAATGTTATTTTCTTAAAGGTGTCCTCAATAATATATTTTTCCGCCGACCTCGAAATAAAAGGTGATTTTAATGTGTACGAAATTGATCATTAATGACCCATTTTTAAGCTGAATTTTTGGCTATTTTAATGTGAAATCCTCATGGCAACCGTTCACAAAGTATTCAGAAGCACTACGAGAAATGTCAAAACTCTGTCTACTGGAACATAGATACATAGAAATTTCATTATGAAAAATTTATGTCTTGTGCAGAATGAAAATGTATTTCAATCAAGAATTCATACACAATTCATATTGAGATAGTCGGAAAAATCTTGTAATCAACTCGGTTATTAATCGAGCGACTAATGGTCTCGAACAATTAAAGCGTTCGCTCCGCTCACGCTTTAAAATACATAGCTTGACCATTAGTCGCTGTCTTTAATAACCTAGTTGATTAAATAATTATTTCGATGTCGAACTTAAACATATACATACTAAATAAAATTAAACGTATGAAAATGAAAATAGCAATAACCTCTTAAACGAACGAAGAGCTCTAATTAATATACAGGTGTCCAGTAAACGTGGGAAATCTCTCGGATTCAGATAGAACATAAAAAAATAAGATGACAAGTTCCCTAGCGGCCCTCCCTACGATGATACGACCTCCTTAATGACGCTACTGGAAATTTATTTTAGTGGAATAAATTTCAATTACTTACTTGTCTCATTATATTTTTTTCGAAAACGGTTCATTTTATCGACACTGAACAAGAGTACCTTTTCTTGAGCTTAATGTTCAAGGTATCCAAATTTGTTTTTTATAGCACCTCATCATACAGGGTGTTAAAAATGTAAGCATTAAAATGTGCAATCCAGTCCGCCCTTGAAACTGAACAAGCTAATTGAAATTGAGTGCGGTGATTTAAGAGGTCCGTAATACTTTTAATCATATCAAATTACATCGAGTAGTTTGAAACTTATTCCACTAAAATGGATTTCCAGTGGCGTCATTTAAAGGTCGTATCTTCGTAGGGAGGGCCGCTAGGAAAAAATTATGGGAACTTGTCATCTTCATTTTTTTATGTTCTATCTGAATCCGAGAGATTTCCCACATTTTCCGGGACACCCTATATATTTTATTATGTTGTGAAAGTGATATTGAATAAAATATTATTTCATGAAAAAACATCACGGAATATCGTATATCTAATGACTTCGACACAGCAAAAATAATAAACTATGTATTCTGATGAAGTCTTTAAGATGGGAGAGGAAATATACTCGTACATCAGTACCAAAAAACAAATTAAACAAGTAGGTATAATTAATTTCTACCAAGAAAAGTCCGAATCAATGAACGTTTCGATGTCGCTAGACCGTCAAGTCAGGTGAAACTTATTCTCGTTCGTTATATAAAATCTGTTGAGTCAATTTTAACCATGAAACTATTCTTGGGACTTTGTATTGGTATATTGACTCATAAGCGACCCATGCCACCGTTTAACATGAGCATTTCATATAGATATTTCACTTATCTGGCCTTGCCTATACGTGAAATATTATTACCAATGTCTTTCTTCTGACCTCAGTACTCTTTCGTAATATAAATTCCACCTCCATTATACAGAAGGAAATAGGAGAAAATTATTGAAGAATCGTCTTATTCGATCAGAACATATCCAAAATGTTTTCAAAGGGTATAGCCGGGTTTCAATGGTAAATCTGCCCCCGCTACCTTTTCGATTCATATTGAGGGGATCGATTAGGCATTGAATGAAAATAATTCATCCAACTTTTCAGCTTTTTATCTCTAGCCATTTTTGAGATTTCTGTGAAAACACTTTTTTCATTTTTATTTTTTTCTCTTGTGATATCCAAATTTTCGAATGGTGATTTTTTCTGTCGATTCTTTGCTATTAAAGGAATAGACGTATTATTTTTTATGAATTTCAGCTGAAAAATCTATTTTAGAATAAAAAATAAAGATTTTGTCATTTGTTTTTCAGTGTTCTTAAAAAGTGTCCACCACCATTTTTTGACATAAAATGTCTTCTTTGGCCCTTTATACCCTGGAATTTTTTCACATTTTTAAAATTGGTGGAACATTTTGAAAACAATATCAGTGGAAAAAAAATTGGCGATCTGTTTTAGTTTGGGAGATATGGGCCCCCAAAGTCCGAAAAATGTTCCACCTGAAAGTCACTTTTCTCACTACAGACATACTGAATTACCGCTCTATTAATTTTAAAGCCTCTCTAAACATTTTAACATGAAGATTTGATTCATTTCATTTCAGATATATTCAATAATTACTGCAAAAACATCGAATACGTTCGAGGGAAAGCCCGCCGTTTCTTATGGTAAGTTTGGCACTTTCAGCAAGTGGCATTAGGAAATGATAGCGGGATTTACCTATATGCATCGTGTCATATTCGCGCGAAATAATTCGCGGTAGTGGGAAACTTACCAAAGAAACGGCGGGCTTTCCCTCGAATGTTTTCGATGTTTTTGCAATAATTATTGAATATATCTGAAATTAAATGAATCAAATCTTCATGTTAAAATGTTCAGAAAGGCTTTAAACTCAATTAAGCGGTAATTCAGTGTTTCTGTAGTGAGAAAAGTGACTTTCAGGTGAAATATTTTTTCGGACTTTGGGGGCCCATATCTCCCAAACTAAAACAGATCGCCAATTGTTGTTTTCACTAATACTGTTCAGGTAGCCAATATGAATACAACAGCGCTAAAATTTGATGGATATCTGTTGAATCCTAAAATTCAAACAGTTTTAATTTCAAAAATGTGAGAAAATTCCAGGATATAAAGGGCCAAAAAAGACATTTTAATGTCAAAAAATGGCGGTGGACACTTTTTAAGAACACCGAAAAACAAATGACAATAACTTTATTTTTTTTTTCTAAAAATAGATTTTTCAGCTGAAATTCATAAAAAAATTATAAGTCTATTCCTTTAATAGCAAAGAATCAATAGAAAAAAATCACCATTCGAAAATTTTGGATATCACAAAAGAAAAAAATTAAAACGAAAAAGTGTTTTTCACAGAAATCTCAAAAATGGCCAGAGATAAAAAACTGAAAAGTTGGCTGAATTCTCATCATTCAATGCCTAATCGATCCCCTCAATATGAATCGAAAAAGCCGCGGGGGCAGATTTACCATTGAAACCCGGCTATACCCTTTGGAATGAAACGAAAAGAATAAATGGGAAATTTCGAAGTTATTGTTTTTCCTGTTATTAATTATTGGGTTGTTATTTTCGTATCGTTACTAGGCCGGGCGTGAACACTTCTGAAGGGACAAGCGATCTTTCAATTGAGGTAAGGCCGAAATCGATCAGGGTAGTGTATTATGATAATGGACACCAGTTGTCAGATACAACTTCGAAATTGTCTAAACATAAATTTTTAAGGTTGTACTAGATTATTGAAAAATAATAAAATCTACACTAACAGGCTAAATAATCGATCCACTCAAAAAATTGATTAAGTTCATTCATAAATATGTTATTTCAAGTCCGATTCAAATGATTTTTTTTTCAATTGTAGGTATGTTCCTCCTTAATCAATTACCAGTTTCGAATTCCAAGAAAACTCTACGTACGTCATTTTACACAGGGTGAAACATAATCTGTTTTTTTATCCAAACTTTCGAACCACTCCCGGTTTGTTCTTGTTGTTCCAGCGTGCGATTTCTTATTTTATCATCATTTTTGTTAAATATACAGGGTTTTCAGTAAAACATTAAATATCGCTAAGGCTGCAACAGTACTTCAACAAATTCAACCTAAAATTCTGACCTAATGAAAACAAACTGAAAACTAAGTGAGAAACATAACGTGTTTTCCGCCCAGACGCCGATAACAGGTGTAATTCGTCTCGGCATGTCCTCATTAAGGTTTTGAATGAATTAGAGCATCACTGAGCTGCTGCAAATTTTCAGGAGTTAGTAAGCGATATCGAATTTTCCTCGCAAGAGCATCCAAACATGCCCAATTGGGTTTAAATCTAAGCTCAGAGCAGTTGAATTCTTGGATATCAACCTAAGCTAAACACTCCCTGGCAATCCAAGCCACATGCGGTTCATGCGGTCGGCCATTATTAATCATTAGGACGAAATCGTCTCCAATAAACGGTGAATACCGAAAAACATATCGCACTAAAATTTCTCTTGTTTTATGTTTTCACTTAGTTTTCATTTTATTTTCATAAAGTTCGAATTTAAGGTTAAATATGTGAAAGTACCTTGATAGTCATAAAGAAAATGTGGAGTTGAATGTTGCTCTGAAAACCCTGTATCTTTAACAAAAATTGAGCTATTGTTATGAATGAAGAACTAAATTGTCAAGAAAAGATGTGTCTTGATGATGACATAAGAAATCACGCGGTGGAATAACTGGAAAACACCAGGGGTGGTTCTAAAGATAGAATAAAAAACAGATTTTATTTCACCCTGTATGAAACGACGTACGCCGAGTTTTCTTGAAATTTCAAATTGTTGATTGATTTAGGATGAACATACCTACAGTTGAAAAAAATTCAATCGAATCAGACTCGAAATAACATATTTATGAATAAACAAACTTCATCGATTTTTTGAGTGGATCGATTATTTACTGGTGAGTGTATATTTGAATAAGTTTTTACTCAATTTAATTTCAGAATCAGCAAGTTTCTATATCCCACCCTTTCGATAATTAGAACTTCAATTGCTGCAGACTCACAGAGCTGAAATCCATAATATTCATGATAACTCACCTAATTGTATAGATCCCATAATCGTACTTGTTTGGATCTTCTTGTAGGTGATCTCTCCACCCACCCCTACCCTCCGGTGTCCAATTTTTCTCTCCCTTTCCTTCTCCCTCTCCGCCTTCGACTTCGCCACATTTGCAAGTACCCTCTGTCCCGCCTGTGAACAAAAATTATAAGCCATCATTAATTACTCTCCATTCACGTGTACTAAGATTATGATTTATTTGTTAAATTGGCATTTCCAGTATCATCACTACATAGTATAAAACAAAGTCGCTTTCTCTGTCCCTATGTCCCAACGTATGCTTAGATCTTTGAAACACCCCGGTGATCTTGGCTCCCGGCCACCCAGCAACACGCGCGCGGGACTAGGTGCTGGGCGCTAAACCTCCACGGTCGACAGCGTATCCCTACCGGTCGCGCTACAGCAAGCGTTGGTGAATTATTTGAAATAAGGAATGGGTGTTCGAAGGATATAGGAAAAAGAATGAAAATATCGTGAGAATATTAGTCGTATTATTATTACTCGAGTTTATTCGTATCAGTATGAAATGAAAAGCTATGTTACTTCTGAAACACCGAATGTTTATAATTTTTTCTGTAGTTGGCGGCCAAGAACATTTATATGTGAAGTGGATGCATTTTTTGAATACATATTCAGATAATATTTTTCGTTTCGTACCAACAGCTCTTAAGGTCCAGCACCATAGTCCGAATTGTGTTGTTGATCTCCAAACGTGTTCTTATTATTTTTGTTATGACGAAACATGTTGACTAAAAATTTGGTGTGTTAAATGAATGGGTTGACTGAAGGCCAGAAACATTTTCCAATTTGAGGAGATGTGTGGAATACATAGCCTGATGGAAGAACTATCTATATTTAATTTTTGGTTCGATTCCTAGAACCCTAAACGGCCAGCACCACGCCTCCAATAGAAGGGCTGGTCACTCAAGGTAATTTTTATTTTTTTCTTGGTGTTGAAAAACGCCGGCTGAAGACTTTTGAGCGTAAAATAGATAGGCTAATGAATGGACTATTAATATGTATTTTTTTGATTTAATTTCAATTAACCTAAAGGGCCAGCACTACGCTTCGAATAGAAGAGCTGGACTCTCAAAATATTTTTCATTTTTCTTCTTGATGTTCCAAAAGCCGGCCAAAAACTTTGATCACTGAAATAGATAGGCTTATGGATAGACTATTCATATGTATTGTTTTGGTTTAATTAAAATAACCTTTAAGGGACAGCACCACGCTTTGAATAGAAGTGCTGGACTGTCAAGATGATTCTAATTTATTTTCTTGATGTTCCAAAAACCGGCTAAAAACTTTCATAACTGAAATAGATAGACTGATGGATTGACTATTCATATGCATTTTAGTGTTAAATTTCAATAACCCTAAAGGGCCAGCACCGCGCTTCGAATAGAAGAGCTGCACTCTCAAAATGTTTACCTATTATTTTTTTTCTTGATGTTCTAAGAGCCGGCCAAAAACTTTGATAACTAAAATATATAGGCTGATGGATGGACTATTCATATGTATTTTCGGGTTTAATTTCAATAACCCCAAAGGGCCAGCACCACGCTTCGAATAGAAGAGCCGGACTCTAAAGATGTTTTTTATTTTTTTTCTTGATATTGCAAAAGCCGGCCAAGAACTGTGATGAGTGAAATAGATAGGCTGACAAATGAACTATTTATACGTATTTTTTCGGTTTAATTTCAGTAAACCTAAAGGGCCAGCACCACGCTTCGAATGGAAAAGCTGGACTCTCAAGATGTTTTTTATTTTTTTCTTGATGTTCTAAGAACCGGCCAAAAATTTTGATAACTTAAATAGATAGGCTGATAGATGGACTATTCATACGAATTTTTTTGGTTAAATTTCAATAACCCTAAAGGGCCAGCACCACGCTTCGAATATTAGAGCTGCACTCTCAAGATGTTTATTATTTTATTTCTTGATGTTCTAAGAGCCGGCCAAAAACTTTTATAACTGAAATAGATAGACTGATGGATGGACCATTCATCCGTATTTTTTGGGTTTAATTTCAATAACCCTAAAGGGCCAGCACCGCGCTTCGAATAGAAGAGCTGCACTCTCAAGATGGTTATTATTTTTTTTCTTGATGTTCTAAGAGCCGACCAAAAACTTTGATAACTGAAATAGATAGACTGATGGATGGACCATTCACACGTATTTTTTGGGTTTAATTTCAATAACCCTAAAGGGCCAGCACCACGCTTCGAATGGAAGACCTGGACTTAAGGGGTGTTTTTTTATTTTTTCTTGATGTTAAAAAAACCGGCTAAAAACTTTTATAAGTGAAATTGATAGACTAGTGCATGGACTAATCATAAGTAATTTTTTGTTCAATTCCTAGAGCTCTAAAGCACCACGTCCGAATAGAAGAGCTGGTCTCTTGAGGTGGTTTTTATTTTTTTCTTGATGTTTAGAAAAAAGCCGGCTAAGAACTTTGATACGTGGAATAAATAGTTTGAAGAAAGGACTTTTTTCATTTATTTTTCGTTCAATTTCTTGAACCCTACAGAGCCTGCAGCACGGTCCGAAATGATAAGCTAGTTTCTTAAGGTGGTTTTTATTTCTTTCCTAAAGTTGAAAATAGCCGGCCAATAACTTTAATGCTTGCAATACATATGAATGGTCCATCCATCAGTCTATCTATTTCAGTTATCAAAGTTTTTGGCCGGCTCTTAGAACATCAAGAAAAAAAATAATAAACATCTTGAGAGTGCAGCTCTTCTATTCGAAGCGCGGTGCTGGCCCTTTAGGGTTATTGAAATTAAACCCAAAAAATACGTATGAATGGTCCATCCATAAGTCTATCTATTTCATTTATCAAAGTTTTTGGCCGGCCCTCAGAACATCAAGAAAAAAAATAATAAACATCTTGCGAGTGCAGCTCTTCTATTCGAAGCGCGGTGCTGCCTCTTTAGGGTTATTGAAATTTAACACTAAAATGCATATGAATAGTCAATCCATCAGTCTATCTATTTCAGTTATCAAAGTTGTTGGCCGGCTCTTAGAACATCAAGAAAAAAAATAATAAACGTCTTGAGAGTGCAGCTCTTCTATTCGAAGCGCGGTGCTGGCCCTTTAGGGTTATTGAAATTAAACCCAAAAATACGTATGAATGGTCCATCCATAAGTCTATCTATTTCATTTATCAAAGTTTTTGGCCGGCTCTCAGAACATCAAGAAAAAAAATAATAAACATCTTGCGAGTGCAGCTCTTCTATTCGAAGCGCGGTGCTGCCTCTTTAGGGTTATTGAAATTTAACACTAAAATGCATATGAATAGTCAATCCAATAATCCATCAGTCTATCTATTTCAGTTATCAAAGTTGTTGGCCGGCTCTTAGAACATCAAGAAAAAAAATAATAAACGTCTTGAGAGTGCAGCTCTTCTATTCGAAGCGCGGTGCTGGCCCTTTAGGGTTATTGAAATTAAACCCAAAAAATACGTATGAATGGTCCATCCATCAGTCTATCTATTTCAGTTATCAAAGTTTTTGGCCGGGTCTTAGAACATCAAGAATTAAATAATAAACATCTTGAGAGTCCAGCTCTTCTATTCGAAGCGCGGTGCTGGCCCTTAAGGGTTATTGAAATTAAACCCAAAAAATACGTATGAATCGTCCATCCATCAGCCTGTCTATTTAAGTTATCAAAATCTTTGGCCGGCTCTTAGAACATCAAGAAAATAAATAAAATACATCTTGAGAGTCCAGCTCTTCCATTCGAAGCGTGGTGCTGGCCCTTTAAGGTTACTGAAATTAAACCGAAAAAATACGTATAAATAGTCCATCTGTCAGTCTATCTATGTCACTCATCACAGTTCTTGGCCGGCTTTTGCAATATCAACAAAAAAAATAAAAAACATCTTCCAAGTCTGGCTTTTCTATTCGAAGCGTGGTGCCGACCCTTTGGGGTTATTGGAATTAAAACCAAAAAATACATATGAATAGCCCATCGATCAGCCTATCTATTTCAGTTATGAAAGTTTTTGGCCGGTTTTGGAACATCAAGAAAATAAATAAGAATCATCTTAACAGTCCAACACTTCTATTCGAAGCGTGGTGCTGACCCTTAAAGGTTATTTTAATTGAACCAAAAAAATACATATGAATAGTCTATCCATAAGCCTATCTATTTCAGTTATGAAAGTTTTTAGCCGGTTTTTGGAACATCAAGAAAATAAATTAGAATCATCTTGACAGTCCAGCACTTCTATTCAAAGCGTGGTGCTGTCCCTTAAAGGTTATTTTAATTAAACCAAAACAATACATATGAATAGTCTATCCATAAGCCTATCTATTTCAGTGATCAAAGTTTTTGGCCGGCTTTTGGAACATCAAGAAGAAAAATGAAAAATATTTTGAGAGTCCAGCTCTTCTATTCGAAGCGTAGTGCTGGCCCTTTAGGTTAATTGAAATTAAATCAAAAAAATACATATTAATAGTCCATTCATTAGCCTATCTATTTTACGCTCAAAAGTCTTCAGCCGGCGTTTTTCAACACCAAGAAAAAAATAAAAATTACCTTGAGTGACCAGCCCTTCTATTGGAGGCGTGGTGCTGGCCGTTTAGGGTTCTAGGAATCGAACCAAAAATTAAATATAGATAGTTCTTCCATCAGGCTATGTATTCCACACATCTCCTCAAATTGGAAAATGTTTCTGGCCTTCAGTCAACCCATTCATTTAACACACCAAATTCTTTAGTCAACATGTTTCGTCATAACAAAAATAATAAGAACACGTTTGGAGATCAACAACACAATACGGACTATGGTGCTGGACCTTAAGAGCTGTTGGTACGAAACGAAAAATATTATCTGAATATGTATTCAAAAAATGCATCCACTTCACATATAAAATAATGTTCTTGGCCGCCAACTACAGAAAAAATTATAAACATTCGGTGTTTCAGAAGTAACATAGCTTTTCATTTCATACTGATACGAATAAACTCGAGTAATAATAATACGACTAATATTCTCACGATATTTTCATTCTTTTTCCTATATCCTTCGAACACCCATTCCTTATTTCAAATAATTCACCAACGCTTGCTGTAGCGCGACCGGTAGGGATAAGCTGTCGACCGTGGAGGTTTAGCGCCCAGCACCTAGTCCCGCGCGCGTGTTGCTGGGTGGCCGGGAGCCAAGATCACCGGGGTCTTTGAAACTACGCAACGGATTTGGATGCGTTTTTTTAATAGATAAAGTGATTCAAGAGGAAGGTTTGTAGCAAAGAAAATTCAGGAAAAATTTCAAGATATCGAGAAGAACGTAAGAAATTGGTAAATTTTTGACATTTCTGAAAATTTCCTTATTTATGACATCGAATTCAATGACAACTGTCAAGTCTCCTTATGAGAGGAAAGTGCTTCCTCATTTCAGAAGAAAAAGGCCAGATCCAAATGAAACAAGGTATGAATATCGTTTTTTAATCGTTTTATAACAATGAAATTATAAGGAAGTACGTGAAAATTGTCAATTCAGTTCAGAGGTCAAAAAAGCTCTAGGAAATTTGCAATTTTAAGAAGAAAAACGAACAGATCCGAATCAAACAAGGTACGAATATGGTTTTTGAGTAGTTCTATAACGTTTATTAATGAAGATATTTGTTACAGGAATTCTGAAATAACCAGGAAGAACGAAATATTTTGGACATAGGTACGGTACGTCTGATGTAAACATTTGTTCGTTTCGAGTGGAAAACGTTATTTGAATAGGTAAGTCAATACGAAATCATCAACTTCAACGTTCATTCAACGAATTCCTAACATTTCAGCAATCAAAAGCATCATTTCAGGTCGCAGTGATATTTGAGGCTTCTACTAAACCGAATTTCCCTTTTCACTGACAAATAACGTAATGAGAACAAAATTCGGGGATTTTTCGTATTTTAGGAAAAAATACGCCAGGAAATGATATTAAACAGTATGTATTATGATAATTATCGATATTTCAATATATTTTTTCGATTTCCTGATATATTTACATGTATTTTGATTCCTAATAAAACCCGTTGAAGTTTGCTGTAAACAGTCGTCACGTGTAACCAGGCAAGTGGTGTAACGACTAACGTGTGGACCCGGTCGTGTACCGGGTTCGAATCCCCATCGTGGCATGTTCTGTTTATTCTGGATAAGAAAATTGTTACCAGGTTCAAAGAAAGCTGATGAAAATAATTCAAAATTTTCATGTGCATATTTTATATAGGTACGTTTAGATATATACAGGGTGTTTCTATAAATCGATCAATTATTTCACATTTCTACGTTATAACAGAAAGCTTTCAATGAAATTGAAGGGGCTTTTGAATTTCGAGTGATTTGTTATAGGAGGTGGGATTTTAAATATAGATACTATGCTTCGGATTCATACGGGGTGCTCCTATAAACATGTCGAATATTTTGAATTTCTGCATTATTGCGGGGACATTTCAACAGAAACGAAGAAGTTCTTGAATTTCAAATGATTTACTATCGATAGTGGGATTTAAAATATATTATGCTTTGGATTTATACAGGGTGTTTCCGTAAAATGTCAAATATTGTAATTTTCTACTTCATAACACATTTGTATAACTTTTCTTATAAATGTTCAATAGACCCTCTGAGTATATACAGGGTGTGTAGTGTAGTCAGACAGATTCCCAGAAATAGATCAAATATCTATGAACATCAATAACCAATAGAACCATGGAAAATTCTATTGGAATATTAAAAAGAAGAATCTTTATAACTTTACATTAAGATATCCGATTCGAATGATATTCATTTTGTGAATGGAAACTGATATACTGAATGTGCATGCGAAATTTAAAGAGGATTGCATCATCAGAAACATTGAATTTATTTTTTTTCTGAATTATGACCTTTTTCAAATAATTCCGAGTTTGTCGATTTTATCGAGATCAAACTTTGCAGTAAAATTCTCAATACCAATTCAATACAACCATGGAAAAGTCTATCGTTGAATTCTGATATTGCCATGAAACACCTTTCCATTGAAATAGAATCGAGTTTGAAGATGTTTATTGGCGAATTGGATGATCGTGTAAATTTCCAAAAGTATTGTGAAATAAGAATCATAGAATTTTGATATTTTTAGTTATCGACTTTTCACATAGGGTAAAACCCGGATAGATGCCCCAGTTGGATAGATGCCCCATTTTCGAAATACCTAACTTCCGAAACACGTATCAAAAAATTAATTTTATATGTAGCTACTACAGTCACCCTGGACCTTAGTTTTGTAAGGGTTATTGTAAAGTGAAGCCGTTTTTCGCCAGTGTGTGCGATCATCTCAGCAGCGAACTTAAAAAACATGCCAAAGTTTTAGAGGTAGGTATTTGCCGCTGTATAACTTTTGAAGTGGTAATAAATTAATTAATTTTTTTATTACGCCAATACAGTGTTTCATTGAGTGTACAGGTGGGCATATTTCGATGTTTTAGCACTACAACTTTTAAACCAGAGGAGATAGACAAAATCTGATACCCACTTCTCGATCTCTTTTCTGAGAAACTAACGAGAGTAGTATTCATTTTTGGCTACCTTCTTTTGTTTTCGAGGAATAAGCAAAAATTGGAAAAGTGGCAATATCCAAAAAAATTCATATCTCCGCTAATACTGATGATAGAGCTCTGAAATTAAAACATACAGGCACTTTTTTACATAGAATCCAGTGGCGTACTCGCCTTTTTTGCACCATTTCTAATCACGGAGCTATGACCCAAAGTTATGTTTTTTAAATGGAAATACTAGATTTTTGTGGCATTTTCTGAAAGCTTAATTTTTTCTGATTTCAAAAATATATAACATTGTATGGTTTGTATCAATGAGTATAGAAAATGATCAAAAACCTATTTTCACCTGAGTCTCAATATTTTCTATGGTTTCAACTGTTGATGAGCACAGAAAAATTTAACATCGTATAATTACCACAATATCTTTCCAGTATTCTTTTCATTTCTATGCTCTTTACTCAATTTCTCCAAGATGAACTGCTGTGAAACTTGATCCCTCATTCTAAGTTATAACTAAGATGTCTAAAATAAGACATCTTAGTTATAACCTACTGACCTTTTATTGTAATCACTATTAGGTATTGAAAAATATTTTTCCTTTATTACTTTTCTGATTGAATTGATAACTTCAATCATATCTATATGCGTTATTTCATATGCGATTTGAAATAGACTACTAAGCACTTGTGCGTATTTATTCTGGAGTGCAATAAAATATTCTCTTGCATCCATCTCATTATAACTAAGTATATCAATTGAAACGGAGGATCATGTGGATCTTTTTGTTATTTCCAAATCCATTTCAAGATATAAGTTCTTATGCAATAATATATCCATGTTCGAATTTTGGAGAAATTAGTTGAAAGCATAGAAACAATGAGATTGACGGAAGGAGACTGCTCTTGTTATAGGAAGCTCCATTTTTCTGTGCTCGTCAACCATAGAAAATATTGAGACTCAAATGAAAATAGGTTTTTGACCATTTTCTATACTCATATTGATACAAACCATACAATGTTATATATTTTTGAAATCAGAAAAAATTAAGCTTCAAGAAAATGCCACAAAATCTAGTATTTTCATTTAAAAAAACATAACTTTGGGTCATAGCTCCGTAATTAGAAATGGTGCAAAAAAGGCGAGTATAATGTTTTGATTTCAGAGCTCTATCATCAGTATTAACGGAGATATGAATTTTTTTCGATATTGCCACTTTTCCAATTATCGCTAATAATTCGAAAACAAAAGTAGGTAGCCAAAAATGAATACTACTGTTGTTAGTTTCTAAGAAAAAGAGATCGAGAAGTGGGTATCAGATTTTGTCTATCTCCTCTGGTTTAAAAGTTGTAGTGCTAAAACATCGAAATATGCCCACCCTGTACATCTGAGTACAAATAGTTTTTGTTTTCTTTTTAATTTATTAAAAAAATTCATGGGCATCTATCCCTATCGAAACGGATAGTTGCCCTGATTTTTTGAGGTTTAGGTGTCCCTAAGGACATCTAAACTAAAACCATATCTTCTTAGCAGATTTTCGATTCATTGTGTTATTTTGATTTTTAACTTAATTCCTGATCATTTTTGTTTAGACTTATTATCTCATTAATTTATCATGAATGTGTGGAATAATGCTTTATGTTAATATGAAAAATTCAACTTTTCGTTTAATATATGCTCTTGAAATTCAATTAAAAATGCACAATTGTTGTTAATTCGATCCATGTTGCGTAGATAAAGTTGCTGTTTTAGGCATAGAAAATCTCTCTGTATTTAGTTGGGTTTTTGGTTCACACAGTATGAAGGGCATCTATCCTTCCCAGTATTTTCATGGTGGGGCAACTATCCACACCTGTAGGCATCTATCCCCAAAGAAAGGGTTCCACAAAAATCAAATTTTTGTGAAATTTGGGATTGCTATGTCATAGAAAAGTCTCAGTGTTTCAAATAAAATAAAGGGGCTACCTACATTCATAGAAATTACTCATATAAAATCAATATTTTCAAAAATATGAGGCAATTTCAAAAAGTGGGGCATCTATCCGGGTTTTACCCTAGGTATTTTATCTTTTTAATTTCCAGAATATAAAAGGTGTCCCAAACTTAACGCAAGATTTGAATTTGCCGCCATTTGTGCAGTGAAGTGTTGGCAACCCTGAAAAAAAAGCAATTTGACAGCTAACAGTATAGGGTTATTAAAAATGGAGCGTTACACGATAGAACAACGTGTCTTCATTATTGAAGAATATTTCAAAAATAGTGAAAGCTTGGCGGCTGCAGTTCGAAAATTTCATACAAAATATGGTCGGAATAGTGTTTTAACTTCGTCAACTATGAATAGATTAATTGAAAAATTCATGGAGACTGGATGATATTGATGTGTCCAATATGTGGTTTCAACAAGACGGTGCCACATGTCATACAGCCCGTGAAACAATTCAATTACTGCATGAGACATTTCCAGGTCGTGTACTCTCTCGTTTCGGTGATCAAAATTGGCCTCCTAGATCGTGTGATTTAAACACCATTAGACTTCTTTTTATGGGGTTATTTTTACAAGTCTATGTCAACAAGCCCACAACCACCCGTGCATTAAAGGAGGAGATTCAACGCTGCATCAACGAAATTCAGCCACATTTATGCAGAATGGTCATGGAAAATTTCAACAAAAGAGTGCGCATGTGCATGCAAAGCCGTGGAGGCCATTTGGCCGATGTGTTATTCCATACATAACCCTATCCTATGTAGTTTACGAGTCAATAAAAATATAACTATCAAAAGACTAAAACGGCGTTAATTTTGGGACACCCTTTAATTCCGACCGTGCTGAGAATTTGCATTCAAATATTCAGTATCAATCTCAAACCTATTCAAAATTTGAAGTGATGGCTGTATTGCTCCTTCAATGAACGAGCGCTCAAATGTTCCTACTCCTGGTTTTTATTAAATTTGTTTCCTTGCAAGGATACTTACCGATAAGTAATTACATCACATTACTTAAAATAGTAAATAGTAAATAGTAGTGTGTTTCTAAACCAAATTAGGTAGTAAAACACCTGAATTTGAGCTGCGGGAAAGGACTACTGGATGACGCGCGATTATATCAGTATAATAATAGCTAAATAACTCTAACTACCTGCTACTGAATCAGAAGTCTGGATTGCCTTATCTCTTATCTGTCTACTAGAAGCGGCATGAAAAATGAACCCACTTCAATCTCAATGGTCGTGAAAATCTTCTTGTTAATGCAGGAAGAAATCAGAAATATCTGGAGTGGAATGCATCACTATCTTATACACAGGAGTGAAAGAAAATAATGGAAAATAATCTTTTTTTCACAACACACTGTGGAGAGAATCGTTGATAGATGAGAATGTGTACTATCGCTTAGATGTTGATCTTACCTTAACGTTTTCTTTATTTATTCAATCAGACATCCTGATTTCCGAAAGAATTAAAGCGTTGAAAATTTTCGATTCGACCCATTAATTTATGATTCAACAAAATTTATTTCAAACGCATTAACAATAATCGTCAGGTAATGAAATGTTTATTTCTGTTTAATATCCTATTTTCCATCCACGTGCTTAGAATTACATAATCAATAATACCAAATTTCGATGAAGGCACGACTATGCTCTGCTGAGATTAAATTTGAGGTGCTTTTCTTTTTCACAGAATAATTATGATATCACAGTAAATAATCAAAAATGCTCAGAAAAGATATTTCATCTGTTAAATTACGACTACGACTCAAATCACAAGACGTTGTAAATAATATACAGGGTGTTTCATCATAAACTGGACAAACATATATTTTCGTGTAGAGGACATCGGGAGAATCATTTTTGCCTTATACAATATATCCCGTTTTCGAAGCATAAGAGAGAGACAGGGTGTCAAACGTCATTTTTGAGCAAGATTCTTATGAGTGTGGTCAGTTATGTATAACACTTGGTGTAACGGTTTTTGGTCAAATCTCAGTATTTTTAGGTCCTCTATTCAGAAAAGTTGACGAACTCGAAAAAAATTTTACAAAATGGCGGAAGACCTGCAATGTTCCAATTTTTTTTTTCGGTTGTCAAATTGACTTTTGTTTTCTGAATGAACACAATTTTCTAAGAATTTCTGTGAAAAAAATTTTCGAAATTCGAACACACATTTTTTTTTACATGTCTACAGCGATGAAAAAATTTCACTCGAAATGGATGAAATTTTGTACAATTGTACTTCTGGAATTATCAATCACGAATATGAAAACAGAATTGTAAAATATCTAACGGTTTCGTTAATACGGTCATTCGAATGTTTCGTTCAGACCTCTGAAATAATGAAAAAAAAATTGTTTTGAGTTCTAGAGTCAAACTTATTAAATTATTGACATGTCCAAACATTCTAGACGAATGTATACAATAAAAATCAGTGAAACCTAGTTGGGACTCGAACCGACGTAGGTATTAAATAGGGAAATGGCACTGTTCTAAAGATATTAATATTCGTTGCCAGGCAACGGTAGTTCGTAGTTCATAGAGTTGGACATTTATTTGAATTTCAGTGAATATAATTTAGCCAGTAGTCAAACTCTATGAACTACGAACTACCGTTGCCTGGCAACGAATATTAATATCCTTAGAACAGTGCCATTTCCATATTTAATACCTACGTCGATTCGAGTCCTAACTGAGTTTCACTGATTTTTTTTGTATACATTTGTCTAGAATGTTTGGACATGTCAATAATTTAATTATTTTGACTCTAGAACTCAAAAAAAATTTTTTTCATTATTTCAGAGGTCTGAACGAAACATTTGAATGACCGTAGTAACGAAACCGTTCGATATTTTACAATTTCACAAAATTTCATCCATTTCGAGTGAAATTTTTTCATCGCTGTAGACATGTCAAAAAAAATTTGTGTTCGATTTTTGAAAATTTTTTTTCACAGAAATTCTTAGAAAATTGTTCATTCAGAATTTAAAAGTCCATTTGACAACCGCAAAAAAAATTTGGAACATTACAGGAATTCTGCCATTTTGTAAATTTTTTTTCGAAGTTCGTCAACTTTTCTGAATAGAGGACCCAAAAATATTGAGATCTGACCAATAACCGTGACTTTAAGTGTTATACATAACTGACCACACTCATAAGAATCTTGCTCAAAAATGACGTTTGACACCCTGTATCTCGCTTATGCTTCGAAAACGGGATATATTGTATAAGGCAAAAATGATTCTCCCGATGTCCTCTACACGAAAATATATGTTTGTCCAGTTTATGATGAAACACCCTGTATATAGTTTTCAAGGTTTTTGTTCTCACTATACAGTTTCAGAAAAACATCATCAAACACCAAAAATAGATTTCCCAGCTTATTTTAAGAAAAAATCATTCAAACGTGGGTCCGAAACAGGTATGGCATGTCAAAGTTCAAGAATAGAGATTAATATCTCAAAAGTGACTATTGCTATTGAATAGAAAATTGGTATAACCTAAAGCCATTCAAAACGTTTCTATAAAAATTGCATCTCAAGGGTGTAGAATTTGGGGGTGTCTTAGTGGATTTTCTCCCCCTTTATTAAACGCTGTAGCTATATTGTACATCAAATAGCATAAATGAAAATCCTATTAAGTTGTTTATGACAAATTATGTCCTGATCGAATTTGATGCCTCTATCCGTTTTCAAGAAATACGCAGGTTAAAATTGAAAAACGTAAATGACAGGTTTACGTGGTGGCTTTTTTCGAATGAATTGACAACCAATAATTGTACGCCACTGACTTAAAAATTTAAATTTTTTTTTCAAATTTTTCCGAGAATTTTGAATGTGTTCGGCGTATATCAAATTTCAATTCGAGAACAATAGTCAATTTTGAAATATCAAAAAAAAAATTTGTTTCTTGAACTATGACCGATGTTCATATGAATTTTTTCTTAATAGAATAAGCATTAAAAGCTCTCTTTAGCGTTTGATGACATTATTCTGAAACAGCCAATATTTCATTCATTTCAAATTCCTTTGAGCGCTCGTTCATTGGAGGGGCAATAAGATTATTACCTCAAATTTTTATATGGGACTTGAGAATCGAAATTATATTCTAGAAATTATTCAGAAAATGAAATATGTAAAAAATATAAATTGAAAAAAATTAATTCTATAGTTGTGAAGGTGCGATCCTCTTGAAATTTTGCATGAACATTCAATATGTCAGTTTTCATTCAAAAAATAATTTCACTCGAATTGGTCATTCTGTTATGGAAATATAAAGATTCTTTTTTTCAATATTCCAATTGCATTTATATGGTTCTGTTAACACTATGGCCACGAAATTTTGGATGAATATTCAGTATAACGATCTGCATTCACAAAATAAATTTTACTCGAAGTATGAAGTTACTTGTTTTCAATATTCCAATTGAATTTTCTATGATTCTGTTCACTTTCCCTATTCAAAAATTCAGAGGGATTGACGGGGATGGCAAAAGGTGCAACAAAAATTGGCCTGTTTCAGGATTTTCTTATGAGAAAATGAATTTGTTCTATAAATTTGACGCGCGCTGTATGTCTGGCAGCAATGAGTGATTCATCACTTCACATTCAGATATCATTTTGATGAACAAAGCAACCACCGATTCTCAAAGCAATGTCAACGTACCCATCATGTTTATTTATCATCTCTCCACTTAAAAAGATTAGTGACGTGATATAACTAGAAAGTTCAATTTGAGGATTGTTCATTATCATAAACAACATAAAATGATCCTCATAAAAATAGATTCCGACAGCAGAATAATTCGCTCTATTGTATTATTACGTGGGGAGCATAACAACTTCATTTTTCAGTTCTTTCGCGAGATGAAATTATGATTCCATTGTTATCTTTCAGCAATTGTAAAAAAGTTATGACGCATGCAGGCGATTAGTTCGAAGAACTTGAGACTGAACTGATTCCATGACCAGCACTTTCTCCTGACTTAATCCTCATTAAAATATTTACTCTAGGAAATAAATAGGGTGATATCATTTTTACCTTTTATTAATAAATTTCAGAAGATTCTAATCTTGGATGCGAAGTTCAGCTACTAGGAAATTAAGGGAACTTAGAAAAACCACGTTTCGGATACCCAAATGTCTCATTTGGCATTTGTGTAGAATAAATTCCAGAAAATCAATTAAAGGCTTGAATAGGTTCGCTTACAGTGGGGTACTATAATTCATAGATTTATAATACTAACTAGATAGCGAACATGTCAAAAATTTGAGGCAAACGGCGGCCATTTGCAGTTTGGAGTGAAATTGACTAATTTGAGAGTTGTCAATTTTCAACGAACTGAAATATTAGAATTAGCGAGGTTATACCGTTTTTGAGGAATCTTTTGTGTATAATCATCATAATGGTACATTATTTTAATAACTAATCACACGAATCGAAAAAATTATTATTTGATATAGACCGAAATGTCAGTGTTCACAGAACACTAATATACAGAGTTCGTTTTTCATCATTTCTTTCAAAGGAACGTCTATGTTTCAATCAAAATTCGAGCACATATGGCATAAAACATCAAAATATTTGTGCTTCACTCCAAACTGCAAATGGCGGCGATTTGCCTCACTTTTTTCTACGTGACAGTAAGGAAGTTCGACGTCCAGTTAGTATTATAGGTCCATGCTATAATTGGATGATTTCATCATAAGCAACAATGTACAAATATGATTTTTTTCTAGAAGCATCTATTTTGTTTGGAATTCATACAAAAAAAATGACGCTCCCAAATTTTAGTACGAAGAATAGTCGAATAATAATAAAAATAAGATCATAAAAAAATCAAAAAAGTCCTGGGCAGGTGCTTTAGAGCGCTCGTTCCAATTAAATTTTCTATGGTTATGTTTATACTATGGCCACAAATTTTGCATGATTGATGCGTATTATGAGCATCTTGCATGTGGCCGCGAAATTTCATTTCGATTGGTTTCGTTTTGTCTGAGATATTGAAGAACAAAAATTTTGAATCGTGCTCACGAACGGATGGCCCCACGCCCCCACGGATAGAATTGAATCTGACCACGGATTGGTCAGCAGGGAGTCGAACACAATCGGCTTATAACTTGAAAACTACAGACATTTGGCATTTGGGCAAAACGTTATTAGTAGAACGAGAGCTCAAAAGTGAATAAATCGCTATAGGACTGCAGGGGCAGATGAACACGTGCATATAGCATCAATATGAATGTCGAGAAAAGTTTTTCTAGGTTACTTCATGTAAAAGTCCAGATAAAAACCACATTATCTTAAAATACTTGATCAATGCCAATTCATTAGAATAGTACAGTATAGAATAGAAAACTCTACTTTGTTCATGACATTTTTTTTTCTTTTCAACGTATGTATATCAATGAAAGTTCATTGAAACCACGAATATAATTTGTGTTGAATCAGAGATGTCGAAAAGTACAGGTGGTTGCATAGTTCTGCTTTTGTTTCACATATTACGGTGATGAAAGCTCATGATCTGCTAAACTTAATTTTTCTGCATGCAAGGAGCGCTTTGCAGAATCACCAGACACCGACACCAGATATCATTCAACATTCAAAAATTTTTCAATGTTTGTGTATTTACAATTTTTCACCTACAAGTGATTTTCACCATTAATTTTGAGCATCTCAATTCAAAAATCAAACGATGGCTATGACAATTTGGCATACCTACTCCACTGTGTATATTAAAATTTTAGGTTATGTTTATTTTCTTTGAGATTGATACACAATGTTGTCAATATTACATAGAGTTCTCTGATAACTCGAAAGCTCGTCGAACGACAACGTTGACTTTATTTCACGTTATGACGGCAAATACTGCCAACTTCAGATAAATAAACAAACGCCTACTATGCGCTCAAACTTTCGTGAACTATATGTCTTGTTATGTTTCAACGTTTCTATATTAATAAATCTTTTGTTAATTTTGTGATGAATTCATTAAACACTCTCATATTCTTTCATATCAAGCCACTCAGGATTTATTGACGTTTGTGACAGATTCTTGATTCGAAACATGACATTTTTTATGACAATTTCTCTAGCTATGTCAATTTTTTTTAATGCCAACGTTAAAAATAATTTATATTTTGAGAAAAAATTTACAGAAAACACTATTACTACATTTTCTTATAATGTTGGTAGGTATTCAACAAATAATCTATTTCATTCAGCTTCATATCCACTACCTAGAATTTGTGAGAAGCAGTTCAGTTTATCTCACGCAAAATTTTTGATGAATCATACTTTTCCTTCGAAGAACGAAAATGTTTGAGTATACAGGGTGTCCAGGCGATTGACGTCAATGAATTATTTTTAGAATCGTCAGATCTGTGACTATCCAAAACTACCCCCATGTATGTAATTTCACAACTAGCAATTCTGACGAATGTTACATTTTTCATCAGTGGTAAGACCAAAATTATTGTATAAATTACACAAGCTACATTTGTTTCACAGTAATTTTAATTGAAATCAATTTAAAATCCCATTTTTAAGATTAATTTACCATAAAAATTAAAAAAAGAAGAAAAACAAATTTTATCGAGTTTCAATAATTTTCAGCCTATCCGCCTTCCAAGGCTGATTACAACAAAAAAAGTCCGATCAAGTCCCTTTTTTTCCTATGACTTTCGAAGCTTAGGACTTCGCAAAGTTTTTAAACTTAGCCAAAAGCTAAAAAACACCTTTTTTTATTTCTGAATCGAAAATGAATGTGTGAGTACATCCTACTGAAAACTGAAGTTTTAGCTTTCAAGCCTATTTTGGTTAGCTTGCAGTGAATATTTTTCTATTGAAGCAACATTCAGGACGACCATGTTGAGATAATAAAAACTGCAAAATCCTAAGTGCATAGGAAGATATAATTTTTTCAAACCAAGCTGGCAAAATACATTAAAAAACACTCAAAAAAATCATAACTACGAAAATCACATTACATACATGGGGTATTTTTGGATAGCCACAGGTGTGAGGAATCTAAAAATTATGTATTGACGTCAATCGGCTGGTCACCCTGTATATCAAACGACAAAACAATAAAATTGTGACAGTTCGAATAAAACTCCATCAACTCGTAATAATGGAGTGGTTGGCCTTCTTAGAAGAGCCAATAGCCAGTAAAAGGTGAACATAAGCTCTGTTTGCGCTAAGTTCGTTCTCGGTATTTGGTTGCCAACCAATTTCGAAAAACTTCCAATTTCATCTGTATACATCAAATTGTACTTAATATGTCTTAATCCAAGGACTTGCGTCAATCATACATGCAACATTTGAAGTCGTGTAAACAGACCATAAATAATTTCCATCGCGCTACAAGACACAAATTTATAGGCGCACGAATCGTTGAGGTGACGTATCGACTTTCTGAATTGAATTACAGTCAGGTGATTAAATAAATATCCGTTTTCTACTCTACTATAGTTTATTCTCGCAATAAAATCTATCAAAAGGTCTCAACTAGTACAGATTTGATCATTTTCGCATATTAATGCGTTCATTGAAGGGTTTTTCAATAAGAGGTGTTTTTTGAATAGCCCGCTATTTCAGTAGATGTCACCTTTGAAGCTGTCATTTGTTTGACCTTTGACAGGTAGAAACTACGCCATTGATAAAATTGGAACGATACATACTTCAAGAACGCATTTAAATTATTGAAATTCACTATAAAAATGGTCAAAATTTGGCAGAGACGGTTCCTAAAACTCAAACATTTTGGTTCGTCATGAAGCACCTTGTCGGACCGCAATAAAGAAATTGGTGGAAAAATTCGAGCTGTTGGAACAAGTTAGTGATGTGAAGAATAAAACCCGTGCACATCGCTCAAGAACAGCCGAGAATATTGCTGCCGTAGCCGAAAGTGTTGAAAAAAACCCAGGTTTGTCCATTCCTCCTCGTTCTTTGGAATTAGGCATTCCACAAAAAAATTATAGCCGAAATTGGATAATATTGATCTGGACAATATTTACTTTCAACAAGACGGCGCTACGTGCCACTCAAGCAACGAAACCATTAATCTTTCGCGGAAAAAGATTCCGGACCGTGTTATCCTAAAAGAGGTGTAACAATTGGCCACCGAGATCTTGTGATTTAACACCGTGCGACTTCTTCCTTTGAGGCCACGTGAAAGAGAAGGTCTACGCCAATAGCCCAGCGTCGATTCAAGACCTGAAAGATGGAATTCGTGAGGCTATCGAGGACATAGGGCAGCCACTTTGCTATTTGGTTATGGATAATTTCAGAGGATATGGTCCTGTAAGCGTGGTCGTGGAGGTCATTTGCCTGATGTTATTTTCCACTATTAACGGCATAGCTTCTTCTTTATAATAAATGAACATCCGATCATTTATATTGAAAAATGGCATTTTCTTTGAATATCAAAACAACACCTCTTATTGGAAAACCCTTTATAATTCCCATATTTCATATACATCCAATTACATGAACATTGACCCCACGACCACCAGCTGAAATGTATTCATATCGAGATTCTTCTTTCCTGGATCGTCCTTGTCGTCGCAATATGAATAAATTGGAATTTCTTCGTCCGAATATACAGTGCGCCTCAAAATTATGAAACAAATTCATTCTCTCAGAAGAAACATATTTGGTAACAAAATCCTGAAACAGGTCAATTTTTGTTTTTCTTTTACCACATATTTGTGCATCTTTGAAGGATTTGTTTGCCCCTTGTGCTATCACCATCAACCCTCAAAAAATTTGAATAGGGAAAGTAGTCACCTTTTTTTGGTGAGGTATTTCTTTTACAGGCGAGATGAAAAATTCTAAAAATAGGGTTGCAGCAAAAATCCTCAAAAACGCATAAAAATGTGGTAAAAATGAAACAAAAATTGACCTGTTCCAGGATTTTGTTTTCGAATATTTTTCTTCTGAGAAAATAATTTGTTCCATAATGTTGACGCGCATTCGTATAATCAGAGCGCTTGAACAAGATCTGCCTGTTTGAAAGATTCTATCAGTTTCGAATTCAAATGAACTTTCCCAATAGGAAAATGTTTAGTGTTTAGTCCTAAATGAATAATTCACAAATTTTTGACATGTCGGAAAAGTATATTAAAAAGATTACGTTTATTGGAATTCATGAAGAAATAAATTCATTTAATTTGTCCATAATATTACCTGCACGGGTAGTTATATTGTCCGAGTTCAACAAAATTTTCCACTTAACCAGAAAAGGAATTGAAATTAACATCTTACATAAAAGTTATCATAATGCGATAACAATAGTCAAGCAACAATTTTGAGACTGGCACATGCCAGCTGTCGTCTTTTTTACCGAATCAATTTTCACACGTGACTGGGTCCCCCTCAATGATTTTTTTTCTCAAAATTACACCTCTTACGCGAACCGATAGTTACTACGTCTTCTTTCTAATTATAAGGTTGGGGAAAAATT
Source organism: Propylea japonica (assembly GCA_013421045.1). NCBI lineage: Eukaryota > Metazoa > Arthropoda > Insecta > Coleoptera > Coccinellidae > Propylea > Propylea japonica. The sequence goes on along the minus strand of CM024242.1, from coordinate 9,305,123 downwards.
AGCACCAGAGTCGATGCCTGGCAAAAGTTTTTTGGGCGAATCATCTGAACCGTGATATACTATTAAGTAAGGTAGATGAAACTCTTGATTGATATTGAATGTTAATGGTGATATACATGTCATTCCTATCATATTAGGAAAAAACAAGATCTTAATGCATAATTAATTGCAGTCCTAAATAATCATTATATTTTCATCACTTCCATCAGAGTACGAAAGCAATATCCTGTTATTAAAATTCATATAGAGATACGCAATTCAGTTCAGTTCAATTGAATGTAAAGTTAGAATCTCTCGCGCGCTTGTCCATATTGGGAAAATAAACATTCTACTTTTGAGCTTTGTGCGAACGGGAACAGCGCAGCGTTTTTTGCCAGATAAAATACAGTGGAAATTCTTTATAACGAACGTCTGTATAACAAATTTCTCTATAAAACGAAGTTAATTCTCTCTATAACGAAAATATTCAAAGAACATCACTCTTTGAATGGGTATTGGTAAGAAGGGTATAAGGGTGGTTTTTCCGAAAATTTCCGGACGTACGTAATAAATCCAACCTTAAACTAAATAATTATACGGCGGCAGAGATATCCTTCTCAATCAGTTTTAAATACTGGCTGTTTGGTTTAAATCTAACCATAACTTTCACTAGTAGACCAGGCCGAAAACCTTCAAAATGGTAAAAAATGAAAAGAAATTGCAGTAGGATGAAACCCATAGAAAAGGAGGGGAATATGATCAAAATGAAAGGAAAAATAAATTACGGTCGATCTGAGTTCGGGAAGTGGGAGGGGTGAGTTTTTAAGGGTGTGAAAAATGGTTTTTCCTTGATTTCCGGCAAAACTACAAGTCCTATGGAAAAAAGTTAAACGGCAAAGTTGTAGGTAATGAAAAGATCTACAACTTTTTATTTGCAATTTTTTCACATAACCTAAAAATTTAGGTGAAAAATTCAAAAAACCAAATTTTTGGTTTTTTATTTATATCTTTTTCAAAAAAAATTTTTTTTTACGAAATTTTCTGAAAACTTACCTTATTATGTCCCAAATACACTGTAATTTATTTGGTTCAAAATATTTGTTTTCGTCTTTTTTTCACTTAATACAAAAAAGCACCCCAATTTTCAATCGAAAATTCTGACGTCAACATATCAGCTTTTTTCAAAAAGTTTAGGGGCCTTTTCTTCATTGAAAATATTTACTTTCTGAAGGTGCAAAAAAATATACATTACTGGAAATGTTCTCAGAAATGCAAAAAATTGAAAAATTTTTTTTTTAATCATTATGTACAATTTGAGGTATTTATTAAAATTTACTCTTTAATTACTCAAAAAACGTAAGACTTTCTGTTTCATTCATAAACGAAAAATTGCAAATTGAAATATACTTCTATAATCAACAAAAAAATAAGTATAAAGTTAATATTTAATAAGACATCTACAATATTTTGAAAACGCTGTAGAATCTTGTTTAAATAATATTTTCAGATGACTATTGCTGTTTTAAGATAATTCATATACCTGAGTGACTTTTGGTTAATTTTTAACCCATTGTAAGTTATTTCATAGAGAAGTGGGGACTGAGTTACTCTAATGGTGGGTTTCATAAATCGTTGATTCTGAGAACACTCCTTATAGTAATGAATATTTTTTTCACACCATCAGAGAGTAGATATTTCAACGAACAAAAAGCCCCAAACTTTTTGAAAAAAGCTGATATTTGACGTCAGAATTTTCGATTGAAA
>CM024242.1:9206374-9303280 GCA_013421045.1 Propylea japonica | reverse complement strand
AAAAATATTACTTCGAAAATTTTATATTGGACTTAAGATCTAGTATCAAAATGTAAATGCAGAATCTCAGCACAATCGGAATTATATTTTGGAAGTTATTCATGAAATGAAATACATATTATGTGAAAAATAAATAAGAAAAATAAATTCTGTGATTTGATGATGCAATGTCCTGTTATGGAAATAACAGAATTCAGATTCTAATTTTTAAAATTCCAATTAAATTTTCTATGGTTCTGTTAATACTATGGTCAAGAAATTTTGCGAGAAAATTCAAAATAAATCAGTCGTCATTCACAAAAAAAATTTCACTTTAATCCGATATCTTCTTCTCACAATATAAAGTTTCTTCTTTTCAATATTCCAATTGAATTTTCTATGGTTTTGTGTACACTATGGCCACGAAATTTTTTATGAGGCTTATTGTGAGCATCTTGCAAGTAGCCACAACATTTCATTTTTCGATTGGTTTCGTTTTGTCTGAGATATTGATGAGGAACAGAAATTTTGAATGGCCATATTTTATGGAACACTCTGTATGATTTGGATGTTGGCGAACTCAACTAAGGCATTTGGGAACCAAACTTCACCCTGAAAATATCAAGTCTCTAGGACAATACCTTCGAAAGTTATCCTGCTAACAGGCGGACGGACGGTCACAAGACAGAATTGAGTTTGACCACGATTCTTCATCAGGGAGTCTAACCCTATCGTTTGAGACATTTTCGGCTCAAAATTCGAAAATACAGATATTTGGGCAAAACGGTATTGCACTCGTTTAAGAAGAACGAGAGCTCAAAAAGGAAACAAAACCTAAGTTTTATTCTTTTTTTTTCGAGATCGTTAAGAAATGGGAAATGAATAAATCTTCAGCCATCAAAAAAGATGTAACGTTCATTACCCACTTCATTATATTGATTACGAAACATTCGTGGGGTTTCGTTTCCACTCCGGAATGATTTCCTTTGAAGTTTCAATTTATTAATTTGTATACTCTCGAAGGTTCGCCTTTAGTAAGCTTACTTAGGACACTCTTTGGTAACTGAATTTTTCCATCCATCGTCTTGCTGTGACCTATGCAAAATTTAAAGCGTTCTTGAATGAAAACATTATTGTTATTCGTTGAAAATTATGAGAATACAGCTTATTGACAATATGTTTTGCAGGTTTGAGTTTTTTAGTTTTAAAAGTCTACCCTTATGGTTTTGATTCAACCTTCAAATTATTTAGAATTCGCAATTTGAAATTTTCTCGTAAAAACAAATTTCAATTTTATTTTCAGGTTGTTAATTTCTGCTACACCACCATACTATTTCTGAGCAAAGCCGAAGTAAGTGAAGTTGATTATTCTTATTACTATCGTTGAACACGATAACTCTCGAACAGATGGAGTAAGAGTTTTTATGTTTTCTTGATATTTCCATAACAACATAAACGATTAATTCGAAATTTTGTGTTCAGAAAATGACTCGCGAACTTGCGTGAGCTTTGTGAAATTGGAAAAAAAAAATTCTAGGCTATGAGGACCGAAAAAATTCCTTCTGGTAGCTATAACTCTCGAACGGATGAGGAGTAACTTGAAATTTCAACTGTGGTCTTTATATCCTAATGCTTCTGTGAAATGCAGAATTGGTTAATGGGTTTCTGGAATTACTTCAACTAAGATTTGTATTAATAGTTTTTTTTGCATATTAACGTATTTACTTATTCGATTAGCGTCCTCTTTGATATTTGAACGAAGAAAGCGAAGAGCTATTCGTCAGAATTGTGTTATTGAGAGGTTTTCAAAAAATTCTGGACTATAGGTACCGTGAGTCTGATTCTTTATACTCTCTATTAGAAAGTTATCGAAACCCAAAGGGGCCTAACTTTTGACATTTGAGCTTTCAAAAACGACATATTTCTTGTCCACTTTATGAAGCATTTCCTTCATTCTGACACTTGTGACAATTCATGTGTTGCCGAAGATACTTTATTGAAATATCAGTAAAATAAAAATTATTTGGACCAGAAGACAAATTTCTGAAAGTCTGCGAGTCCAATAAAAGTATATTCGAGAGTGTTGTGTATAAAATGCAACTTTTTAATAACTAATTTCATATGAATTGTAAGCCGTTAGTTCGTTGCTATGGTAACGATCAACTGTATTTTTCAAAGTCATAATTCCCGGGTGTCAATTCGCGGGACCATAGCTCAAGAACGTATACGTTCGTGAGCTAGTAAAATCAAATGAATGGTTCGAAGTAAGTAATTCTCAAACATACCGTCAACTACTCGTTCCGACGAAAGTTTATTCCAAACGTCTTGAATCATTGAAATTTCTGAAAATTCACTCAAAAAGTAAGTACTACTCCCCGAACTAGACTAGGAAATTCGAATTTTTCGAAAAAAAAGGACGGTTGCCGAAAACTAATTTTTTATTGAATAAATTGACCATTTCTCACTTATTCCCATATTTCAGCATTCATATTCATGAATTAATTCTTCGTCAACACTTCCCCCAATCATATTACTATAAGTGAATTTCAGATATTTATTTTCAATCTCGCAATTAATTTTTTCCAATATACGATATCAAATGCTCTACTGACTATCCACTACTAACGAATTTCAAATTCATCATTGCACCAAGAAGAAGAAAGTAGTACCTGACCACAGTTCATACTTGGTTCAACACCCTGTTTTCTTTACAGCAAGTAGTTTCGGGCATTATTCATGGTACTTTTTTTCCCATTTTATGGCCCCCTATGGCTTGGCACTATGCATGGTCCTTTTTTCCTTGTCACCCTGTATAATTTCGAATAACCAATTCATTCATATCTATTTTATGCAGATTTGTAACAGTATAATTTTTCAGAATATTTTTTCTTTCACCACCAGAAAGGAACGGGTCGGCGATTATCCCGAAAATTTTCCTGATGTCTTAAGCGGCCTACAGACGATCAACTTAGTTGAAGACTATGTTGTCAACTAGGTTGTAAACCAAATGAAAGTGAAAATAGCGGTTGTCAACCAAGTTGAAAACATCATTTCAGCGGTGGTTTCCGTCGAGTGAACTAGTGGCTGATTAGGAGGAATTATCGAAACATGGAGGGAGATCTTTCGTTATATGTTATTATAAACGATATATGCGACAATGTGGTGCAGCACAGTTCTTGAAAGAAAGAATTTGGACCAAGGATTGGTACCCAATCGGTCTCATTTTTCCCATTTCGGTTTAATGAAAGAACTTTTCGAATTTTGAGCCGAAATTGGTCTCCAACAATAGGGTTCTGCTCCCTGATGACGAATCCGTGGTCAAATTCAATCCGGTCCGTGGGACCGTCCGGCCATAAACACGATAACTTTCTGAAGAATTGTCCTTGAGACTTGAGATTTCAGGGCGAGTTTGGTTTCCAAATGCACAATTAAGTTCGTTAATCAGCCAAAACACACAAGGTGTCCCATAAATATGACCATTCCGAATTTTTGTTCCTTAATATTTCAGACAAAACGAAACCAATTGGAATAGAATTTCTCACCACATGCAAAATGCTCACAGTAAGCCTCATGCGAAATATTGAAAGAAAGAATCATTATATGTCATAAAAAGATATCCAAGAATCGCATCATCTGAAGCATATAGTTCAATTTTGTTTTAATTATTGATTTTTACATATTTCATTTCTTAATAATTTCCATAATATAAGTCTGCTCATCTGAGATTTTGCATTCATTTACTAAGCATGAATCTCAAGTACTATACAAAATTTTGATGTAACAGCATTATTGCCTCCACCAATGAATGTTCGCTATATCTCGGATTTTACTCTACATAATTCAGGAAGATCTTTCACCCAATCAAAGAAATCTACCCAAACTTGAAAAGTTTGGAATTTTGCTCATATTTCTAGTTAAATTACTACCTTTCCTCGAATATTTTACGACGGATTTTGAATACGCTATGAGATGTTCACTCTACAGGTAGAATTCCAACTGGTGTTGTCAACCTAGTTGATGACTACCATACAGACGCTCCAACATAGTCGTCAACATCGGGCTCCGCCCACCAAATATCAAACCGATTTGATCTCGCATCAACTTAGTCTTCAACCTGGAATAATCAACCACCCACCAGCCTACAGACGTTCAACTTGGTCGTCAACATGCCGTGTTACAACTTAGTCTTCAACTAGGTTGATCGTCTGTAGGCCCCTTTTTACATATTTTCTGAGGTTCGAAGAGAAACGATAAACCAACCATTTAGTTCGAATTCAAGAAGAATATTCTGCTGGTGAGCGTAAAATTTACCTGAACTGGTCTCTGCATTCAAAGTTCCTGTTTAATGGACAACACCACAGGTCCTAGGTCTTCATCGTTCGTGAAATAATTCCAATGCTCCGTCCCATAAAAATATTTCTCATATGTCTCTGTTCTACGCTTGTCAATTCGAAACCTTGGTTCTTTTCCCACATTTCCTCGATAACAGTTTTTTTTCTCGGCGGTGACATATATCCTCCTCCTCATCTCGTATATAGGTCGCTACAGCCTGCAATCAATAAGAAAAGTGGATTATTGAAACGTTGGAGATTTCCAAGAAACTAGGGGAATTTTGACTGAGATGGCATACTACAGAGAGATGGCATATTGGATTATTGTGAAAATACTTTGAATCTGGCAACTATGTGCATCACCTAATATTTATTAGGTAATGAATCGGAATGAAATGTCACGGCCAAATTAAGATGCTGATAACATGCCTCATGGAAAAATTTTGTGGCCAAAGATTGAACAGAAACTAGAAAATTCAATTGGAATATTGAAAGGAAAAATCGGTACCTATTTTTCCATAACATTATAATATTCGATTCAGATGAAGTTTTTTCTGTGATTAAAGATTGATATACTGAATCTTCTTGCAAAATTTTGTTGCGATAGTGTTTACAAAACCATAAAAAATTCAATGAAAATATTGAAAAAAGAATCTTTATATTTTCATAACATAATATCAGATTCGAGTGAAATTTATTTATTTTGAAAATGAAAACTACCATACTGAATGTTCATGCAAAAGTTTTCATCAGAACCATAGAATTTAATTCTTGTAATAATTTATTTTTCACATATTTCATTTTTTGAATAATTTCAGAATATATTTCCGATTGTGCTGAGATTCTGCATTTATGTATTTGGTATCAACTCAAATCCCATTTAAAATTTCGAGGTAATAGTCCCATTGCTTCAACAAAAAACGAGTGCTCATAAGCTCCTGTTCAGGGTTTTAAGCACAAGTGTTTCAGTTTTCTTGGAAGCAGGTCCCTATATTCAATCGTAGGAAATCGGTTCGTGGAAAGCTTTTTGCCTATCAAACTCAACGTTTTGTAGCTTCTTGAATTCAAAGTTTCGACCAGGTTGCGATGACATTTCTATTTCACAAGTGAAAGTGCAGTCGTCATCAGAAAATAGAAGCAATTCGTTTATTATGTATATCAGTATGTTGAAGAAAATGATGACCAATTCCTTAATCATCAGTTTTCATCTCGGTTTTCATCTATATTTGTGAATTAAGACAACTTTGATTCATTTCCTATACCAGAATGACAGTGTAAGACAAAAATGTTAGTGTTGAGTTAAATGTGAAGGAATCCTTAATGTGGCCCTCTATTATAATAGCAATTAAAAAATAATATGATATTTAGATTCTGCATCATACGCAACCCCCGGATATCACATTTAGTTCAATCCTTGTTCCTTGACCAAAGTATTAAGACAAAAAAAATAAAAAATAAACTTTTACGCCTCGTATTTCTTAAAGGACGCTGTTTCGGACATATATTATATTATTCATGGGACCTTTTTTCATATTTCGTGGCCCGTTATCGCGTGGCACTATGTATGGTATAATTATTGTGCAAAGATTGACAAACAAAAGTATGCCGTCCCTGGAAATTAAACCTAATCTGTCACAGCTTATTCAAAGGAATTCTGAGTGCACTTGAAGATTTATACATCTATGGGTACTTTCCAATTCTTTTATTTGGATGCTTATATTATGTGTACATAAAAATGGCATGGGACTTGTTTATTCTTTCAGTCTTCATTTTTTTTGAGCGAATTGAATACTTCATTTCTGCTACTGTTAGTTCGTTTTCAAAACATTCATTTTGTCAATAATTTTGACTTCATCAGATAATATTGGCCAAACTCATCCATCGGTTTTCTTCATAAGAAAGTGAACAGAAAAAGTCCAAGTTAGATTTGGACAAATTTTTCGATATTTTTCAATTCAATGAAAATGGTATGAGCAATTCAATTGATAAGTGAGAGTAATCAGTCAATAAACTAGTTTATTGGTCGCTAGATAAATGAAAATAATCATTATCTTCGTATAGGTCGCTACAGCCTGCAATCAATAAGAAAAATGGATTGCTGTACGTAGCAGATTTCCAAGAAACTATTACCAATAGCACGAACCATTCGAAGGAATTCCAGGGATATTATGGAAAGATTTATACATTTCATGAGCTCTTTCCAATTCTTTCATCCGGATGTTTCTGTTATGTGTACATAAAACATGATATGGGACATCTTTATTGCTTCAGTCTCCGCTTGAGGGATATCCATCGTGAGTGATGTGGGTACTTTATTGTGGCTACTGTTAGTTTCTCTTAAGCGCTCGTTCTACTTAAGCGAGTGCGGTATCGTTTTGCCCAAATGTCTGTAATTTTCGAATTTTGAGCCGAAAATATTTTCAAACGATAGGAGGATACGGAGATAGGGTTCGGCTGCTTGATGTAGAATCCTTTGGTCAAACTCAATACTGTCCGTGGGGCTAGCCGTCCGCACGATAAACTTTCGAAGGGATTGTCACAGAAACTTGAGATTTTCAGGGTGAGTTTGGTTTCCAGTTGAGTTCGTTAACTAGCCAAATCGTACAGGGTGTACCATAAAAGGTGGCTATTAAAAATTCTTGTTCTTCAATGTCTAAGACAAAACGAAACCAATCAAAATAAAAATGTTGCGGTCACATGCAGAATGCTCATGTCAAATTTCGTGGCCATAGTGCACACAGAACCATAAAAACTTTTATTGGAATATTGAAAAGAGTAAACTCCATAGATTAATAAAAAATATCGGATTCGATTGAAATTTCTTTAAGAAATATAGCCTGATGTAGTTAATTTTCATGCAAAATTTTGTGGCCATAGTAAGAACAGAACCAAAAAAAATTCAATTAAAATATTGAATAGAAGAATGTTTATATTTCCATAACACGATATCCTATTCGAGGGAAACTCCTTAATAAATTTTCTGATATGGTCTTATTTCTGCACCAACGAACCAGCCCTCAGGAAAACCTGCTGAGGACTTCTCTTGAATTTTTTGAGCAATTATATTTTGACTTCATCAGATAATATCGGCCAAATTCAAAGTAAGATTTTGACTAATTTTGGGGTACGTCTGAATTCATTGAAAACTGTTGGATATTCGCTATGATATCACAATTATTCGAACAAATGAAAAATCTTGTTGATTCTTTCAAGAGTGTAGCCAAGAATGGATTCAGTTCGTTAGCAATTTTATGATGACAGCATAGACTTATAAGTGTATGGACAGGACTCGTGAGATAGAATATTGACTTCAGACAAGGATAGAATAATATTAGCGGAGCACAGAACATACAGGGGTTTCCTAAACATGCGGCAAAAATTCAGGGGATTGTTCCTTGGACTATTCTAAGAATATTTTGTCCTTTGATGATTTTTGAAAAACCTCTTTGCTTCGAAGATACAGGGGAAACAAAATTTTAGATAATAACATTTTATTATGAAAAATTACATGAAAATTTAACTAAACTACAAAACTGTTGAAAATGACCACCTCTAGCCAAAAAAACGAATTCAAATGAAAACCGTGTTAAATCTGTATTCCTTTACCATCTGAACTGAACTTATCAATTTTAAGTCAAAAAACTGGCCGTTTTTAGTAATCGGGATGTTGTTGAACAAATTCAAAGTTAAATTGTACCCACTCAGTAAACACAGTGCGGTACGCATTTTTATTTAAACTATTATTAATTTTAAAAATATGAAAAATATTGTTCGCCCTATATCTTCGAAACAAAAGGTTTTTCAAAAATCATCAAGGACAAAAACATGCTTAGAATAGTCCAAGGAACAACCCCCTGAATTTTGTTGCATGTTTAGGAACACCCTGTATAATGAAAAACATTGTATCTTAGATATTATCTACACATTAGATATTTTTTATTCTGTGATTTTTCCAACATTAAGAGATGGATAGTGTGAAGAATGGAGTGAAATGAGTTTAATTTAGTCTATGCTCTACACTTATATTTTTACATCTGAATATAGAAGGTTTGGTTCTCTATGGCAATTATACATCAAAGTGGGAATATTATCTCTCCTACTACTGATGGCATTGCCGTATCTTGGAATTGGTACTTTTGATTTGTGAATTTTGTAATTTAAAATGATAAGATTTTTACGAACTACCACAGTATTTTGCTAATACAATTGATAATTTTACAGCCATCAATTCCAGATATTTGTCATAGCCAAAGACAAAAAATATTATCAGAATTAATCATAATCATAACCAAGATAATCAAACCAAACATAATCACGAATATGGAATGTATTTTCTATCGATGTTGTTATTAACACCAAACTTGAATTCCTCAATTAAAAATAATATTGAATGGAATAATACAAATTCAATTAAATTTTTCCACAAACACTCTAAATTCAATCATTATGGGATGTACTATGTAGGAGTATTGATAAAAAGATTTTAAAAAGGTCACATGGAATCTCTTCCACTCATTTATAAATCGTGATTGAAAATCACGTCGTGAAAACCGCTTGAAGAGGTGGGCTTGTAATTTCATCGTTTTCTCATTTATGGAAAGATCTCATCAAGACTGCGTTTAGTCCTAGGTGACTGAAGAGATTGATTCACTTTGTCTTCGTTCTATTTTAGTTCAAACGAAGATAAATGAGTGGGTTTAAATAACGTGAAGTAATGGCATAACTTGATTATACAGAGACGCCCTTCACTGTTATCCCAAACGGCTTCAAAAAACATCTATATTATGAAATATTGACATTTCAGAATAGATTGAATGAAAACAACTCAATATGAAATTCAAAATATAAAAATTATTTCACTTTTAATCGTGTGATGTAATTCAGAATCGGAAATAGTCTGATTGATGTCAACGACAGTTGTGTTATGAAATATCACCATAAGAGTCTAAACCAATCGAAATACAAACGACCGTGAAAATGATTACTTTTAAAAGAGGACAACTTTTGATACTTAAAACTTTCAATTTTCAAGATATATTCAAAATTTGAACGGAAGAGTGAATTCATGAATGAATAAAAGGAATCCAGAAACTATTAGAAGATTGAAATTTGGTTTATCGATTTACCAATACGAACAGGCCAGCAGTAGCTGCCGACTTCACACCATATGGTAGAGCAGAAATTTGAAAAATTTGAAGAGGAATGTCCAAAAATGTTATAACTGGCAGAGCGTGTACAGAATACAATGCTCTGAGCTATTGGACCCTAAGTTGGATTACCAGTCAGGCCATCACAAAGAAGATTTTTCCCTAGGAAGAAGGAATTGGGTTATCAAAGAAAATAATTCATGAAGCCCATGGATGAAAAATCGATTTTTGAGCAATTGTCAAAAAAACTAAACTTTTTTCATGACTTGAATGCGTTAATGATTACTTTTATTCACCGTAAAAAAGTCTTTTTTTCACCGTTGAAAAAATTATTCTTACGCACTTAATACAAAAATAACTTTTGTACCGTAGTAAAAAAAACTTGACTTTTCTTTATGACTATACTTTTTTCACCGTTGAAAAAGTATTTTTGTAAAGTCAAAAAGTTTGACACAGAGAAAGATCACTGGATGCATAGAAATATTGTGACATGTAAAAAAAACTCATTTTACGCACTCGATACAAAATAGTTATTTTTGTATCTAGTGCGCGAAATGCTACTTTGGTGATCGAGAACTGATTTTTCTAACGAGGCGCAGCCGAGTTAAAAAAGTAGTCGAGATCACCAAAGTATTTCGCGCATGAGATGCAAACAAAATTTTTCTACAAACGCTTAGCTTAATATGAAAAAAAATATTGAACTGGTTTGAACTGTTTTTCCAAATCAAGTAATTAGGTATTATAACTAGGGGCAATATATTCTATGTTGAAAGCAACACTTAATGTTAAAGAAAACGTGGATTTCAAGAAATTTACAAGTTAAAATATAAAAATTCCATATAGTTTACATGCAGTGTGCGAAGTAAGTATTTCGCACATTACTTCGCGCACGGTGTCATAGTAACAAACGAAATGAAAAAAAGGGTCACTTCGCATATTCTTGACAATGCGCGAACCTTGTCATTTCTTGACGTTTGTAGAAAAATAACTATTTTGGTTACATCTAGTTTAATTAAAACTAATTTTTATTGGGAAAATTCTCAAAATCATGTTTCATTTCGAAGGCATTACGTAATTTTCTCTTGATGTATAAACAACTTTATCGCCTTGGCAAAACTATATCACATACTCAGAGCTCAATCTGTTTTCATGTTTTAAACTGCGAAAATTCAAACAGCCAATTCAATAGTTTGCCGGATTTGTTAATTAACGATGCAAACATTCATATCTCGATCGAAATGATTGACCACTTCCAGAATAAATATTGGAGTAGTCCAAAACAAAGTTCATATGTTTCACACAATCTTGGGTGTTTCAGGATATGTATCTCAGAACATTCCATAATCAGATTTTTAGTTCAAGGCATCGCCGTAGATACCTGTACCCAAATATATTGTTTCCGGTTATTGTTAAGATAACGGACGATATTCTCAGAATAGCTTAGTTTGCCGAGGGTGTGTCAAATAGGTGGTTTCTGAATTACAAAATTTTGAACAAAATTAAATCATAATGAAGCAATCTTGACTCTGACCGTTATAAGCACTACAGTTTCAGATAAAACCTTGACAAAAAAATTTATACAGACACATTTTAAACGCCTTTAGTTAGATATCTTTAGGAAAAATGCAGTTCTGCTGTTTTTTATTTTAAGGGGCTTATGAAACTATTCAGTGCCAAAATAAAACGTAGATCCTACTGGATTTCTTGTTTTGAAATTATGCAAGAATGCAGCTTCTTCAATCGAAAGTTATACTGTTCATGGACAGTCGCACGCTCTCACAGAAATGTTTCTGACTCCGGATCTTCAACAGTAAGATACAAAGACTTGTTCATAACACAAATATTAGACCAAACGGTAGCAGATGTTTCCCCACCGAAAAGGGAACAAAAATTCGGGTAATTGAATCAACGAAGAAATATTGATAATTAACGAAAAATTGATTGATAATGTGGTGCATTAAGTTAAAAATAACTATTTATTTCTGTGGAAAGTACTGAAACGTTATAGTTTCAAGCGTTCGTTTGAAAAATCATTAGCATGGAAGTTAAGAAATTTAATAGATTTTTGAGCATCATTGTAGGGAACGTCATCTTCCTGGGTGGTATCCTGTAGAAAATGTCATAAGGATTTCCTGCGATCTTTCATCCCGAATTGATTCTGTAAACTTTTCTTCGTGATGGGAAAACAACTGTAGGGCATTTCAGACAATAAATCATCTCTTTAATATCGGTTCACACTTCACAGAACTATGGGTATCACCCATTCAAACCTCAAATCTGTTTTCATGTTTGAACTGTGAAAATTCGAACAACCAATATAATAACTTGACGGATATGGTAATGATAAGGAAAATATTAGTAACCCGATAGAAATGATCGACTACTTTCAGGTTGTATATTACAGGAGTACCAAACTAAGTTTATAATAATATGTATGTTTCACACAATCTTGGGTGTTCACGATATTTATCTTCGAAATTCCCATTAGCAGATATTTTGGGTTAAATTCCGCCTAGAATTCCTGTACCCAAATTATGGTTTCCGGATTTTGTTGAGATAACAGACGGTATTCTCAGTATGGCATAGATTGCAAATGGTGGGCCAAATAGTTGATCTCTGAACTAAAACTTGTGAAAATGAGAAAAATTAAAACAAACCTTATTTAGCGATATCCAGTGTACACTTATGTTTGTTATAACACATATCAGGTGTCCCAAGGTGAGTGACCTCTTAGATCAAATTGGAGTGTACGAAAATGACTCTAGTTCGCTCAATATTTGAGATTTAAGTCCAAAATTTAGCAAGTCATTAGATATTGATCTGATCAATGTCACTGTTTTTCAATTATAGTTGTCAGCTATACAGGATGGACCAAAAAAAATCATCATTTGCCAAGTTACAAAAATCTGATAGGCCACTCACTTGGGACACCGGATAATACTAAGAAAAATATATTTTGTTATATTCATAGCAGTTGAGTTTAATTTATTCGTACTTAATAGAAATTGATAAAGACATTAATATGTTAAGATTTTTTAATAACACATAATCCACACAATAACCGATGATCAAAAAGAATCTATTAAGACTTGAGATATTTTTATTTATGATATAAATGGTTTTTTGAATTTCTGATTGATTTTCTTGTTTGAATTACTGAAAATTTGAAAATTTGTTTCACCTATATAATCAAGTCACAAAATATAATATGTATGTCATCATCAATCAAAATTTTCGACATTCAAAATTTTCATACTAAATCACCACAAAATTCAAAACTATATCAATTATAAACAAATAACATTGAGTCTATTGAATGCTAGTAGTTTTTTGAAACGTATTTTAACATCATTAAGTCAGCAATCTCAACATTGATGTAAGTAATTAACATTCATAATTTTTTCTATGTAATTGAACCGCAGGTTATTGAAGTTCTTGCTTGTAGATATTCTGATGAAGTAGCCAAACAGCTACGGAAACTAAATATAATCAATAAATAGTACACCAGACTTGGACATTACTCTGATATCCCCAATTATTTCACGAAGTTTATATTTTGTTATATATATTCCCAATAGCCTACTTTGAATTTTCTAAATTATTTTTTCTCGTCTGAAGGTTCTTCCCCATGGAAGGTGAAATTGGGTAAAGAAACAAAAATTTATATATAAAGCTGATTAAATGAAGAATTTGTATTTTTAATATATTACTTTCAGTTTAATTATGACTTCATTAACCTGGAAAAATTCTCGATCTGAAAATTTCAAGAATTTTTTATTCTCTGAAGATCATTTTGGGAAAGTTAATCTTCATGAGCAAAATGTCATAGGGATTTAATGCTGCGTTTCAATACTTAATATTTTCTGAAACTTAAACTTTTCATAGGCAATTTTCTCTCGATGTAAAACAACTTGATTGCATCAGTTTCAGACAATGGAATTATTTCTCAAATATCGGTTCACAACTTCACAAAATTATGACACACAATCAAAGCTCAATCTATTTCATGTTTAAACTGTGAAAATTCAAACAACCAATATCTTGCCGAATTTGCTAATTAACAAAGTAAACTTGCATGACCCGATCCGAATGATCGACGATTTCCAGGTTGTAGATTAGAGTGGTCCTGAATTGTTTCAGGATGTGTATCTCCGAACCTTTCAATAATCAGATATTTGTGGAAGGAATCGCCCTAGATACCTGTAACCAAATATATGGTTTCCGGTTTTAGTTCAGATAACGGACGATACTCTTAGTATGGCACAGTTTACAGAGGGTGGGCAGAATAGGTTATCCCTGAACTGAGACTTTTTGAAAAAAAATTAATGGAAATTGAACATTCCCTCTCCTGTACGATAAACTTGAAATGAAAACATAAAACTTCTTTACCGATATTCTGTCGTACATATACTTAGATTTGTTATGCAAATTTTTCTAGGAAAATATGATTTCATTACGACAATATATTAAGTATATGAATACTGGCACTAGCTCAATACGATTTTTGTAGGTGACCTGGTTGTTACTCGTCTGCAGGTATTGGCTATTTCCAAATAGAATAATTTCAGTAGAGACTCGATAATACGAAGAACGATAATCCGGATATTTACTAGTCCGGATTTACGTCAAGATTGTATTATGTCCTTATAATCCGGATTGCAAGACTCAATAATCCGAATTTCCGATCGTTGCATACGTGGTTTACGGTTCTAACTTGTCGTAACTCAATTTCTATGACGACGATCGGGCGTTCTCTTGGTACATCTTCTTTTGGTAGGAGACAAAAAAGTCAGACAAGAATAATTAATTAGTGAAATGGAATGGAATATTTCTACCTCCAAACAATACAGCTTTGATACAGCATATGGATCATAATGATATTAAATTAACAAAACTGAAATACCGAAAAGGCCTTTTAGCACATATTTTTCGATCCTCGAAGACGGGGATAATGTTAGCAAACGCATTTAGAACATAAATCAATTCGATGTAGTCTGTTTTTTCCATAACTCATGGCAATTATTGATATTCAGCTTCTAAAAGATATACAGGAGAAAGCTATTGTTCAGCATTCTTTTTCCCTTACAGTATAAAACGTAAAATAACTAATTATTCCAAATAATATATTGTTTTTATGATTTCGATGATAAAGCCTATATTTATTTCAACCGTTTTTTCAAATTGCATCTCTACTAAATTGTAAGACGCGGTATTCCGGATTCCTCATTAATCCGGATCATCCTTGCATTAATTGATCCGGATTATCGAGTCTCTACTGTATATTAATATGACATAAAACAAATCATTAGTCTTTTTCCGATTTAAAAAAATCTTCTGAATTTAACAAGTCAGATATATCAAATCATTGATTCAGATGTAAAGTTTGAGTTCAGGAGTATTAGTCAGAATGATATCGTTTATCTGAATAGCGAATTCGTTGGAAACAGTTCTTCAGCAGAGTTAATACGAGATTTGCTATGAAATAATAGTGAAATATTTCAAAACAAGATTCATATTCAATTCAGTATGGAACTTGATGAAAATTCCGCACATGAATAAGTTGGCCAATAGAAAGTAGTTGCAAAATGGCGTATGCTCTTCAACGATTTTATATTTCCAATTTCCATTTCCAACATCATAACCCAAAAAACTCAAACGATTTGTCCTTTTCAGTTAGCTAGATTTGGTTTCAATTTAGTATGGAATATATTAGGAATTCCGAACATGAACAAGTTGGTCCACAGAAAGTTGCAAAATGGCGAATGCTCCAACATCGAATTATAAAATTTACATTAAATTAGGTATTATTTCAGAAGTTTCTCAGGAACGACATAACGAATAGTTCGAGCACGAAAAGATTCACCAATATGTTGATATCAAGTTGGAAAATAGCAGAGATTTTGCCATCTGTATTATAAAGATTGCAGTAAGTTTTTATTCCAACAGTTCTTACGAAGGAAGTAGAATTGAATTTTTTCGGAACAAAATCAATATAACGAGATTTGAAATAAAATAATAGTGAAAAATCTCAAAAAAAGATTCGTATTCAATTCAGTATGGAACATGATGAAAATTCCGCAAATGCATGGGTTGTCCAATAGAAATAAGTTTCAAAATGGCGAAAGCTCTACCAACGATTTGAAATTTGCAGTGAATTGTTATTTAAAAAGTTTGAAACCATCATTACCCGAGAAGAATTCAAACGGTTTGTCCTATTCAGTTAGCTAGATTTGATTTAAATTCAGTATCGAATATATTAGGAATTCCGAACATGAACAAGTTGGCCCACATAAAGTTGCAAAATGGCGAAGGCTCCAGCATCGATTTCATAATTAGGTTTACAATTTACATCGAATTGGGTATTATTTCAGAAGTTTTTCAACAAGGGGTTATACTTAATTTGATATGGACGTAATGATTATTCGAGTTCGAAAAGATTCACTAATATGTCGATATCATGTTGGAATATAGCGGATATTCTGTCATCTGTATAAGGAAGATTGCAGTAAGTTGTTATGGAAACAGTTTCTACGAAAGAAGTAGAATTGAATTTTTTTCGAAACATAATCAATATTACGAGATTTGCGATGAATTAATGGTGAAAAATTCCCGAAAAAGGGTAATATTCACTTAAATAAGGAACATGATGAAAATTCCGCACATAAATAGTTTGGCCAATAGAGAGTAGTTGCAAAATGGCGAAAGTTCTACCAACGATTTTATATTCCGCTACGAGATTTGCAGTGAATTATATTAACTCGAACGATTCGTCCTATTCAGTTAGCTAGATTCGATTTTAATTCAGGTGTACATATTAAGAATTCCGAACATGAACAAGTTTGACCACATGAAGTTGCAAAATGGCAAATGCTCCAGCATCAATTGTATAATAAGTTATACAATTCACATCGAAGTAGGTATTATTTCAAAAGTTTCTCAAGAAAGTGTTACATTTAAATTGACATGGACGTAATGAATATTTAGGCCTCGAAAAGATTCACCAATATGTTGTAATCAAGTTGGAAAATAGCGGATATTTGTCATCTCTATAATGAAGATTGCTGTAAGTTGTTATTGAAACAGTTTCTCCGAAGGAAGTAGAATTGAATTTTTTTCGAAACATAATCAATATATCGAGCACGAAATAAACCAATATTTAATCAAAATGGAAAAAGCAAATATCATCTGCAATTTGGAGATTGTAGTAATTTGACATTCAGCAATTTTTCTGCGGAAAAGTACTAATTTCCTTCAAAATGCACGAAAAAAAAAACAATTCAATATGACGTTGTAAAAAAGTGAATATTCTGTTCAATTCGGTTCAAAACATAAAATTTAAGAAAAGCCCTGAGCAGTTGCTTTTAAAGGCTTTGCTATAGAGCAAATTTGGGTTCGCAATATTTAGACTTTTTTGTTGTTATCATGTAAGCCATGATATTATGGTAGAATATGAGCAGCTATCACAAAAGTTGATATGTCATACGAAAGTACACCTAATGAGGTATTTTTCTTCTGAAAAGAAAACGTGTATATAAATATTGATAGTCCCACGAAAAAACCATTAGAAAAATAGAATCAAATTTGTTGAATCGTGATATTCATCTCCTTACCACGCTCGCAATAAGAGTTTCTTCTGAACACATACTCTCTAATCTTGTAGAAACTTGATTTCCCTTTACGAATATGTAGTTCAATTTGATGAGACCACAAGGAAAACTGAATAATGATCCTTTTAGAGAAAAAACTCTAAATATTTCGTGGAATCAAGAAATGTTAAATTGAAGAACAATCAACATTTTGACCCTGATATGACATTTTTTGTAGCAAATCACTTGTACTTAAACATGTGATTATATTACTAATCTTTCAACCTTTTAACCGCAATTTTCATCGAAGTGGGAATTTTTGTAACACGACCCATATTATTTCGTTAATTTGACCCGAAGAAAAATAGCCTATTTGCGAAATGTCTATTTGAAAAATGATCATAAGGAGTCTCATTTTCCAAACAAATTTCGAATCCACATATCTTCATAATGAGAGGAAATGCGATAGGAACTGAATTGAATAATAACATACTCCAGAAATTCAGTTATATTAATAGCAACAGTGTAGGGCAATAGGTTTCGAGTTCACAACACAAAGACTCAAAGGAAGCGAGATAGTAACCTAGTGATTTCCTAGTTAGCTACGGATCCGGAACTTGCGCGGATTATTATGATCGACGACTTCCGCAAAATAGGTTAGGGAGTTTCTGTCGAAGTTTATACGCTTCACGCTCATCTTAGCGTGTTTAGGGACAGAAAGATGAGATGCTTTCAACAAAATGGATTCGTCCTTGAATGCAGGGAGTTGGATATGATGGAATGCCCCTAAGTGTACAGGTTGATCCTGGAAGTGGATGGAAAAGATTATCTATTATATCATTGGGAATCTGAAGATAGTTCTTTTCGATATACATTTGAAGGATTTCGATTTTTCCGTCAAAAATTGATTTATTAATTCTATTGTAGAAATATTTCAGTTTGAAGAAGTTTTAGTGAAATTATAAGGGTAGCTTTAAACTGACTGAGTGTGAGAAATTAGAGTGGTCCAGAGAAGAGCTGGTGTACATGAAACTCTGCAAAACCAGAAAGCTAGCGGAATATTTAGACTTTTTGGTTGTTATCATGTTAGTCATGATATTATGGCGGAGGATGAGCAGCTTACACGAAAGTTGATGATGTCATCCGAAAGTACACTAAATGAGGTATTTTTCACTGAAAAGAAAACGTATACATAATTATTGATATTTCATAAAAAAAAACTTTTGGAAAAATAGGACTAATTTAGTTAGATTCAGAATCTTGATTTTCTTACAACGCTCGCAAGAGTTCTTTCTGCACACAGACTGTCATATCTTGTAAAAAAATTTTTGTCCACTTCAAAAGTAGACAATTTTGTGTACAATTTTGACATTTTCATGAGAGTTTGTGGCATAGAAAAAGTGAATTCTACCAAGTCTGATTATTCTTAGAGTTCACCTAGTGTCTAGAAATGATGACGTTATTTCACACGTCGATTTTCATTTATTCGATTTCCTTCCATCGAACTCGAATCGTGGTGAGATTGGACCATTGACCATCAAAAAAAATATTTAAGGGTAGAAGTACGCTCTCGTCTCGGATAGGGGAGCTGATTGAATCGATGAGATGCAAAGAATTTCATTGATGAGCCAGTGAAAAACTTAGCTTAGAATATGAGTACAAAAACCGCAGCACTTAAAATTGTGCCGAAAGATCCGAGTAAAAACGCAGGAGTAAGAATGAAGTTGAAAAAGCTGGACGAAATAGGTGTTACGGTTAGTTTAGTTTAGTTTAGTTCAAAAAAGGGTTACAGTTCACTGCGACCTTAAGGTCTATTGTGCCCTCTCACAGAGCTGTTCTGAACACACCCTTCACAGCTTGACTTGCAGTTCCAGAGATCTGTTGAAATCCAATATCGCAATGCCAAATTATTCCGTGACTAGGTGAATAGGGTTTCTTCCTCCTCCCCACAAAACCTACACTCGTCAGTGTCCGGTAATCCCATCCTTAACAGGTGCTTCTGAGGCGACAGTGTCCTGTGAGAAAGCCAGTGAGGAGGTGTTATTGTTTCTTAGCAAGATCCAGATATCTACTGGATCTTGATGTTTCAAAGTTCCGAAGAAACTTAGTGGAATGGTTCATCCCTAGGAGATTTCGCCAGAGTTTTTCCATCTCGGCGTACCCCTTTGACACATTTTCCTGCTTATAGGTACATTTACCTATACCACAGAAGGGTTCTGGGCCCATGAGTGACATTCGTGCTCCCTCTTTTGCAAGTGTATGGCCTCTTCGTTTCCTTTTATTTCCGAGTGGCCGGGAACCCAGTTTAAAAAAACCTTATTTTTCTTGCCTACCTCATTGAGTTCCGGCACTCCCAGATCATCTTTGGGTCGATGACGTAGGAGCTCAGTGCTTTAATAGCAGCTTGACTATCCGAGTGTATGGCTATATTGCACTTCTGATGGTTTCTTTCTAGATTTATATCTATACATCTTTTATTAGCTGAGATTTCCGCTTGAAAAACGATCATATTACCGTTAGCAGAGAGATACAAATCGGTTGAAGTTCAGAAAAATAGTCGAGAGATAGGAGTCAAAATCAACAGTTTGAAAAACTTTTGAAAGAAACCAAATGTTCTGCAACTTAAATACACAGTAACTGTAACCATATATTACGAGTTGGTGTGTGAATAAACTGTAAATAGCAGATTATTATGATCGACGACTTCCGCAAAATAGGTTAGGGAGTTTCTGTCGAAGTTTATACGCTTCACGTTCATCTTAACGTGTTTAGGGAAAGAAAGATGAGATGCTTTCAACAAAATGGATTCGTCCTTCAATGCAGAGAGTTGGATTTGATTGAATGCTCCTAAGTGTACAGTTTGATCCTGGAAGTGGATGGATAAGATTATCATAATCTGAAGAAAGTTCTTTCGGATATACTTTTATTAATCGGCCCTAGGAGTATTGCAGAAATGTAGGGAACGAAGTTTTACATATCTTTGAGTTTCTCTAAAACTAGGGAGATATATCTTATTTGAATGTGATTTCGAAATTTCATTAGGCACACCAGAATCAACGAACATTTTATAGACTGCGCTATTTCTATTAAAGAAACAGTATTTGGGCGATTTAAGTCATTTTCGATTCCTCATTTCAACGTATCGGCTGGTATTTCTGATGTCGTAAAAAAAAAATTTTCACTTTGAACATTCACAAAATCAACTTTCGTACCTCTTCGGAAATGTTTGGCATCGTTAACAGTTCTCAGAAAACAATATTGTAAGGTTATTAAGTGACTCCGACGAGAACAATGTGTATTGTTGGTTGTCGGTGCAATTAATTTATTTAAATTGTCTGAGTTGCTCTGTAATCAAAATAATTCCTTTAGCACCTGCTTCTCCTGATAAAAGAGTATGTTACACTGTAATAGTCTAAAAGCCTGTGAACCCCAGACCTTCGTTATTTTATAAAAGCTGAAAACTTGCCTACGCATGCTCCCAACACAGGTAAGAACGATAGACCATTATGAAGTTCGGGTTACCCTGGCTTTGGCAGGTAAACGGTATTAAAGGGGTGTAAAATACTGATCTAGTTTCGTCATTTTATAAAGTGTGATTTTTGATATTACCTTCAGAAAATCATTAAAATTCACGTCATTAATTGCCATACACTTACTATAGTGCCAGACACACTTAATTTTCATTAAATTATATGTAATTCTACTTACGTTCTAGTATAAAAGCTGATTTTTATATATAACACTTGGGTAATAGTTAGATAATGTTTTCTCATTAGACAGACATTTTTGATAGTGCCAACCCTTTGACAGTCAAGCTTGTAGTTTAGCTGCAGGTGCGAGCGCGAGACAGTATATATGAGTGAATGCGAGTAAGACGACATGATTATAACGACTTATGCGAATAAATTTTTTGGTATAGATTTATATAACTTATCATTCAAGTGAATCTCAAGAACATCTGAAGAAAAGACATTCGAAGCCACAACTGAATAAAATTGTTAAAAAATTTAATTTATTCTATTAACAATTTAATTAGTTGTAGCATTGAATGTCTCTAATTTTTCTGACAGTCTAAGAGCCCGTGAACACCAAACCTTCGTTATTTTATAAAATCTTAAAACTTGTCTACGCATGCTCCCAACACAGGTGAGAACGATGGACCATTATGAAGTTCGGGTTACCCTGGCTTTGGCAGGTAAACGGTACTAAGGGGGTGTAAAATCATTTGAGTCAATCTCAAAAACATCTGAAGAAAAGACATTCGATGCTACAACTGAATAAAATTGTTAAAAATTTTAATTTATTCTATTAACAATCTAATTTAGTTGTAGCATTGAATGTCTTTTCTTCAGATGTTTTTGAGATTCACTTAAATGATTAGTTATATAAATCTTTACCAGAAAATGTATCTGCATAAGTCATAATAATCATGCCGTCTTACTCGCACTCACTCATATATACTGTCTCGCGCTGGCACATGCAGCTAAACTACAAGCTTGTCTGTCAAAGGGTTGGCACTATCAAAAATGTCTGCCTAATGAGAAAACATTATCTAATTATTACCCAAGTATTATATATAAAATCAGCTTTTATACTATAACGTAAGTAGAATTACATATAATTTAATGAACACTAAGGGTGTCTGGCAAGGGGTTGCCACTATAGTAAGTGTCTGGCAATTAATGACGTGAATTTTAATGATTTCCTGAAGGTAATATCAAAAATCACACTTTATAAAATGACGAAACTAGATCAGTATTTTACACCTCTTTAATACCGTTTACCTGCCAAAGCCAGGGTAACCCGAACTTCATAATGGTCCATCGTTCTTAACTGTGTTAGGAGCATGCGTAGACAAGTTTTCAGCTTTTATAAAATAACGAAGGTCTGGGGTTCACGAGCTCTTGCTCTATAATATTGATTGGAAGCTGATCGTATGTTTGATAATTAGTTTCGATATGTGAAGCCGCATTTTAATGAAGGGTAGAAAATTATACCGTAACAATTATTAACGTTATAATGTCGATGACTTTGATACATTTTGATTGAATCAGTTATGAAAAAGAAAAAACTTTGTATTTTCATACAAGATATCCGATTTCGGTGAAATTTATTCTGTGGATGGAGATTGATACTGATACTGAATGTTTATGCAAAATTTCAAGAGGATCGGATGATCACAAAAATAGAATTTTAATTATTTTCAAATGTCAATGTAAACACATATTTCCGTTTTTGATAATTTCCAGAATATTATCCTGATCGTGCTAAGATATTGCATTTAAATATTCAGTATCAATCTCAAGTTCTGTACGAAATTTTGGGGTTAAAGCCTCATTGTCCAACCAATGACCGAGAAGAATATAATTTCGATCGTGGTGATATTTTGCATCCATCTACTTAGCATAAATCTCTACTTCTTCAAAAAAGTTTGACGTTATATGTAGCATCATTGTTCTACCACTACACGAGAGCTCAAAATCACCTGCTCGGGGCTTTTCTTAAATTGTTTTACCTTCTGTTTAAGATGAATTTCCCTAACATTTTAAAATTACTACGTCGTACCTGAATTTACATAAATACCCTGCCTTTAGGAAATAGTTTACTGAACATAAACGATACCTGATTCAAAACATATTGCAAAAATGCAAACGTTAAACATCTATTATATAAATTGTTAGAAGTGAAGTAGAAACAAAAAACGTTATTTAATTATGATCATCAACAAATAGTACCGGTTGAAACACTTTGATTCATGAATAAGTTATACCAAAAAAGTTTAACATGCATCACCTCGTATAGTTGAAGAATTTGTTCCATATTACTATGATTGACGACCGCTGTGAAATAGGTTAGGGGATATCAGTTCTGTTTTATACGCTTCGCGTTCAACTTGACATGTTTGAAGACAGCAAGGGGCCGTTTTCAAGGCATCTGAGACACGCTATCCACAAAATGGATTCAAAATTCGTTATCAGATAGTATGGGATATTGAAGAATTCCATTATGTCGACAAGACGATCTTCGGGGAGAATAGAGCGGATTTTCATTTATTTTATGGAAAACCTGATGCAGCACTCTCCCAGATCTCCCAGATGTACTTTTACCTGTGATCTGAGGGATTTGCAGGAATTTCGATAAAACCCTTCATATTTTTTAGTTGATTCCTTAGATGAGATATTAGAAGTATTAGAATTCAATAAAATCGTTTCAACTTTTGAGAGCCTATTTGTAATTTTTAATAAGTCGTCAGAAGTTTAGTATTTCTGAATTTTATTTGACATTTATTCAGAAAACTTTGTTTCAATCATTGGGAGATGATTATTTAGTATAATGGGCTTTTAGAGTTAGTTGCAAAAAAAATTTCTGAAAAATTGTTCCACCAAAAGCTGGGCTTGGTTTTTTTAACCCCTCTTAGTATAATTACAATGTTTTCTAAATATCGAAGGGATTCAAAAACAAAATGTTCAACCTGATTAATAATATACAGGGCTTTCCTTTTAAGTTGGCCTATTAGACGGTTTCGGAGAACTGGTGAATATTTCGTTCTGAAATTTCAGGTGAAGCCTTGAGGGTGAAGGAACTCTTCGCCTAAAATATTTTCAAGTCGACAGTGTTGCCACGTCTATCTCAAACGCATACCTTGTTTCTTATTTCAAATGGAACTATCTATAAATTATTATGTATCGATTCAATACCAAATTTGCAGTATAACCCACTAAAAAAAATTCTCTGCTATGCACTGTTGCCAAGTTATTCACAAATTCCTGAAACTTTTGACTTTTGCATTGCCAGTTTGGAAATGTCAATATCTCGATTATTTTTTATGCGAACGGAACCAAAATCAGCAGTCTCGTAGTAAAAACTCCATGAATTCATGTGGTATATTCAGTATTTTGATAAATCGTAAGGTTTTTCGAAAATATTGCTGCGAAAATGTGAAACTCAAAATTGAAGTATTTCGAGATTTTCAAATGGCAACCCCATACTTATTTTACAGCATTCGATTCGAAATGAAAAATGAATGGCAGTCTCCCCTCTTACACTAATTATTTATTTTGCATAGTTTTCGAATGAGATGAAAATTACTGAAATTTTTCAGTATTTATAGTTCATGATCTATGGTTCTGTTTACGATGAAATGGTTCTGTGATTATGGCGTGAATTGTTGAAGTAGATTCTATGATTGAAATCATAAAATTTATTCGATGATCACGGATATCATAGAAAAAAGTTTACCCATATTATTCAAACACGATTCGGGTTGTTTCACAATTCACGGGAAATGCCAAAAAAATATTGAAAGGACCTGTAGGACCTTAAACAATCGTTATTCACATTTAACAAGAATGGCTTGAAAGAAATTCCGAAAATTGTTTAGGCTTTCTATAATCCTGGCCTTATGTTCACTAATTATTTATTTTTGACAGTTTTCAAATGAGATGAAAAATACTGAAAATTTTCAGTTTTTATAGTCGTGTTCAATGGACATATTGCTGTGTGATTATAAAGTGAATTATCGGAATGAATCCTATTGTTGAGGTCATGAGCATAGGGCCAGGATTACAGAAAGCCCAAACAATTTTTGGAATTTCTTTCCGATCATTCGTGCAAAATGTGAATAACGATTGTTAGAGGTCCTACAGGCCCTTTCAATAATTTTTGGCATTCCCCGTGAATTGTGAAACAACCCGAATCGTGTTTGAATAATATGGGTTTTTTTTTCTATAACATCCATAATCATCGAATACATTTTATGATTTCAACCATAGAATCTACTTCAACAATTCACGCCATAATCATAGAACCATTTCATCGTAAACAGAACTATAGATCATGAACTATAAATACTGAAAAATTTCAGTATTTTTCATCTCATTCGAAAACTATCCAAAATAAATAATTAGTGTAAGAGGAGACTGCCATTCATTTTCATTTCGAATCGAATACTGTGAAAATACTAAATATACCACATGAATGCATGGAGTCTTTACTATGAGACTGTTGATTTTGGTTCCGTTCGCATAAAAAATAATCGAAATATTGCATTTCCAAACTGGCAATGCAAATGTCAAAAGTTTCAGGAATTTGTGAATAACTTGGCAACAGTGCATAGCAGAGAAATTTTTTTTAGTGGGTTATACTAAAAATTTGGTACTGAATCCATACATAAATGAAAATATAGGTAATTTCATTTGAAATAAGAAAATAGATATGCGTTTGAGATAGACGTGGCAACACTGTCGACTTGAAAATATTTTAGGCGAAGAGTTCCTTCACCCTCAGGGCTGCTCCTAAACTTTCAGAACTAAATATTCTCTAGTTCTCCTAAAAAGTCTAATAGGCCAACTTAAAAGGAAAACCCTGTATAATAAATTAAAGAAGTTTTGATGAAAAAATTCAATCAGTATACTTATACAGAGATTTTATGCCATTTTTGATTCCTCTGATCTTATGTAAAGCTTAAGCGCTCTTCGGGTCAAGAACTCTTAACGGATGTCATGCAAAAAAACTTCAATACTTTAGTAGGCAATGAGGGGTGTCTTCTGAATAGAATGAAAATTCACTTTGTATATTGCTTATTAACGATATGAGACATTTCAATGTGGATACACCCTATACATCGCAGAAGTATATAAATTTCTTCGTATGAAATGTTGGTTGCTTGAATTGACCCTAGGATGGAAATTTCTTGAAAGAAAACTTTGACAATTCTAACTTGATGCCAGTCAATACAGACAATTCTCAGGCACTGTACCACTGCATGTGTAAACTGACCTTTATTCAGTCTTTTCCCATAGATTTATTATACTAGTATTATAGGTCCATGTCTATTCCTTGCGAGACCGAAGGAGTTCAGAATAACTTGATACTTTAAAAGATAATTAAGAGGTGTCTGCCTAAAGAGTCTTCCTAGCAGATTAGGAATAGAATCAATAAAACATCCTGTATGTTGAAAAGGAAATTTTGGTCATTGTGTGTATATTGAAGTTTCTCGTGTGACATCCTGTATGCTTGTTTGAAACATATTCGATAGCAAATTCATGATGCTGCTGAAAAAACCCTTCAAATGATAGGAGCAGGACACCCTGTATTCTTAGGAGGTATACTTTCTATATGGATTGTGTTCACTTAGGATGGATTTCGCTAGGAAGAGAACCCTGAGGTTTCAAACATAAGCAATCCTCAGGCACTGAATTCATGCATGTGTAAACTGACATTAATTTGGCCTATCCCTTGTGATAGCTCAAAGGAGTTCACAATAACTTGTTGGACCGAACCTTTAATACTTTTTTGGAACCGATTCCATGTTATCCACTTAAGTATGGAGTCACGAAATTGGATGAATTCGTCAGGAGGTCATGCTATTCTTCAAGGGTGTCATGCTAAAAAAAACTCGATACTTTAGAAGGCAACGACGGGGTGTCTGACCTAAAAGCCACCCTAGCAGATTCTGGAAAGAATCAATCAATCATCCTGTATATTGGCAAGGAAAGCTATGAAATATTTCTTTGATGACCTTTCATGATGCTGATCATAGACTCTCTATATTATATAGACCAAGCAATAGAGCTATTGAAAGGTCGATTTCGTGACAAAAATACTACTTGAAATCTGACTGTGCAGTCATGCAATAGGTAGTTTTACATGTTTTTCATGATAAATTCCACTCCGGAATCGTCTTAGGTTTTTTTTTGAGAAGCGAAAAATGGCCAAAACAATCCAAAATTTTGCTTTCTCTCTTATAAAACGTGAAGCATTGATCTGATCGAGAAACTGTTAAGGCACTTTTTGTAGAGAATTTATGAACAAAAAAATGAGAGGTGACACGTCTCAAGCGGATAATTAGTTTCCGAGAAAAGTCCAAAAAACTGGAAAAAAACATCAATTTTTCGAAAATTCATAACTTTGTCAATTTCTGAGATGAAGCGTAGTTGCTCTGAATTTAAGTAGTTATTAACATATACTTTATTGGTGCACAATTACAAAGCTGTCGAATAAATAGTTTTTGCACAATCGCAGTTTTCCGAATTCGACGTACTTTTTCAAAAGGTCGTGATACTCGGCTACTTGTCGGATTTGAATTTTACAAAAAGCATTTTAAAGAACAAATAAAATTCTTCAATCGTCCATTCTCTCGATACCGACCGATAATGTTTAGTGTTTGAAAAACAGGAACAAAAAGGCTCGAATGGATCAAACTAGACGCGGAGTGGGAGTCGCCCGCTAAGCGAGGGGAAAAGTGTATCTTTTGCGCGTCGCGTAGCGGGTGACTCCCACTCCGCGACTAGTTTGATGCATTCGAGCCTTTTTGCTCCTGTTTGACGCCGTTTTTCACCCACTAAACATTATCGGTCGGTATCGAGAAAATGAACGATTTGAAGAATCTTATTTCTTCTTTAAAATGCTTTTTGTAAAATTCAAATCCGACAAGTAGGCGAGTATCACGACCTTCTTGAAAAAAGTACGTCGAATTCGGAAAACTGCAATTGTGCAAAAACTATTTATCCGACAGCTTTGTAATTGTGCACCAATAAAGTATATGTTAATAACTACTTAAATTCAGAGCAACTACGCTTCATCTAAGAAATTGACCAAGTTATGAATTTTCGAAAAATTTTTTCCAGTTTTTTGGACTTTTCTCGGAAACTAATTATCCCCTTGAGACGTGTCACCTCTCATTTTTTTGTTCTTAAATTCTCTACAAAAAGTGCCCTAACAGCTTTTTGATCAGATCAATACTTCACGTTTAATAAGCGAAAAAGCAGAATTTTGGATTTTTTTGGCCATTTTTCGCTTCTCAAAAAAAACCTAAGACGATTCAGGAGTGGAATTCATCATGAAAAAAATGTAGAAACTACCTATTGCATGACTGCTCAGTCAGATTTCAGGAAGTATTTTTGTCACGTAAAAAACCTCTATTGCTTGGCCTAATAGGAGTATGTGAAGTTCCTCGTGTGACACCTTATATTCTTTTGAGCTATACGTCCTATATGATCGTCTTTACCTAAGATGGAATTCTGTTGGAAGAGAATATTGAGTTTTCAAACATATACAATTCTCAGAAGCTGGCTCACTGAATTCATGCATGTGTAAACTGACCTTAATTTAGTCGATCCCTTGCGGGACCACAAAGGAGTTCAGAATAACTTGTTGAACCGAAGCCATAACACTCTTTCGGAACCGATTCCATAAAAACCACTTAAGTGGGGAATCACGAAATTGGATAAATTCCTCAGGAGGTCATGTATGCCAAGTCAACAGCGTTCTTCGCGTCAAGAACTCTTCACGGGTGTCATGCAAAAAAAACTCGATACTTTAGAAGGCAATAAAGGGGTGACTGCTGAAAAGCCGCCTAAGCAGTCTCTGGATATTGTGAGCAAACAGCTGCCGCCAGCAATGTTTTCTCAGTAAATGGGACACGTTCTTGTTACCCGCAAGATCGTTTATTCAAGTGCTCTCACTTTCTGTATAATAACATACTCAGAATTAATTTGTCAGAAAATTTGAAGCTTAGGTGACGAGTTTAATATTATCAACTTTTGAAGAAAAAAATGAGGAGAAGACTTGTGTAGGTGCTTTTGAGCGCTCGTTCATTGGTTGAGTATAAGTCTATTGCCTCCAAATTCGCATAGGAAATGAGATTGATACTGAATATTTGATTGCTAACTTTCAGTACGATGGAAATAATATTCTGGAAATCATTCAACAAATGAAATATGTAGGAAATCTTCAACTTAAAATGTGAAAATTTCATGTTTCCGATTTCACAATCCTTTTGAAAATTTGCATGATAATTAACTTCGCCAATTTAATTTCCCGAACTTGATTTCATTTCAATGGACAGTTTCTTGCTAGGAATTTTAGAATTTTTTTTTCGATATTACGATAGACTTTTCTATGGTTGTATTAACGTCTACAAATTTTTACATACTGCTTCGAAGTGGAATTGAACATTTACAGCAAAATTTCAGCTTGATCGAATCCATAATTTCTGAATCATTCGGAAAAGAGAGATCTGAATTCAGAGAATAATTTTATGCTATGACTATGCGATCCTCATGAAATTTCGCATAAACATTCATTACAAGAATCTCGAAAGGGAAGCATAAAGTTTTTTTTTCAATATTTGCATAATAACTTTCGAAGCGATTGTCCTAGAAACTTTTCAGGGTTAGTTCGGTTTCCAAATGGCTCGGTTGAGTTCGTTAATCAGCCAAATCGTACAGGGTGTTTCACAAAATATGGCGATTAAAAATTTTTCTTCCTCAATATCTCGAACAAAACGAAACCCATCGAAATGAGAAGTTGCGGCCATATTATATGAAAGATGCTCAGTATGAGCCTCGTGCAGAATTTTGTGGCCATAGCGTAAACAGAACCATAGAAAAATTCAATTGGGATATTGACAAACGGAATCTCATATTTCCATAAAAAATATCCGATTCGGATACAATTTATTTTATATAAGGTTTGATACACTGCAGAATTTTGTGGCCATAGTAATAACACTACCATCAAAAATTCAATTGGAATGATGAAAAGAAGAATCATTATATTTCCATAACAGGATATCCGACTCATATGAAATTTTTCTTTAATGAAGACTGTTATTCTGAATTTTCATGGAAAATTCGTAGCCATAGTGTCAACAAAATATGGAAAGTTCAATTGAAATATTGAAAGCAAGAATCTCTATATTTCCATAACAGAATAACCGATTCAAATAAAATTTATTTTGTGAATTGAGACGGATATACTGAATGTTCGTGCAAGATTTCAAGAGGATTTCATCATCAGAAACATAGAATTTAATTTTTAATTATTTTTTACCTATTCCATTTTCTGAATGAATTTGTAGAATATAATTCTGATTGTGCTGAGATTCTTCATTTATACATTTGGTATAAATCTCAAAGCGCATATAAAATTTGAGGCTCAAAAGCTCCTGCTCGGGGCTGTCCTAAAATTTTTTAACAGTATCCTGGACGATTTTGCTGGTTAAAGAACTAAGCCGCGACATTTAGGAACCGAACATAATTTGAAATTTCAAGTTTCTAGGACAATCGTTTCCCAACGTAATCTACCCTGAAAATGAACGTTTCTACTTAAGTTGAAACGTAATTATTACATACCTACTAAGACTGCAGCGCAGTGTTTCACACATTCTTATTTTCACGTGAGGGGGTTGAAACTTGTGCATAAACAAAACTCTGATGGCCGACTTCATTCGGTGAAAAATTTCATCAGATACCATCGTCTCAAAGTGAATGAGCCATGACAGAGTGCACATACTGAAAAACTCTTCGAACTAACTACGTTTCCGAACAAAAATTTCTTTTTTTTTTCATGCAAAAAAATACCACATCACCCACTTTTTCCTATTCAAAAAATTTAGAGGGTTGATGGGGATGGCACAGAGTTCAACAAAAATCTTTCAAAAATGCTCAAAAATTTGGTCAAAGTGAAACAAATATTGACCTGTTTCATGATTTTGCTGCCAAATATTTTTCATCTGAGAAAATGGATTCGTTCCATAGTTTTGACGAACACTGCATAATAAATGATTGAGCACCTGTTAAAACTAAGGAATTGGTTTGCACATCACTTACTTCTATCTCTCCTTCGAATACAACTATGACCATTCTCTTGCTCGAAACCATCGATGTTGTTGAGCTCCTCACTCTCTCGGATGTCATGGTCGGACTCCAATTCGTCCCAAATGGTGTCCGTATTGATTTTTTGCCTTGAACATTCGATCCAGTAGCCAGGTGTAGGAATGAAGTTGTGTGGAAATTCTTCACAAAATTCATCTGAAAAAAAAAAGGATTTTTAGGTGACATTCATTTCATAAAAAGAATATTGAAGGTAGGTTTCGTAAATCGACTTCGTTACTTAGATTAGTAAGTGACCATTTCCTTAATCTTCCCTGAATTTTCTTTCATCAGAACAACCTTACATGTATTGTGGTGTTATGATATTTGTGGGTTGTTTTGAACATATTTGGTGATAAAAATAATTAAGCAAAATATGTTACTCCGTGTGTCCAACTACCATTAATTGGTAAAATTCATAATCAATATGTTTTGTAGTATCATTTATCCTCCAACTTTCTGTCAGTCAATTTTGTCGGCAAGAATGTATATACGAAGCTGGTAACCTGAAATATTGGATCCGCAAGTTATCACTCTGAAGTTTTTGGCGATGTATCATCATTTTATCTTGTTCAGTTACTGCTTTAATAGCATAAAATCATGAATTAAAAGCCATAAATCAATATTGAATCACATCTAAAAATATCTGAATCGAGTAAATGGAGTATTGTATTCCACATAGAGAGCAAAAACATACATCGTCGAAAGTCTTAGGCCCCCTAGGTTTCAACGGAAAACCACTCAATATTCTGGAAATGAGATGATTACGTGGATCTACAGGGTGTCTGTGAACAAATGCAAGGGGCTCAGGAAGATGATTCACCGATGAAAATAAGCAGGAGTAGTTCATTTTAATTTTTTTCGAAATCGACCTTCCTTTCAAGGTATAGCCTTTGGAAGGCGTTGACGAGTTGACTGGTTTAAACATTTTTAGGAGTACAAAATGAAACTTCACGCATTTGAAATCGTTTCTTTGTGTGTTGACAGAATTATTTCCGAAGTATGAGTTTATTATCAGTTGATTTTAATCAATTAATATTATTTCATGCTCTCATTCTTTTGGGGATCCTCAAAACACTGAGTCATTAAACTATACACATTAAATGATTCATTAAGGAGATGCTTATTATTCGAAACAAAGTTCTATTTGTGAAATTAAAATATACGGATATAATTTTTTTCGAGAAATTAGTAATTGAACCTTCACAAGATTTATAGAACATCTTTACCTCCTGGCATAGACTTACGAAATCTAAGAATATTCATTATATGGAACACTTATACGATGAAATGAAACAGTGATCATAACTGCTTGTTTTTATTTCTTCCGAAAAAAGTATCCACTGTATCGAAATTTTTCAGGAGACTTTTTTCATCAGAATTGAATAATTATAATAATAATAATAATTTATTGAATCCTTTTAGACATTTTACATGTATAGGAAAAGTCAGACAATGCATTATTCAAAAACTGTAACTACTAAACTAACAAAATTGGGCTGGAAAAAAACATTAAAAATATAATAGAATGCCCGCACACTAATAACATAAAAAGAAATAAATTTAACAATTTTTATACAAGAACAGCTTCCAAATATTCAGTCTTACTGTAAAAGCGTTTCTCCAGTAAAACCTTTTTGATCTCCTTTTTGAAGGCTGAAAACCCCAACATTTTCAGTCTCTCGGGCAAGTGATTGTACAATTTAATGCCACTGTATATTGAAGACTGCTCAAATTTGGCTGTTCTATGTGATGGAATGCAAATTATTTCTTTGTGCCTCGTATCGTATTCGTGAAATTGATGTGTCTGTATGTTCTTTTTGGTATGTGTCTGTATGTATTCGTGAAATTGATTTGTCTGTATGGTCTTTTTGGTATAGAGCAAACAATTCAGAATATAAATACAAGGAAAGCACAAAACATTATGCCTAATAAAAACATGTTTACAAGACTCCTGGTGTTTCAGACCAAACATTAAACGAATAATCCTCTTCTGGGCGACAAAAACGCAACTACAGCCCGAGGAAGCACCCCACAGCATGGTGTTATAATTCATATGGGAATAAGCAAGTGAATAGTACATACTCACTATTGACTGTAAGGGAAACGATGTTCTAAGACGCTTTAGGGCATAAAATGTACTACTCAAGCGCTTGCAGAAAAATTCTGTGTGATTCTGATAGCTTAAATTCCCATCTACGTGTAAACCCAAGAATTTCACTCCATCTGATGACTCCAACCTCCCACGATTAAGATCAAGAACAAGCCTTTCGCTTCTGTTACGTACATAGAAATGAACCAGATCAGTCTTGTTAACATTCAATATGAGAATATTTATACAACACCAGTCGGAGAAAAACTCCGCCAGCAGCTCACAACGCGACTTAAGTTCGGTAAGACTAGACGCAGTCACCATACTCCCCCGAAGCCACGGTTGTAAAGCTTTTCGAGAATAAAATTGATATTAAGGCAGTCGAAAGCACGGGACAAATCGAAAAATAAACCGGTCACACATACGCCGTCATCTAAAGAAGTATAAACAAATTCTGCGAACTGGTACGCTGCAGTCTCCGTCGACCTGCCCGCCCTAAAACCGTGTTGACAATCCGTGATCGAGGAAATTTGTTTAGGTAACTTAACATCCTGTCGTACACCAGTTTTTCCATCACTTTAGGGATAGAACTTAATATGGATATTGGTCTATAATAAGTTAAGTCATCAGTAGCGTTTTTCTTCTTGTGTACTAGAATACCTTTGCGATTTCCATAATAGAGGGAACCCTTTCCGAGGTGACAGAAATATTTATGAGATGTGCCAAGCAGTTTGATATATTGTGGGCAATAGCCTTCAACATTTTTATGTTTTTTCATGTCTTTTCCACAACTCTTTCCATTCTTCAGATGTTTAATAACACCTAAGACTTCCTGTGCAACAACTAGTAGAAAGAAAATATTATTGTCTGTAAGCTGTTGCGTCGTACAAGAGGAAGATTTCTTATCACC
Organism: Propylea japonica; assembly: GCA_013421045.1. NCBI lineage: Eukaryota > Metazoa > Arthropoda > Insecta > Coleoptera > Coccinellidae > Propylea > Propylea japonica. The sequence goes on along the minus strand of CM024242.1, from coordinate 9,269,580 downwards.
ATAATGATCGGCAATACTGAATGCCGCGATGCTCGAAAAGTATTTCCCGAAAATTTTGGCCACCTCTTCTGGATCAGAAATAACCCGGTTGTCCACATTCAAGCTAACGCTATCAGAGGAGGCACCACCCATCTGAAAATCATAAGCAATTTTTATTTATCCCACGAAAAAAATTTTAAACGAAAATCATAGGGGGTTGTTATTTTCAACCCCTAACAATAAAGTTATGAGATCCTAAAAAATTGTGTGAGTAAAATTTGCGGTGTAATGGTCTTCCATTGCAGACGTTTCTGTCGGTTTCCAGGAAAATGACCACTATGCGCTTACTGAAGTCCGTGAAATATTCGAACGTTAAGCAATTCCGTAGTTCGACAAAGCTTCTTGATGCAGCGCTCTTATGATTTCCAGTCAAAATGAGAACTGCATTCTCCCGAACAAGAAATATTTTCTACTGGTTTATTGCTTCCATTCAAGCCATAATTATAATTGTGAATTACGCACAAAAATTTGTTCTGTAACATTCAACAAGTTGAGAGTTGATTGGAGGAGACAGTAATAGGTCACAATTAATTTCTTAGTACGCTACCTATCCTAGAGAAGGAGGTACCATCTTTTGATACGCCCTCTACATAGTCCTCTATTATCATTTGCTCTTCCTGAATGTCATAAAAGACGTAAAATTTTGCTGAGGTATGAAGGTATAAAGCGACATTACAGTGTAGGTGATCCTTTTATTCACTTTAATGCCCAGACTCTCGCCCCAAGTGTTTAATATTTGATGCGAAACCATTTTTGTAACGAAATTTTCCACCTCGTATACTTTGCGATCGATCCTTCGAATTTCGTTCCATTTTATACGACAATACGAGAACCGTATCCCATGGGCAATTTATCCAGCGAATCAGCTCGAATCAACAGAAAAGTGTAGATATTTGGAGCTTGTTTTGAAAAATCATATCCGTTGGGGATACGCGAAAGTTTGTATCGGAGTGGCTATATTTAATGGGTTGGGGTTCAGTGAACAAGTTCTAAATTTTCTTGAATATTTTGCTGACGGCAGAGAATCTGCGGAATACCCTAATTTACATACAAAATATATACTGATACATAAGAAATATTTTTTTTATGCACCATACGGTTTTGTAAGTATGCACATTGAACAATGAAAAAATCACAATAGTGAAATGATGTCAAAAACCCGGTTAAAATAACCACGATTAACATGTGACAAATTGAAACAAAACTACAAAAAGTGACAAAAATATGAAAACGCACATTTTATACATAGTTGGTAGTTTAACACGATTATTCATTTTGTCACACGTTTTTAATCATTATTCCGAAGTTGAATTCGATATTTAGGATGAAATACCACTATTTAAATCTATGGGAGATCATTACCCTCCAATAGGGTCCTGCAGCGGTCTTAGAAGAACAGGAGATTCGAAAAATCATCACTTGGAATGCCAGACCTGGTTTAAAACAACCTTCTGACCGAAGATCGTGAATAAAGTATATTGTATCTAAATACTGAAGGTATTTATTTGAATAAATTGAAAATATCTATCAGGTATTCGGATTTATTTCGACACTCCTGTTTACATCATTTCACCGACGTTTCGGCCACAAATCGGACCTTTATCAAGGATAATGACTTCACAGGAATTGAGTTACATTTAAAATTATCTTCAACATGTAGAGAGTAGCCCTCTTTATATTTGAAAATTATAGTAAATTCAAGACGTGGCAGTAGGTTAGAACCTGTGAAAATCATAGAACATTATAGGTTAGCACATTTACTATAATTTTTAAATATAAAGAGGCCTACTCTCTACAAGTCTACATGTTGAAAATAATTTTAAATGTAAGCTAACCCATAATGTTCTATGATTTCCACAAGTTCTAACCTACTGCCACGTCTTGAATTTACTATAATTTTTAAATATAAAGAGGCCTACTCTCTACATGTTGAAGATAATTTTAGATGTAAGCTAACCTATAATGTTCTATGATTTCCACAAGTTCTAACCTACTGCCACGTCTTGATTTACTATAATTTTAAATATAAAGAGGCCTACTCTCTACATGTTGAAGATAATTTTAAATGTAACCTAACCTATAATGTTCTATGATTTCCACAAGTTCTAACCTACTGCCACGTCTTGAATTTACTATAATTTTTAAATATAAAGAGGCCTACTCTCTACATGTTGAAGATAATTTTAAATGTAAGCTAACCTATAATGTTCTATGATTTCCACAAGTTCTAACCTACTGCCACGTCTTGAATTTACTATAATTTTTAATATAAAGAGGCCTACTCTGTACATGTTGAAGATAATTTTAAATGTAAGCTAACCTATAATGTTCTATGATTTCCACAAGTTCTAACCTACTGCCACGTCTTCAATTAACTATAATTTTAAATATAAAGGGGCCTACTCTGTACATGTTGAAGATAATTCTAAATGTAACTCAATTCCTGTGAAGTCATTACCCTTGATAAAGGTCCGATTTGGGACCGAAACGTCGGTGAAATTATTTAAAAAGGAGTGTCGAAATAAATCCAAATACCTGATAAATATTTTCAATTTATAAACAACATGGATGAAATTATGAATACATATTTATTTGAATAGTTTTAAGTTTCAATTCTGTAAAAACGTCGAGACAGGGTTTTGTCTACTGAGGTTTTCCCTGTGCTCTGGTATCCTACGCCAGAATAGTATGGTACCTCGCTTTGCACCAACCGCAGCTAGGGACTTTTTTGTTTTATGTATTTTATTTTTTTAGCTTTTAATCGAAAGAATATGTATGTAACGATATGGTTCAATTCTTTAGTTTGAATAATGTGAGTAGGCAGGATAAAAAAAATTAGATGTATGTTACCATAAAAGTGAATTGTCAGTTAGAAAAAATAAAATAGAAAAGATGTCACGAAATTGTTTTCCAATGAATCCATCCTGAAAAGAATCTTATAATTCAATAAGAACTAACATAGGAGATTGTTTGGGTCGTGTAATTTCGCAACCAATAGAAATTACAAATAGATAAAATAGAATTACACGATACCATATCAGAATATTCACAGAACATCTGGAAGATGTTGAATCAAATATTCGAAAAGGCACCACCGTGAATTCACCGAATATTATTTCAAAAACACAAAAACGATGAAATATTACAGAATGTCTGTAGGAAATGAGATTTTCATATTGATTATGTGAACTTGCATATTCATTGTTATTTCTCAAATTAAATTAGGTACACAGAAATACCTAATGAGATCGTTCAGCAGAATTTTGTGTATATTTTTCGTGAGTATTTCTCACGGATTCACCAATTAATTCAACCAAATCATAAGATACGAATTATGAGCCGAATCATACATATATCTATAGGGTGAAGGTGAGGTTCAATTGTTGACATCCTGATATTGATTGACACTGTGTACAAATATGTATACCGAATACCGATGTAATAAATTATTGTTGCTATCTGTCTATACACATTTCAGAAATTTTTATTTTTATTTGGATCAAGTACAATTTCCTCAGGTTCTCATTCTTAAAACGCCATGATTAGATATTTGGTACGAGATTTTGCAGTAGTGTCAATAAGTGTATATGTTAGAGTTTACTTAAGGATAGCGACTGCTCATAATGGCGTATATTTTTCGATTTCGTTCTGTTTCATATTCGTTAAAAGTTTCATACTGTTTGGAAGGCTACAGAGAATATTTTATTGATGTGAGTAAACCCTTCAATGATTTATATATTAAGGTAAAACTAGAGCACTAGAAAGATAGGTATGCCAGACAGGCTGACTGGGTCCAACCATAGACTCGAAAATTACAGATTGTATTGTCAATTTCTCAGTTATTGTGCTCTATTGTTAGTTGCGTGCTTTTTTGAAGAATAGTTAATAGAAAGTATTGATTTTTCATTCAAAACAATAAAGTTGGAGACTAGACAGGTAAGCATAAGCATTTATTCGATTACAGATTTCATTTCATTCGAATTGTTCTGTAATTTTCGAGTCTGTGGGGTTGGACCCAGCATGGCTGAATGGTATACTCCCCTTTCAGAGCCTTAGTAAAACTAGAGCACTAGAAAGATAGGTATGCCAGACAGGCGACTAGGTCCAACATAGACTCGAAAATTACAGATGGTAATGTCAATTTCTCAGTTATTGTGCTCTATTGTTAGTTGCGTGCTTTTTTTGAAGAATAGTTAATAGAAAGTATTGATTTTTTATTCAAAACAATAAAGTTGGAGACTAGACAGGTAAGCATAAGCATTTATTCGATTACAGCTTTCATTTCATTCGAATTGTTCTGTAATTTTCGAGTCTGTGGTTGGACCCAGCATGGCTGTCTGGTATACTTCCCTTTTCAGAGCCTTAGTAAAACCATATGTCTCTAAAATTACATCGAACAATGATTGACATATGGTCCAACCTCAATGTATGAATCATTGAAAGCTTTAGCTTCGAACTTTCCAAATAGAATAAAACTTTTAACGAATATGAAACAGAACGAAATCGAAAAATATACGCTATTATGTGCAGTCGCTATCCGTAAGTAAATTCTAACATATACACTTATTGACACTACTTCAGAATCTCGCGTCAAATATCTTATGATGTCATGCATTGTGAAATGATGTCGAAAAATAATCACGAATCACTTGTGTGAAATTTTAACCGAAAATCACGATGGAAGTACAGAAAATCGGTAACAAAAATGAGAAAACACACATTTTATACACAGTTGGTTATTTGATACGATTATTCACATAATATCCGGAAGTGTACAAAACTAATTGAATTGATAAAAATCATCAAATATTCGGAAAAACACACGATGAAACATTAGAGAATCTCTGTAAGAATAAAAATTTACATATTGATGGGATTTGTATATCCATTGTTATTTCTCGAATTAAATTTCACAGAAATAATGAGATTGGCCAGCAGAATTCTATGAATATTTTTCCTGAGTATTCCTCACGGATTCACCAATTAATTCAACCAAATCGTTAGATACTAATTAGGAACCAAATAATTATTTTTCAGCGATTCTGCACCGTATACCCTGAACAATTCCTGTAGTGAATCAGCTCGAATCAACAGAAAAGTGTAGATATTTAGAGCTTGTTTTGAAAAATCATATCCGTTGGGGATACGCGAAAGTTTGTATCGGATTGGCTTTATTTAATGGGTTGGAGTTCAGTGAACAAGTTCTGAATTTTCTTGAATATTTTGCTGATGGCAGCGAATCTTCGGAGAATAGCAATTTGCATACAAAATATACAATGAAGTAATAAAGTATCGAACCAAGCAAATTCATTTTCCTGTTGATCTCTACTATGTCAATGCGAATGTTGAAAAAACTTGGGATCTCAAATTTGCACATACTGGGTTTGATGTTAAATACTTTTTTCACGATGAATTATCGTACGCTAGTTATCTTTTTTTGCGTTTTCCACATTACTGTAAAAAAAGCTTAGATATAAACATATTCATGTTGGCGAACTCAGCTACCTGAAGTTATATTTTGAATGACAGCAATTAAACTGTATTTAAGATATTGTACCTATATCCTGCATAATGAGTTTTCGAAGCTGTACGTGAAATAGATAAAGAATTCAATTAAATAATACTTGAAAATTTTGCAAAGTCTTATACCAGGTAGAAATTTTACAGTTGAATAATTATTCAAATAGTTTTCTCTTGAAATGAGCATTTCCAATAGATTTTAAGTAGACATGTATTGAATATAAAATATGATGCGGTAATGAAGTATCTCCTTTTGTTGAGAATATATGAATTACTTCTAAGACAACATGCAATACATCAAATATCTATCAGAAACAACAATATTTTTTGAACATGGATTTGGAAATCTAGTAAAATGCGTTTATCTGCTTTTAAGGTTTTATAAGTGACCAGCATATTCTAAAAAAGGGTTTTGTGATGAAAATTCTGAATAAATACACACAAACCACCACTAGACTATGAATTGAAAGTATTGAATGATTAATCCGAATAATTACAATATTGAGGGAATTATTAGCGAAGAGAATTATGATATGATTGTTATCAGTAGTTAGAATCGAAATAATAAAAACAATAATATATTGTACAACGTATGTAAACAACTTTTGAAAGTTTCAACCTATCTCGGAATATATTATGTTACGGTCGACTGCTAGGCTCCTTCAAACTTCCATAATGTGATTCGCGGTTTTTTATGTAAAATTAAAAAAGATTGTGCGGTATTCACAGAAATTGTTCGCATTAAATCGATATATAAATCGAAAATGGAATATAAGACAAAAACAATGAGATATCAACCAGAATTCGGGACTATTTTTCACTGCGACCAATTTCGAAATTTTTGTAATGAAAAAATTGCATTTTCTTTCACTGTGAACAAGCAACATAGGTGAATATTCAATTTCGTATTTCAAATGGCTTCACTTGACTCGAGACTAAGTCTGACCGTTTGGAAGTTAGACATGTTTTAATCCGCCGAAATGATGACTTGTGCATAAATTTACTTCGAAATACGACATTTTACATAAATCTGAATTGGTAGTTTTGAAAATATGAACCAAATTCGATCTAGTATGTTCGTCTGAAAAACGGCCTATCTTAGGAATGAACGGAATAAGTTTTTTTTTCATTCGGTTCAGTAGTAGAAATACTTACCTCACTTATTATTGAGAGTCATATATGCTAAAGCCTGCGCATATTAAGTATTCGTGGTGAAAAATCAGTTTCTATAATAACGCTCACAATAAGAAAAATATCAAAATGAATTCAAAATAATATATTTCATTATTTCTTCTCCCTGCCGAGTGCAATACTCCTTGTTTAAAATTAGTAATATTTAACGACAATTTTGATTATTTTATATTAATCAAGGTTGAAATAAAAAATAGGTATGAATTACAAGTATTTATTATGAGTAGGTATATACAACTATCTTCAATGGTATTATTAGTTACTCACATTGCGATTGTGTTTAAAAAATTTTAAAAACGAATACAATTAAGTTGAGAATTTAAAATTTCAGTTCACAGTAAACAGTAGCTTACTGAAGGAATGAATATCTGTACTGATGTCAAATTAAATCGGAAATACAAATTACACAATAGTTTCAACTGAAACAAAATTATATGTAAAATAACTAAATATAGGTAAAATGGCACATTGCAAAACAAATTAAATTTTGATACTTTTCTGAAAAAATATAAATTAAATTAATAGATCACGAAAAAGATTAAAACAGGATAAAAAGTATCGAAACAGCTGCTTAAATTGACATTTTGAATATATTATTTTTTTTCGAAATATAATGAATATAAAGAAAGAGATATAAAAACTATTTGCACCAAGAAAAATTTTCTGAATACTAATTTCATGATTATAAATTCTTAATCTATCAGCTGGGACCAGCTATTTGTTCACTATCTTCAACATCTATAGGCTGTGGTTTTGCAACTGATAATATTTGTTGGTTGTGAAGCGGAACTCCACATCTTGGAACACAGGAATTTTCTGTTTGCAACCATTGTTCTAAACAATTGGGTGGAACACATGTCCACACACCATAATAATTTTGATTGAGTGAAAAATAGGTTGCTCACAAGGGTGCAGGGGTAACGTCCAATTTCCAACCTTCGAAAACACTAAATTTTTGAATTAATATCGATATTTCAAGAGCAGTTCAAATGATCATCCTTACCTTTCCTCAATTTCTATATCAAATTCTTCTTCCATTTCCTCTTTCTTGTACAGGGTGGGCATATTTCGATGTTTTAGCACTACAACTTTTAAACCAGAGGAGATAGACAAAATCTGATACCCACTTCTCGATCTCTTTTCTGAGAAACTAACGAGAGTAGTATTCATTTTTGGCTACCTTCTTTTGTTTTCGAGGAATAAGCGAAAATTGGAAAAGTGAAAATATCGAAAAAAAATTCATATCTCCGCTAATACTGATGAGCTCTGAAATTAAAACATTATAAAGGCACTTTTTCACGTAGAATCCAGTGGCGTATTCGCCTTTTTTGCACCATTTCTAATTACGGAGCTATGACCCAAAGTTATGTTTTTTAAATGGAAATACTAGATTTTTGTGGCATTTTCTGAAAGCTTAATTTTTTCTGATTTCAAAAATATATAACATTGTATGGTTTGTATCAATATGAGTATGGAAAATGATCAAAAACCTATTTTCATCTGAGTCTCAATATTTTCTATGGTTTCAACTGTGATGAGCACAGAAAATTTAGCATCGTATAATTACCACAATATCTTCCAGTATTCTTTTCATTTCTATGCTCTTTAATCAATTTCTCCTAGATGAACTGCTGTGAAACTTGATCCCTCATTCTAAGTTATAACTAAGATGTCTTAAATAAGACATCTTAGTTATAACCTACTGACCTTTATTGTAATCACTATTAGGTATTGAAAAATATTTTAATTATTTCGTTTCTGATTGAATTGATAACTTCAATCATATCTTTATGCGTTATTTTATATGCGATTTGAAATAGACTACTAAGCACTTGTGCGTATTTATTCTTGAGTGCAATAAAAATAATCTCTTGCATCCATCTCATTATAACTAAGTATATCGATTGAAACGGAGGATCATGTGGATGTTTTTGTTATTTCCAAATCCATTTCAAGATATAAGTTTTATGAATATATCCATGTTCGAATTTTTTGGAGAAATTAGTGAAAGCATAGAAATGATGAGATTGACGGAAGGAGACTGCTCTTGTTATAGGAAGCTCCATTTTTCTGTGCTCGTCAACCATAGAAAATATTGAGACTCAAATGAAAATAGGTTTTTGACCATTTTCTATACTCATATGATACAAACCATACAATGTTTATATTTTGAAATCAGAAAAAATTAAGCTTCAAGAAATGACACAAAAATCTAGTATTTCCATTTAAAACACATAACTTTGGGTCATACTTTCGTAATTAGAAATGGTGCAAAAAAGGCGAGTACGCCACTGGATTTTACGTAAAAAAGTGCCTTTATAATGTTTTATTTCAGAGCTCTATCATCAGTATTAGCGGAGATATGAATTTTTTTCGATATTGCCACTTTTCCAATTTTCGCTAATAATTCGAAAACAAAAGAAGGTAGCCAAAAATGAATACTACTGTTGTTAGTTTCTAAGAAAAAGAGATCGAGAAGTGGGTATCAGATTTTGTCTATCTCCTCTGGTTTAAAAGTTGTAGTGCTAAAACATCGAAATATGCCCACCCTGTACAAGTACCCCATGTTAGAACTTTATTGATGACACAATGTTCACACTTTGAAATTCAAATATTATGAACTCTTTTACAAACGGTCAAAAGGTACCTGTCCAATTTTAATAGTAAAGAAGGAATATTGAAATTACCCCACTTCTTCTCTACCAAAAATAAGTCATCATTTTCTTTACCTGACCCCCTCTTTATTACATTTCCTAGAATTGGTGTATTCATTTAGAGAAATGGTCATTTTTATTGAAGGGCTATTTTCACATAAATAGAAACCCCCCTCTCAGCTTCTGATAAGGCTAATGAGAATATTCCGATATTACAACGAGAAGTTAAGAAAGGTACCTGTTGACCATTTCTTAAGGGTTTCATTTGAATTCAAATTTTCAAAGTGTGTACATCGTAATATTTGGTGACATCGAGAGAGTTCCAACATGGGATATTTATACAAGAAAGAGGAAATGGAACAAGAAATGGAAGTAGAAATGGAAGAAGAAACGGAAGAACAACAGGTGCTACAGTTTAGCGATAGGTAAGGATGATCATTCGATTTGCTTTTGAAATATCCATACTAATTGCATTTTTATAGTTTCTTGAAGGTCTTGAAAATGGATATTTTCACTGCAACCTGTGTCTTCGAGCTATTTTCAAATCAATCAAGGGCATTACGGTTTGTGGGCATGTGTACCATCCAGAATGTTTGGACCAGTGGTTAAGAACTGGAAATTTATGTTGTGTGAATGTGCAGTTCCTTTTAACTGGGAGCAAATAATCGCAGTTATCGAGACTGGGGAGCAACAGCCTGAAGAAGTTAGTGAACCTCAGCAGCAGCCTGAAGAAGTTGGCGAACCTCAGAACCAGCCTGAAGAAGTTGGTGAGCTAACTTCCGATAAAAGTTAATATGATTAAGAGGAATGTTGTATATATGTGTGAATACATATAGTGGTTGTCATAAGGAACGGTCCTTTTTCAATTTCAATGATTTTTTAAAATTTAAAATCTCTTTCTAGTTCTTGTCTCGCGAACGTGATCCTTTTGTTGATATTTTAGTTCAAGTTAGATATATTTCTTTTGAAAGTGTACAAATCCTTAGAACATAACTTCATTTTGATAAATGTCCCCATTGTTTGTGGTAATTTTTGCGAGTACTATTTAGAGCAGATATTCAAATTTGTTTTCAAAAATCTTCCATCATGTGTAATATATTGAAAAATGAATTTGAAAAATTTGAAACCATTAAATATTATCAGCTCAAAACATGTGGGAAACCTGTACAAATGTATATTTCAATTTGGTAGTATTCTTTTTAAATACGAACATGCATTTTCGGGAGTGAATTCAATTGTATTATTATTATTTTTGAAATTTTAATTTGTTAAGTATTTCAATGTACCTGATTGAAACAATTTGTGTAAATACTTGTATAGATTTGTATGTACTAAATACCTATCATATGTATATTCAAATTTTGTAGGATATTCTTTCAATTCGAACATTCGTTTCAAGGTGTGAATTTTGTTGTATTATACCCTTATTTTTGAAAAAACAATTTTTGTTATGATCAATAAAGCTGATATCAACATTTCGTGTGAAAATTGTATAAATATTAGGATCTTCTTCAAATTCGAACTTTTCTTCTTTTCACATGTTAATTTAATTGTATGTATTATACTTTTTGAAAACTTGATTTTTGTGAGTATTTCAATGAAGACCTGATTATAATATTTCGTGTAAATATTCAAATGAATTTGAACTTGAAATAAATACCTTTCATATTAGAAGTTTTTTTATTCAATTTAAACCTTAGATAAAACAGCATTGATTTTAAGTGTTACAGTTTACAAAAAAGCAAATAAACAAAATTTTCAAAATAATATTGAAAGAAAAGATTGAATCCAATTAATGTACTTTGTTATACTTGTGCCGTAAATATATTGAAGCAGAATAAAAACTAGTGGCGTTCGAGAATTCAAATCGAATCTTTGATTCGAATAACTGAAGTTTGAGAAGATAAAATTGTCCAGGTAAGTACTGTTGATCACTTCATTAATTTCGGTATGTAAAGAAATGACAAGTATCCAAAATATTCGTTTGGTTCGAAGAGTACATTACGTAACTTGAAAATATACATAAAAAATGTTTAAATTGGTCAAAAATATAGTATTTCGACAACATGTATTCAGAACTTTCGGTAATTCGACGTAGAAAGGTTACCTCAGATGTAATTTTCAATAATTAAGTCAAGATAATTATGAGTCAAAATTGGCTAATGAGTTTAGACGTTTTTTCCTCTTCTCAGAAAATTTCAATGCTTTGTTTAGAAATTCATCATAACACAGTGATCAGGTCAGAGTATAAAAAATATTCTGAAGGTTAATATAAAAAATAATGCTATTAATTCATTTGTACATTCATAAATTTTGGTGATTATCACCCGAAAAAACTGTCTATGGATAACGGACATAAATAATTTTGTAATCGTTATGAATTCGATTCTCTAGTAAGGATCACAATCCTACCTTGGCCATTTTAAATTTTTGAAATTTTTCTAATCTTAAGTTATAGGTAATGAAAGAGTACTATTCAGTGGTAACTGTTGCTCAGTATCAAATTCAAATTCACAAAATCGAGGAGGATCTCGTCAACATGATGAATAAGTTAGGAATTTTCAGGATGCGAATTTTCCAAATAGATTAAACTATTGAATATTTTTAAGAAGAGATGTATAATTCAAATTCATAGAGGGATATTCCTTTCGACTGATGGTTGCTAGGGAAGGTACTATGTCATTAATTGTTTTCAAGTTTCAATGGAAATTATAAACCGAAAATTTTTTTGATAGGTACGTGTTTCGTATATTGAGCAGTGACGCCAAGGTTGTAGTTCACTAGTTCATTATTGAAGCAGCAAATGAGCTAGCACAAGCAGTGATTCCACAGACATAAAAAATATTGTACGATCAGAAGTATAGGGCAAATTCACACGGAGGAATAATAAGAAAGCCGAAGGTGTGAAAGGGTAAATTATTTTGGCATGGGAATTTCACAAACCTTTGAAGGAATTGCAGGTTCTCAGTTTCATGACTACAATTGTTGTTATTCATAATAGTATTGTATAAATATTCAAACGATGTCTATAGACTCCCTATTGGGATTAAACTGAGGTATTTCACCCTTAAAATCGAGTTACATGAGGAAATAAATATAAGAAACTTGTTATTAATGACAAAATGACTTACATCATATAATAAATATTCAAGAATAAAGTGCCTTTGAGCGCTAGCTCTTTGGTGAAGCATCAATGCTATTTCCTCAAAACCTTGTATAAGACTTAAGATTCAGGATGAATAAATGAAGGCAGAATCTCAGCACGATTGGAATTATATGCTGAAAATTATTCGAAAAATGAAACATGTGAAACATCATTAATAAAAAAATTTTTATAAAACTAATGATGCGATCCTCTTCAAATTTTCTGTCATGTTATGAATATTGTTCGACAAAATGGGATAAAATTGTACTTCCAACAAAATAATCAACAAAACTAAAGCTCATACACTGTTCTGGCCTGAGGTTTCCCAGATTTTTTCAGTATTCACATATTTTTGGATGAAATTCAAAACCAATGACCAGGGGTATTAGTGTTCGAATATTAGTGAAGCCATTAGAATAATCAATAGTTATTGAATCTCAATTACGAGTGGAATTTAGGATGATTTATGCGTAGATTAATGGATTAAACCGATATAACGCAAATATTATCTGGTATCTAGTGAGGAATGCAAAGCACTGATTAATCATTGTCGAGTAATCTCATAATAAATTTAATATTGGGATGGATGAAATCAAACTCCGTGAGCGAACATGCACTAAACTAATATCTAAAATTGAATTGAATTCATGGAGAATTTGCAAACTTTCCGCCATTTGCAGAAAATGATTCAGTATTTGCTCATAAGAGTTACTTAGGACAAATTGACAAACTGTTTTTTCAACAAGACCATCATGGGCATATTTATTTTGAGAATCATATTTAATTAAAGTCAAGATGAATAAATACAACCATTCGAAGTGACATCAGCTCTTGTGCGCCTTTTCATATCGTAAAAGACTAGACAAACATTAAGAACAAGAAAAGAGCAAGATATGTATGCATATGTCTAACATACACAAATCGTTGTAAGTTTCGGCTATCCATAGATTTCTTAACCCGCCGTTATATAGTGTGGAGTTTTTTCGCAACAAAACATATATGGTGTATTACATATCCCAACATCAAATCATCTTTTTTTTACTCCATTTTTTTCTGATTTTTTCCCATCTCCTGAGCTGAAGTTATCGTCTTATATAATTTTGAATAAAAAAAAGCATCAACTGTCATGGCTTTATTCGACAAAAAACAATAATAATCTGGGAAAGGTCAGTTCCCAACAAATACAAAACATGATTCCAACTATAATATAATATGAATAAAAAAAAATTTGTACCTACATATTGTTAACTGAAACTAGTTTCCGGATAATGAACGCAAACCTACAAATAAATTGTCTTGATTCTCAATCCAAAACTGTAAAGTTACTCGCTTCCTGAACCTAGGCAATTTTGGAAACTCATCACAGAATATTCTAGACAAAATAGTGATTTTAATTTGACACAAGAATATCAGAACTCTCTATAGGCTTCTGAGCACAAAGAAAACCTTCCAGCATCTCTTGGAATCTTGATTAGCGGCTTTGGCTTATCCTCTTGTCCAAAATTCATGATATTTCGTCGAATAATTTTTTCAAACATTCAACTCTATTCCAAAGAGTAATAATCTTTCCGTTGTTCGTATGACATGCTTTCTCTTTAAAAAAATATGAAGAATTTTTATTCTAAAACCGAATGTCTCCAACTTAAAAACTCGCCATCTCTATCAAAACCATAAACCCAAGTACATACGTGGGGTTAGAGATATCCCACAACATTTCAATTGCGTTCCGCTCACTGTAATGACAGCAGAATACTGTAATAATAACGCTTTGAGTCGATAGTGAAGACTTTATCAAGAAGGTGCTTGGAATACCACAAGCATGCTTTAACGTTTGCTTCGTTTTCAAACCAATATTAGGCGCCCAAGGTACCCCACATATAAGTAACGAGGGGTTAAGAAACAAACCATCTTTGTTCTGGAAATAAAATGAATGGTTTTCTTTATTCCAACTGCAATATCACCATGTATAAAATCAATTTAGTATCGCTAAAACTCGAGATTGGCTGAATAGATTTATCTTACCTTGGTCTTGAAATATTCTTGGGAGTCTAGGGAAGGTTTGAAAGGTGAGAAAAATTCACTCTCGGCCACAGAAACCACAACGTTGGTCATAATAAAATGCGCTACGATGAGTTTCGTTTAAATAATTTTTCATTTGAATGGCCATGTTTTATGTTTCATCAAACAAGGCCATTCAAAACAAGCTGTGGTAGTACAATTTGTAGGAAATTTTATGTACTTCCATTTTGTATCGAAAGGTATTTCACGAAAAGTTGATAGTTTCCGTTTTTCATCTCTTTTTATATTTTTTTCTATATTTTGTTACGGAATTCTGTTAGCAAACCTCAGATTCGGATTCAGTAATCCAAAAAACATAAAAAATGGGAGATAAACTACCCCAAATTTTTCTCGCTAGGGGTTCTTTTAAGCATAATATACAGTATTATTGTGTGTATTTCAATTTTGGAGTGTTAGATCCTTATAGGCCTAAATGAAATCAAATATCTATAAAACATGGTTCCGATTTTATATACGCCATGAAATAATTGTTCGTTCACATTCGAGATAATCGAAGCCCGTGTATGGATGCTTGATACCGCAATAACATCGATACTATATCACTAATGGAACCGAGTCTTCGGTGATTCCATTTGGAACCCCAGCGGAAAATCCCCATAATTTTTGTTGGATACAATAAAGGGGCAATAATTTCCCCGGTTATATCATTGCTACCGACTGTGAATAATCTCTGCTCCATTTGATCGGCTTTCGTTGATGAAAACGAAAATGGCAATTCGTTCCTTTTTTCCAGGTATATTAAGTTATTGAGCTGGTTCCAACATTATTTCTAGTTTATCTGAATTATTCATTTCATTTTGAATCATTTTCGATTTCATTGCCAAGTAACAGATTATTGAATTGCATCGACATTAAAATGTATGGCTTCACCTGAATGAATTGCGAATATTTTAGGTTTCATTGAACCAAGGGAATGAATAAAGTTCCTGATGAATAGGTTCAAAAAATTATAATTATTAATCAGGCATTTGTATAGTAGCTATTGAAGCATCCTACGAATTTTAATTTTTGCGAGCAGAAAACTAACAAAAATAAATGGGAAAAATTTTACTTTTGTAAAAAAATCATATCTGGTTAGCCTAGACCAGTTCCATGCATAAGCAAAATATTGCGATCCCATAGCATCAAACAAGAACTTCTTCTATCAGTATAAAGTTTGACGTCGAAAAATTTAACCACAGTCACGCAAATTAAAAATAAAAGATGTCCACCGAAATATAAAAATAGAAAAATTGGAGTATCGAGCCATATTCTACAGCTTTTACAGTTGTAATTTAGAAAATCAAAGTTCAATTTCAGAAAAGGGAACATGTATTTCAGAATAGGAATATGTAATTCAGAAAACAGAAATTGAATTTCAGAGTAGTTAATTCAATTTCAGAAAAGCGAAATTGAAATTCAGATTAGGAAGTTGTATTTCAGAAAAACAAAGTTGTAATTCAGAATAGTGAATTGAAATTCAGAAATGGCAAATTCAATTTCAGAAAAGGAAAATTGTAATTCAGAAAATATAAATTGAATTTCAGAAAATGTATAGATATATGTACTATATAATATAGATATAAATGGGTACATATTTATGTTCATTATATCTCGAGTACATGCAACCAATTCTGAATTACAATTTATATTTTCTGAAATTCAAATTACCCTTTCTGAATTACATATCACTATTCTGAAATTCAAATTACGCTTTCTGAATTACATATCACTATTCTGAAATTGAAATCACCATTTCTGAATATCAATTTACTATTCTGAATTACAATTTCCATCTTCTGAAATTCAATTCGCTATTCTGAATTACATTTTACGGTTTCTGAATTACAATTGGAATTACAATTGGAAAAGGTGTAGTAGAGGAAGGGTGTACAAAATGTCATACATTCTGAAAAATTTTTGAAAATTTCATTCAAAAAATCGTATTTTTCTCAAAACCGTCGAACAAAAACCATAGCCCATATTTTCAGCTATAATATAGAGAAGACATTTTCGACATAAAACAAAATATTGTCCTCTATGTAGTTGATGATAAAGAAATTGAAGAGCATAGGTACCCCACCCGGAGGATAAAATGACACATTACACATTTTCCCCTATAACGGCTTTAAAGTCATGTGCTAACTACCCATATAAACAGCATTCTAGCGAAATATCCGCCTATTTGGATAATTTGTATAGTTTTGTACAATATATGCACGCAAAATTTTCTTCCCCTTCTTTCTTTTTCTTCATCTGACCCCAATTTTGTGGGAATCTTTTTTGTTACTTTTCAATTTTCTCTACTTTTTTCTCATTTATTTTCTTCCTAAGCCTCTTCGAATTTTGGAGTTGAGTGTTTTGAACTGGACCTATAGTATGTCAATTGGCCCTCTCAGACCCATGTCATTTTACCCCACTATATCACTCGCGAAGCAAAACGCGATTTAAAAAAAACGACAACTCTTTCATAAGATCTGAAGGGTATATTTTCAGAACCATTAGTAACGTGAATTATCTCAAAAGTTTCAATTCACCTTCTCAAAACACTAGAAAGTTATAGCAGATTTCATTGTGTCATTTCGAAAATTTTTCGATATCTAAAATGCAATGAACCAATCAATACTGAATGTTGATTACAAAATCTTAGACACCTTTTGCAACAGCATATTCGTTTTTGATCGCGATTCCACGTCGATTTGAGGAAAAACTAGCGCTATGTCATTTCACTCCACTATGTCATTTCGTACACACTTCTCCTATCTGTTTTAAAAGGGTATAGAAGTAAGCAGATTTCGGAAGATACTTAACATCCTTGATGATCAACAATCTTCGTATGTGACCGTGAAAAGTTGGACTGCAAGCTTCAAAAGGTTTAAATTTTCCATTTAAGATAATGATCGATCGGAAAGGCCAGTTTCTGTGTCAGTCCCCGAAAATATTCATGACATGATTTCATCAGAACTTCGAAAAGGTCTGAAACAGATATCTGAAGCAATGAATATTTTTACGAACGCGTTTCCCATACAGTTCACGTCAATTTGGTCATCAGAAAAATGTCTGCAGAATGGATCTCCAAATGCTTGATTTGAAAACGTTTTGTGTCCAAAAATCTGCTGGAAAAGTTCTTGCTTCAGTTTTTTGGGATTGCCATGAGGTAATAATGATTGATTTTTCGGATAAGGATAAAACAGTAACTGGAGATTACTATTCGACCACTCAATGGAAATATGTTGAAGAGGAAAGACGCGGAAAGCTAACCAAAGGCATGGGCGTCCCTAGTAAGAGGCATAGGTGGGCAGTTGCCCACCCTAGAGCCTTACAAGTATTCCTTAAAAACTGATGAAAATAAATTTCATTCCATCCTACACAACCTCCAGTTCTTTATTCTATTTTTTTGCCCCTTTTCCAAAGGTGTTTTGTTTTTGCAGGACTACTCCCCAGCACACAAATCTCATGTTGCCATGCTAAAAAATTCTTGATTAAGGGTTAGAAATACTAGAACACCCCACTTATTCACCAGATTTGTCCGACTATCATCACTTTTCTCAACTGAGAAAAATTTTGAAAGGTATCAAATTGTGTTCCAACGAGGAGGATATGTTGATCAAGAAAATATTTTGACATTGAAATTTCGTTAGGTTTTATAGTAGGCTGAGAATCATTCAATATATCTTCCTTCTTCTCATTGATTCTGTGAAAACTCAAAGAAAAAATCAAAATACTTCTCATTCTTTCATTGAAGTTATCATCAACAATGTATTTTTAATGGGGGTAAAGCTATTCGCGTCCGTGATATATTGTCACACGTGCCTCCAGGGTAATTCTGAATGAATAGCAACAACGAATACCAGACTGTCTCCGGATCTCCTGGTGAGCACTTTGCCATTTCAAAATGCCAATTCGACGAAATAAGTTATTGGACCATTGAAGGTATAAGCTGCAGTAGAAGTTAATACATATAGTGGAAGACTCCTCATGAATACAAGACTCACGAGGAAGAATTAGATTATCATTATAAGAATATGGCAATGTGTAAATTCAAACGAATATATATATATATATCAACAATGTAATAAGGTTATAACATAATCACTTAAAAATTGCATATCACTGCCGATCTTCTGCTGCTCTGCTTCTCTGCTGATGTGGTAAATTGTTGTGCAGTCCGCTCACTGTAAGGTAGAACACAAACGAAATCAAATAGCTTGGTGTTCAATCTTAGAGTGATCTGACTACACACACAGATCATGTGCTCAAGTGTCTTCTTGGTACGATTCTTCTGTCACATAAAATGAACTGCTTCTATGATTCGGCTCTTATTTCATGGCGCCAGGTACTGCAGAATAAGAAGTTTCCGATGAAGCCATAGAAAACTGCTCTTTGGTGATCATGACGAATACCGATTTCTGGACAGAAATTGAACAATAGGAAATTAATCATGACAACAGTTTCCATGCGAAAACGATGAATTCAAAAAAAATGGAAGAGGAAAAAATAAATTTTTTCAATTGAATCTAAATGAACGAGATGTCACACTTAATTTTTTTCATGAAATTACACTTACCTTCTACAGAACTTCTAAAACGATTTCGTATTCAAGAAAACGAGATTTTTGAAGCACATTGTATCAGCACGTTTTTACAATTAGAAAATTTGAGATTGCAACTTGAAACTGGAAAAAACTGAGTATTCATTGATAGTTAATCTTCAATTCCATTATTTTTCATCTCATTTTATTAATTCGAGAGTTGTTTTCACGTAATACACTTGGATAATTTTGTCATAATAAAAATGATGTTTTCATATTTCAGAGCGGAGCTGTTTATCAGGCAATGACACTCTATTGTTTCACCTCGTATTGTGCCATATAACAAACAGTTTTCATATGGTGTTTCATTTCCATTAGAATAATCAGCACATATTATTCTAGAGAGGACAATCCTGAAGTATGGGAAATAGAGTGTAGTATTTAGCTCAAAGTTTTCAATTTCATATCGTTTTCTTCGAATCGAAAACGGCTCAACGGATTCATTTTATCATGATCTCGAAATGTTCGTGGAGGAAAGGTTTTGAAGGTGATAAAATGCCGTCTGGACTACAGAAACCACAACTTTGGCCATAATAGAATGCGCTGCGATGAATGTCACTTGAATAACTAGGATCAAATTTAATATTTAGAATTCTCCTGAATCAACAGTGGGTAAAGTGAAGTATAGGAGCAATCCTTTATCAAGTTGAGTATTGGTTTATTAGTACATACAGTCAAAATGCCAGCAAGATGCAAAGAAGAAAGTTTGAGTAGTAGATCAAACCATTCTAGAGTACTACGAGATAAAATTACACAAAAAACAGTCGAGAAAATATAACAGCAAAAAAGATATGGCATAGTTACGTGCAACACATTCGCAAGGGGCAAGAAATGAAAGGAATCAAAGAAGAGATTTGAAAAACGAGGAGGGTGCAAATTCATAGTTGACAGACGCAGAACATAAAACCAAAAAAGTAGAAAAATATTTTCTACATATACAGGGTGTTTCCCAAACATGCGGCAAAATTCAGGGGGTTGTTCCTTGGACTATTTTAAGCATGTTTTGTCCTTTGATGATTTTTGAAAAACCTCTTTGTTTCGAAGATACAGGGCGAACAACATTTTTCATATTTTTAAAATTAATAATAGTTTAAATAAAAATGCGTACCTCACTGTGTTTACTAAGTAGGTACAATTTATTTCTAAATTTGTTTAACAACATTCCAATTACTAAAAACGGCCAGTTTTTTGACTTAAAATTGAAGTTCAGATGGTAAAGGAATACAGATTAAACACGGTTTTTATTTGAATTCGTTTTTTTGGCCAGAGGTGGTCATTTTCAACAGTTTTTGTAGGTTAAGTTAAATTTTTATGTAATTTTTCATAATAAAATGTTATTATCTAAAATTTTGTTTCCCCTGTATCTTCGAAACAAAGAGGTTTTTCAAAAATCATCAAGGACAAAATTTCTTAGCATAGTCCAAGAAACAATCCCCTAAATTTTATTCGCATGTTTAGGAAACACCCTGTATAATGTAGATTAGTGGCGAAACAACGTTAGCTGGGCCAACTAAAATTGAAATAAGATCTCTTAGGGGTGAATCGATGCATGACCTGGTATGGTATGAAAAGCCATGTCGCATCGAAAATTTAAATTTTCTTCACGTGTAGAATTACCCCCAATTTTCTTCCAGCAAAGCAACAGCAGAACTAAATGACCTAGTTTCTCTCAGAAAAGTCTTTTCCTTACCGCCACCTAAAAATGTTTGCACAGATGCTGGCTCATCTGTCTTCCAGAGGACCGCAATGTTACTTCCGAAATATGTCTAGATTAAATGCAGCAAGATGACATCAGAAGGAACGATTTTTCTGAATCAGGCGAATTCATTTTCGTGATATTTATCATACACGGCTTGTGAAATTTTAAATTATGAAAGTTACGTTTTTGCGATTGTTCTGTGTTCTTTTTTAGAGGCGTTCATCTGTTATAGGAGGAATATAAAATGGAATGAATGACATGAGAGATGAATGGTAGCTCTGAAAGAAGGCATCTTTTATTTTCATTGTATTACTAGATAAAATCGGTGAAACTCATTAATTTAAGTGGGTATTCTTTCGAGCCAAGAATTATTGAGGATTGGAGTAAGGGTAGTTGACGTAAAATTCATGATGAAAGAAGATTTATTCAATTGAAAATAAGTCGAAAATGTTTGTGTCTTTTTCAAGGCTGAAATTTGAATTTTCGCACATTTCCTCTATTCAGAACTCTTAATTCACCTAACAATTGATATGAGTTATAATGCTTCAAATATTTTCGAGTTCCATCTAACGAGATAATTAAAATTTTCAATTCAGGAATAAACTGTCAAATTCCCTGTTACTTATTTTCAATTTGTTTCCATCAACATGTACACGAACTATGAAGATTCATTTAATGTTGTAGAAATGGGATGTTAATGCCCGATTGCACCGTTCGTCTAAGCAACGTTTAAGCCCTTAAGTGACGTTCATTCCATTGATGAAACGTCATTTCAAGTTTTAAACGTTGCAATCGGGCATAAGTGTTCTACGTTCCAATGAGACCTCAAGGTCCATTGTGCCCTCATCAGAGCTGTTTTTTTCATCTCGCCCTCTATTTTAACAGCTCTATTTTTTAGCTGTACTGCAGTATCTGAGAGGGCTTTAAGAAGGCTAAATCTCCATTTCGCATATAGTTCCTTTAACCAAGACATTCTTTGTACAACCTTTCCTACGGAATAAACACTAGTCAGTTTCTATTGAGCAAATTCTTATCATGTTTTTCGGGCAATATCTTATTAGAAAGCAAGTGAGGATACGTAGCTCATTCTAACTAGGATCCAAATACAGTTTTACAAGGTTTGCGGAGGAACTCTTAGCAATGATCCATATCCGCAGGATTCCTCCAGAGTGCATCTCTCTCAGTTTCTTTCTTCCTCCCAAAAATCTTTCTCTTAGGTGCATTTGCCTATACCACAGAAAGGTTCTGGGTGTTTTCGCTTAGTTTGTGGCTGGTGCTTTTTCGTTTCCTTTCATTCCTGAGTGACCAGGAACCCAGACGAAGAGAACATTGTTTTTTTTGACTTCTTTTATTGAGTTCCATTCTACACTCGCATATCTTATTTGAGACGTTGACAAGAAAATTCAATAGTTTAATATCAGTTTGATTATCGGCATGTCACTACATTGATAGTTTCCTTCGAAGTTTTAATCTATGCAGCATCAAATTGTTAGTATTTCGGCCTTACGATCGTGTTCACTTAGTTATTTTGTCCGTATACTTCAATGCCAGCCCCTATTGTGGTTTTAGAACCATTTCTTTACCATTTAACGGTATATACTTTGAAGTTCTGGGAAGTGTATTCCTTGTCTCATTCTTCATTTTTCCATGGCATCGAATTTATGTTCTTTTCAACGCTTACCTTTTCGATCAGAACATCAATGGATATGTTCACCGACGATTGTGTTATTCGAGCTTTTTTTAACTTTTTAGTCTATACTATTCAACTTGTTGGTTAGCATACGCCAGCCGTCGTCAGTGAACACAATTGGAAGTAGAAACTTTCAAAAAGCTACTGTCATCAATTTCTAAAAAATGTTTGTTTGAAAGTATCGAAAGAGAAAACAAGGGAAATTCTTTTTCTTCGACACAATTAACACGTTGACTGCCTCGACAATTTTCCGAACTCTGGTCCAAAATGCCAAAATCAGTTAATCATATTATTTTATTCAGAACTCTGATTCTGTTACATGGTTACCAATGAGATTTGAAGAAAATGTTTTTTTTATAAAAAAGGCTCACGAATCATCTCTCTTTTTTTCATTATAGGTTATATCTGTTTTCATATGAATAAATTTTCCGTTCATGTAAGCTAGCATTGATTTATTCTTCTGTTTCCAGATTAATGCTGATATACTACGAGTTTAATCGTTGCTACTCGATTATGGCAAACAGACACGGTATGAGATGACTCGTAATGACTCGTCCAGACAGAGAACGCGATCTACGAGTTATCTAGTAGTTGGCAGTCAAGGTGTTAATTACTGAAATTGCCTCATGTCATTGAAATCCGAAATCCAACGTCATATAAAGTCATAACGATAGACAAAAAGCCACAAACAATTTTGAAGTCAAGTCGTAGCCAATATTCAAATTTCAAAATGAATAATTTGTTTAGTTCTTGTAAATTCTCATCAGCTAGTCGATATGAGGTATGAACCAACGCCAATTTGGAGGATTGAATCCATAGATTAATATCAAGGGCGGTCACCTCCAGGTCTTCATTGTGTTCTCACTTGATTTGTGATAGATCAATGAAATTGTCCATAATCTTCTGAAGGATCACAGGCAGTAGGTATGTTGTTATCTATTGAGCTTTGCTTTGTAGGTAGTGAATTTGTAGTGACATTTCCGTCATGACAGGCTCAATACAATTATAATCAGTTGAGTAGGCGGGTATATCCAGTATGTTGAAAGGGTGCTGTTCAATTCTGTCATTGATGATTTAAGCGATGTGGGCGAAAAGTATCGTCGGATAAAATGAAATTTCCTACAATTTACGCCGTGAAAACAAGAAAGGAGTAATAACAAACTCCCAATATCCTACCACTCATCATGGTTAGAACATAAAAACAAATACCTTTATAGAACTGTAGAGCTGCCACAGAAAAAAGCTTTAGGCTTTATGAAGTTTACTGTACGAGTGCTTTCTATCTCACTCTAATGCTTGGTTGTTTGCATTGCAGTACTATTCACGCGTAGGGGCATCTCTATTTTTATTTCTTAATCTGTGATCAGAAGCTTTCACTTCTACATATTCCTTCTAATTTGAATTTCAAAGAATATGCTTAATTTTTATGAATACGGTCTATTGAGGAAAACTTTCAGCTTCCATAAAATAACGAGGGTCTGATATGCGCAGACCATAGAGATGGGATAGTATAGAGTATCAGATTCGAAATATTACTACCACCTAACGTCAAATTTGACAATCGTTGAATTTTTCGTGAGAATAGTGATTTTTTGCGGCTTTTTCTAGCTAAATTGTGATTTTTTTTGCTTGATAATATACAATGAAATGGTATCAGGCCCGCCGTAAGCGGGCGTGCAAGGCGTGCCCGGCACAAGGGCGGCACGTCCAGGGGGCGGCAAATCCAGTGAAATTGAAATTTTTTTTGGAGAGTACAAACAACGTGGTAAGCAGGGGGAAAAAAAGGGAGCGGTTGTCCAACTCCAACTGCTTTAAAATTTAGCCAATTGTCATAGAAACATAAATATTTTGCCATATGCGATCGAAACTTTGTCAACTGCTTTGAAATTTCTCCAACACCGTTCAACATTGGGGGCGGCAAGGTCTCCCCATCCCCCTTAGAGAGACTTTTCCTCTGAAGGATCGGAAGGACAGGAGGCCAACATCGATAATTTCCGTATATCTACGGAATTCAGTGAATTCACTGCAGTGTTTCTTTCAGGTATATTTCTGGGAGGACCACTGCCGCCCCCCGAAGTTTCGCAGGTGCCCCCCCCTCGGCGAAATACTGAGAATGCCTAGATCCAGTTATGACGTAAAACTTCAAGATCGAAAAATTCACATAATCCGATGAATTGTGACGTGATTTTGAAGAATTACGAAAATAAGGATAAAAACAGAATGAGGGTCTTTGTCGGAATATACACCCCCTAGGATCAGTTGCATTTTGAAGACTCAGCATATTTAGCGCAGAGGAGTATTTACGGGGGGGGGGTACTAGGGTAATTAACCCCCCCCAGGAAAGAGTTAAAAACGATCTAACCCCCCCCCCTTTCCTTGATTTCCACTCAAGATCAGTTCAGGTCCCTCGCTAAAACTTGGCATTAACCACCCTCCCCCGAATTGCTCTCTGGATACGCCCTTGATTTAGCATGTAGCGCTTTATGGGGGGCGGCATAACAGTATTTGCACGCGGGCGCTCAGACAGCTAGCGGTGGGCCTAAATGGTATCGTGTACTGTAAGGCTTTCTTCAAGCAGAGAAGAGAAAGATATGAAGAAAATTAAAAGAAAAATATACCACAGGTAGGGATGAATACTGAACAGATTCGCATTCGAAATTTTTGCAAGTCTGTATTGGTAATATGATATCTTTTTATAGGTCTTTATTATGGCCTGAAGAAAAATTGTTTATTTGATATTCAATTGACCTTATTTGAACAGGTTTCCTAAAGACCCAACCCGTCCTATTTTTTGGTTGAATTTTGTGAACAGAAAAAACTGGCAAATTAATTCAACCCTGAACTTTCCGCCATATTGGTCCCCGACCGAGCTCCGCCCAGTGGTACTATTTTTCCTTACTGAATTGTATGTCATAGCGTCTCTTTTCTATTATATCTGGCTGGCGCGGACTCTTGCTCTATTATTCCTCGAGCATTCTATGAAATTGTGAGCACCTATGTGATCAAAAAGGAGTCTTGCGATATTGAAAAAAGTGATGGATTACCATTTCTGACAAATAACTACAGTGGAACCTCCCTATAACGAAATCGCAAATCCGCATAAAAATTTCGTTATATAGAAGTTTTTTATACTGTCAAGTATCGAAACATTCAATTTCATTTTTCATTATGAATTCGTATACATACTCAAAATTGGGTGTAAGTACATTCGGCAACGTTGACTTTATTTTACTTTATGACAGTAAATACTGCCAACTTCAGATAAATAAAGAAGCTCCTACTATGTGCTCAACCTTCCGTGAACGGACTATAGCTGGTTTTTGTGCAAATAATTCGTAATTTTTGTCTGAGTGGTTCAATTCGGAAACATTTATTCTCATGAAAAAACTCCGCATTTTTTCAAAGGTTGCAAAATATTTTCCGGAACCCCTGCAATGGACTGGAAAGCGAGGCGACACGTTTTAAAGGCTTTTTCGGTCGGTTGCCCCTCCAAATCAACGCTGTCGGGATCATCACTGCTATCTTGGGCGCAACTTAAAGTCGCGACCACATTATGCCGAACGACATCATTCGACTTGTGTCGTTCGACAAAGACGAATAAGTGTGGACATTGTAGAAGTCGAATCGAATCATGTCGCTTCCAACCCGAATGAGCGCGGTCCAGATCAAAGGAAGTCGAATCGAATGATTCACGTCCACACCGATGTTGAATCGAAGTTAATCGAACGTGTTGGCCCTCAACGTGTCGAATGATGTCGTTCGGCATAGTGTGGACGCGACTTTAGAGATCCCGAACATCACATTCGACATTTGACATTGTTTAACACGTCCTTTTCAGTTGAGAGTTCATTTGTTACGATATTAATATTGTTTTTTATTATCCTTCGGAAGGATCTATCCGCCTGCCGTAATGGTTTAGTTTATGGGCGGGACTTATTATGTACGTCCTGCATAATTATGGAAAAACCCACTTTCATACTTTTTACCAATACCCATTCAAACAGTGATGTTTTTGTTCTTGAAATATTTCGTTATAGAGAGAATTTACTTCGTTTTAGAGGGTGTTTTCAACATGCAATTTGGATTCAAGGTGCAATGTCTTGAACGAAATTTGTTATACAGAGAAATTTGTTATAGAGAAGTTCCACTGTACAGGGTGGGCATATTTCGATGTTATATGTTATATGCGAAAATTGGAAAAGTGCCGATATCGAAAAAAATTCATATCTACTCTAATACTGATGATAGAGCTCTGAAATTAAAACATTATATACTTTTTACGTAGAATCCAGTGGCGTGCTCGCCTTTTTTGCACCATTTCTAATTACGAAGATATGACCCAAAGTTACGTTTTTTCAAATAGAAACACCAGATTTTCGTACAATCTCTGAATGCCTAATTTTTTCTGATTTCAAAAATATATAACATTGTACTTATAGTTTGTATCAATATGAGTATTGAAAATGATCAAAAACCTTTTTTATCTGAGTATCAATATTTTCTATGGTTTCAACTGTTGATGAGTACAGAAAAATTTAGCATTGTATAATTACCACAATCTCTTTCCAGTAGTTTTTTCATTTCTATGCTCTTTACTCAATTTCTTCAAGATCGAAGACTAATGGACTGCTATGAAACTTGATCCTCATTCTGAGTTATTACCTACTGACCTATTATTGCAATCACTATTGGGTACTGAAAAATATTTTTTCTTTGTTACTTTTCTAACTGAATTGATAACTTTAATCATATCTATATGCGTTATTTCATATGCGATTTGAAATAGACTGGCACTGGTGAGTATTTATTTTGGAGAACAATAAAAATATCCACATGCATGCGTTTCATTATAACAAGTATATCGATTGAAACGGAGGATCATGTGGATATTTTAGTTATTTCGTAATCCATTTTATGATATAAGAGTTTATGAAATATATCCATGTTCGAATTTTGTAGAAATTAGTTGATATCATAGAAATAATGAGATTGACAGAAGTAGACTGCTCTTGTTATAGGAAACTCCATTTTTCTGTGCTCTTCAACCGTTGAAACCATAGAAAATATTGAGACTCAGAGGAGAATAGGTTTTTGATCATTTTCTATACTCATATTGATACACACCATACAATGTTATATATTTTTGAAATCAGAAGAAGTTAAGCTTTCAGAAAATGACACAGAAATCTAAAATTTCCATTTAAAAAAACATAATTTGGTTCATAGTTTCGTAATTGGAAATGGTGCAAAAAAGGCGAGCACTCCACTGGATTCTACGTAAAAAGTACCTGAATAATGTTTTAAATTCAGAGCTCTATCATCAGTATTAGCGGAGATATGAATTTTTTTCGATATCGGCTTTTTTCCAATTTTCGCATATAACTCGAAAACAAAAGAAGGTAGCCAAAAATGATTACTACTGTTGTTAGTTTCTCAGAAAAAGAGATCGAGAAGTGGTTATCAGATTTGGTCTATCTCCTCCGGTTTGAAAGTTGTAGTGCTAAAACATCGAAATATGCCCACCCTGTACATAATGCTTTCGAAGACTCACCTGAGCATGCTTGCGGTGGTAACGGGAAAATAAGTGTTGTGGAACTTTTTCTCCTCGCGACTGCACAGCCCAGTGATTGTGGTTTGAAGGATCGCAACTGTTGCATGAAGTCAGAACACTCCATCAGAGCGACATCAGCAAAGTGCAAATCGCATAGGATTATGTTCTTGAACCGCCTGGCGCGCTTTTGATTCGGCCCTGTTAGGTTCAAGCCACAAGAGTTGCAACGCAGACATTCCTCGTGATAATGGTTATTGTCATACAAGGGAGATGGTTCTGAAACAAAATTGTTCTTATTATTTTAAGGAAAAATCATATGGTTTGTCGTATTTATAAGTCATTATAATATACATCATGTTTCCTGATTTCATGTCAATATTAATGGAGTATTAGTGGGAGTCCTAAACGTTTCACCTTTCGATTTACAGAGTGGTAAAGTTAACTAGTACCGACCCAATGAACATAGCCCCAAATATTATTTAGACAGTCAGAGGCGCTCCACTAACTCTAAGGTTCTGAAAAGGGGAGTATACCAGACAGCCATGCTGGGTCCAACCACAGACTCGAAAATTACAGAACAATTCGAATGAAATGAAATCTGTAATCGAATAAATGCTTATGCTTACCTGTCTAGCCTCCAACTTTATTGTTTTGAATAAAAAATCAATACTTTCTATTAACTTTTCTTCAACAGAAGCACGCAACTAACAATAGAGCACAATAACTGAGAAATTGACATTACCATCTGTAATTTTCGAGTCTATGGTTGGACCCAGTCTGTCTGGCATACCTTTCTTTCTAGTGCTCTACTAACTTTTCTCAAAATAAGAAAAATGAAATCTGTATCTGCATGGTGATAGGTATTGTCATATGTATTTATTAACGATATTTTATGATCATACAGAGAAACGGTTTTTATTTTTTTGAGCGAAAACCGTGCATCGGAATGAAAAAAGTCAAGAGATCAACTCTGGTGAGAATGATTGTTAATTCCAAAAATAATTTGTATTTCAGTAAAAATCTGTGGCATACCATAAATGTCTTCCAAAATAGGAAGGTCAAATTAAGTATGAACTCACTGGTGGAAACCAAATAAAAGTGATACATTAAAAAATGGCTTTTGATTTATGGTACATGTACGACAAATTTCATCTAAATATCTCAAGTGGTTTTTTTATGTTCAGTTTTCCATGTATATATCAATATAAAAATATTTATTTCCGAAAACATAACCACAATGTTACTCAAAAACTAAGACGTTTTGGACATAGGTCCACATGTAGTTTTTTTCTTAAAATG
Source organism: Propylea japonica (assembly GCA_013421045.1). NCBI lineage: Eukaryota > Metazoa > Arthropoda > Insecta > Coleoptera > Coccinellidae > Propylea > Propylea japonica. The sequence goes on along the minus strand of CM024242.1, from coordinate 9,240,143 downwards.
GGCCGAAAATAGATAACCATAAATATTAAAATTCAATTAGGAAACACCCTGTATATAAACGGGTTGAATGCGTGTTGAATTAAGGTATATACAGAGTGTACAGGCGATTGATGTCAATAATTTTCTAAGATTCTCCAGACCTGTGGCTATCCAAGAATATCTCATGTGTATTATGCGATTTTTTGTAGTTCTCGAGAAATGTTTTTTTCAGTGTTTTTAATGGATTTGATCAGTTAGGTTTGATATATTCATATGTTCTTATGTACTGAGTTTTTTTTCAGTTTTATCTTCACAAACTTTGTCGTCCTCAATGTTGGTTCAATAAAAAAAATTATTCAGTATCCTGAAGTTTCTGCAAGTTCCCCAAAGAACGCTTGAGAACTTAGTACTTCAGATTTCAGTGGGATGATTAAAAAAGAAGAACAAATTTAATCGGATTGTAATCATTTATAGCTTACGCTATTTCCAAAGCTGATAACATCAAAAAAAGTCCGATAAAGTACTTTTTTCTATGACTTTTGTAGCTGCAAAGCTGAAAACACCCATTTTCGTATTTCCTAATTGAAAATTTATATTCGAGTACATCTTACTAAAAACTGAAGGTCTAGCAAGCCTCTTTGAGTAACTTGCAGTTATTTCAGGAAGCTGAATAGTTTTTATTGAAGCAACATTCACGACAACCATGTTTAAAAAAAATTGCAAAATACCTTTTGCATAAGGAGATATGAATTTTTAAAACCTAGCTGGCAAAAATCATGGAAATAACATTTAAAAAATCAAAACTCGAAAACTACCAGAAATCCCAATTGGGATAGCTACAGGTCTGAGAGATTTGAAAAAAATCATTGCCGTCAATCTCCTAGACACCCTATATTTCTGTAATTATACTAGTACATAATATATCATGGGAACTCTTGTGCACAAAACACAGATTCTTTTTACTCAAACTCAATAGCTCCTGAGAAGTTTCAAAGGAACTTAGTGATAATCAGCATGACAACTCGCAATCATTATAGTAACTTGTCTACTACGTGTTTTCAAATTTTTGTTGCTCAATATATCAGACAAAAATGAACGAATCGAAATCAAATTTTGCGGCCAAATGCAAGATGCTCGTTATAAGCCTCATCCTAAATTTTGTGGCCATGATGTAAACAGAACCATAAAAAATTCAATTGGAATATTATATTTGCATAACAAGATATCTGATTCGGGTGAAATATATTTTTTAAATAGAGTTTAATATACTGAATGTTCACGCAAAATTTGGTGGCCATAGTAATACCAGAACCATAGAAAATTCAATTGTAAGATGAAAAAAGAATGTTTATATTTCCATAACAGGATATTCGATTAAAGTGGAATTTATTTTAGATGAAGACTGATATATTGAATTTTCATACAGAATATTGTGGCTATAGAGTCAACAGAACCATAGAAATTCAATTGGAATATTGAAAAGATGAATGTTTATATTTCCATAACAGGATATCCCATTCGAGTGAAATTTATTTTGTCAATGAATATACTGAATATCAAGAAAATAGCATCTTTAGAACCATTGAATTAATTTTTTTTAAACATTTATTTTTTTTACATTTCATTTTCTGAATAATTTCCAAAATTTTATTCCGATTCTGTTGCGATTCTGCATTTATATATTTGGCATCAATCCCAAGTTCCAAATAAAATTTCGAGTTAATAGTCCCATTGTTCCACCGATAAACAAGGGCTGAAAAGCTCCTGTTCAGGGCTTTTCTTAATTGTTTTCAGTTGAATTACTCAAAAACTCACTGTTAAGAGATGAAATAATACAGCAAGCCGAAATATTTTGAACGATATCATTAGATAAACAGCTTTTCCCGCTTTCAAATTCGGGGAATAGCCATAAGGTCCAATCGTTTTCGAAGTTTTACGATTTGTTTGCGAACGTTCTGCTTTGAAGATTGGAAAATGAATTTAATTACAAATTACATGGAATGCTTAAAGTTGAAAATTGAAGTGTAACTAGAAATCAAACGGAACGGGCGTCAAATGCCTGACCTGAATCCCAAAGAGTGATCTGAAATTTACCGAAGCATTTACGAAATATTCTTGTTGGTTTGTGCCTCCGAGGTAAATAATCGGCGCCAGTTTTGTGTGTATACGATGAACAACATTGAAATTCAACCATGTTGATTATATAGCACATCCTGTGGAAAAGATCAAATGAAATGGAATTTTGAAACAGCATCGGACCACTGTAGGTTATTGTTTCTATTTCATGTTTTTGAAATCCTCGCATTGTTCCATATTTTTCAACTTCAACCTACAGGGTTTTTCGATAATCCGGAAATAATTGTACGATTTCTAATCAGAAAGGAGGGAGAATTTCATAGAAAAATTGCCCTCTCCATAAGGTACTACTTTTACGCCTATTTCAAACTCTCAAGAAACATATATTAGAAGCCTTGTTTTGGAATGTTTTCAGAGTTACATTTTCTAATATTAAGACCATTCTATGTATAGTGTTCAAATTTCTGCCGAATGTTCACGATCTATAGTCCGTTCACGAAAGGTTGAGCACATAGTAGGCGTTTTTTTATTTATCTGAAGTTGGCAGTATTTGCTGTCATAACGTAAAATAAAGTCAACGTTGCCGAATGTAACCGGCCTCGTTCGACGAGATTGCGAGTTATCAGACAACTCTATGCAATATTGACAACATTGCGTATCAATCTGACAAGAACATAACCTAAATTTTAATATAAACAATAAAAGCAGAGAATAATACCAATTGATTAAATTCAACCAATATTAAACCATACTTCGGAACTAATCCCGCCAACGTACAAAGAACATACATGGTGGTAATATCAAACGGAGCATCCATAGATAGCTATTTCGCCCTATTTGGGGCTCATCAGTATGGAGGAGCTCAGTCTGAAAGGCATTCTAGGTTCCCTTACTTGAAGAAATGTCGCCCAGCTCTGAGTATTAACAGAAACAAGACGCCATCTCTTGGGATCCTTACGAACACCTACCTCCAATGCATGAACGTTGAACGAAGTTGCGAGATGTTTATCCGTTTTTCATCAAACTGGTGGCAGTCCAACTTTGTGGATTTTACCTTCAGTCGATGAAGTGGAAACGCTCGGTTATTAATAACCGAGTGTGTTCGTAAGAATCCAAGAGATGGCGTCTTGTTTTTGTTAATACTCAGAGCTGGGCGACATTTCTTCAAGTAAGGAAACCTAGAATGCCTTTCAGACTGAGCTCCTCCATACTGATGAGCCCCAAATAGGGCGAAATAGCTATCTATGGATGCTCCGTTTGATATTACCACCATGCATGTTCTTTGTACGTTGGCGGGATTAGTTCCGAAGTATGGGTTTAATATTGGTTGATTTTAATCAATTGGTATTATTCTCTGCTTTTATTGTTTATATTATACCTGCGATTAACGCGATAATTTTCATTCCCTAAATTTTAATATACACAGTGGAATATGCCAAATTTCCATGGCCAACCGACGGCTCAACCTTTCGTGAACGGACTATAGATAATATGAATAATGAATGAGCAATGAGGAATAAACCAAATTTCGGTTTACATATCTGAATATTTTTGTTCAAAGTCTGATGATAACAACAATTGAATTTTTATTTATTTCATTTTTCTCTTGGTCCATTTCTGAATTATCTTCAATCAATTCGAACATCAAATAGTTATGAAGGATTTTCAATTCAAAATGATAAACAAAGTGTATGTATTTCGATGGCAATTGTGGTAAATTACGTACATTGTACGTCTCTACGCTCGGCCTTAATAGTATCCATTAATCACAAGGCAATAATGAGACTATAATTCACTGATGTCAGATGCTTCATAGATTTAGCTTTGATATAATATTCTTTGAATTGGTATTTTTTCAGGGTTCTTAAGTACTCCAAACTAACAAATATGGGCATACCTTGTCAATCGAGGGCCAAATGTACTTTCATTATATCAATTAAAGCTTATTTCATTACAAAATATATAGTGACCAGTTCTCCAGAAATTTCTTATGTGACTTGACTTTTTCCACGCTTGTCATAGAAGGGTCGCCAAATGTTAAAATCTTGAAGAAATACATTCAGTAGTCGTGAATAAAGTATAGTATGCTACTTACGTATAATGCCTGTTATTTACTCGGTGATTTGGGTGAACTTCACCTTGTGAATAATAGTTATCATTATACGCTCGTTGCATAATATACTAATTGGTCAGTTTTTCGGTATTAATAATCAGTGTAGTTTTTATCGATATTGTGAAGAGTTTCCCTTGATTAACAAGACAAAGACTCTTTCAGTCATCCAATGGTAACTGTTCGAAAAATATATATCAAGTGACAGAATTTGCTTCTAAATATTCATGAAAAAAGACTTTTTAAGTCATCCAATAGTAACTGTTCGAAAAATATATATCAAGTGACAGAATTTGCTTCTAAATATTCATGAAAAATTAGAGACAATTTAATAATGCCCAAAATATTCTTCTTGAAGTTACTGTAATATGAATATTCGAACAAATTCACAACAATCTGCTGAGTAAAGAAATGCCAAATGATCAGTACCTACTGTATGTAGGACGTGAGGATACTGTAACAAAGTCTACAGGGAATACAAATGATATTTCTAACCCATAAAAGCTGAAAGGGTCCTGAAGGAATTCAATGTATCAATATATCCATCATCACGACCTTGAAATTGTCGCTAAAATGCATTCTTTTTCTGGAATCAATATTTTTGTTCATATTAACCACCACCAACACCTTGTCGGACCGCAATGAAGAAATTGGTGGAAAAATTCGAGCTGTTGGGACAAGTGAGTGATGTGAAGATGATGAAGTGCCCGTCGCTCAAGAACAGCCGAGAATATTGCTGCTGTAGCCGAAAGTTTTGAAGAAAAACCCGGCTTGTCAATTCCTCGTCGTTATTTGGAATCAGGCATTCCACAAATATTTTTGTGGCCGAAATTGGATAGGATTGATCTGAACAACGTTCATTATCAACAAGACGGCGCTACGTGCCACACAAGCGACGCAACCATTGATCTTTTGCGGAACAAAGTTTCCCGACCGAAGAGGTGATCACAATTGGCCACCGAGATCTTGTGATTTAACACCTTGCGACTTCTTCCTTTGGACTCACGTGAAAGAGAAGGTCTACGCCAATAGCCTAACGTCGATTCAAGACCTCAAAGATGAAATTCGTGAGGCTATCGAGGACATAGGGCAGCCACTTTGCGATTTGGTTATGGAAAATTCCATTGAAAGGATATGGTCCTGTAAGCGTAGTCAGTGTTCAATTGCCTGATGTCATTTTTCACTTTTAACGGCAAAGCTACTCCTTTTTAATGAAATAAACATCCGATCGTTCATTTAAAAAAATGTCATTTTTCCTTGAATATCAAAATAACAACTCTTATCGGAAAACCCTTTATAAGATAGAAGTAGCCAGTAAACCATAACGAAATATTCAAGTTCCATTTAAATTCGAGAGAATCTAATGTATTCATAGCATTCTGAACGGTTGTTTCCCTAAATTAATTGAATAAATCATAAATTGGCCTTTCCTTCAGTGAACCTACAGCCGCTAGAACAGAATCACAAAACAAATGCGAAATTCATGAGAGATTGCAATCTTCATAAAATAGGGCATTCCAAACCTCCGTATCAGCTTTCAAATCCCGATTGAAATTGATTTAAATTCAGTATAATGTCGAACAGGATTTGAAGGGATATTTTCAGAATACTCGAACCGTAATGCAGGAAATATTGAAATTGTTGATTGATGAGACGGTATCAATTTCGGAGTATATTGGTTTTCAATATACAGATGGCCCCTTGGAGTCTGAAAGGTCTGGAATAGGTTTGTACCTTCCGCTTTTACCGTTAGGATTTTCAATCGAAGCCTTTTTTTTGAAAGATTATTTGATCCAGCCTGCAGAAGATCAGATGGAGTTTTTGACCACTTAGTTTAAAAATAGATCGAAGTAATCGATTGATGTTTCCTGAAAAATGTGAAAAATGACAAACATCTGAGAGAGTGACAAAAGTTGCTTTTCTTAAAGTTAAATTTTGAATTTGTGGCGAAAATCCCTTCAGCCATTTTTTTCGTGTGAGGCGCCGTTGTGAGAAATGAAACACCTCAAAGCGTATTTGATGTGAAACGTTACGTTAAATAGTTTAATTTTTTTTGTCAAAAACGGCACCCCACACTAGAAATTTTTGTCACAAATCGAACGAAGAAACTGAAAATAATTGGTAATTCGAATATCTCAGTGTCGTACCAATGTTGTAGTAAGTTTTTGAGCGCTAGTTCTACTTAAACGAGTGCTATATCGTTTCGCCCAAACGTCTGTAATTTACGAATTTGAAGGCAAAATGGTGATAAAAATAGTTCGACTCTCTGATGAATAATTCCTAGTCAAGCTCAATTCTGTCCGCGGGGTCGGTCGTAGGTCCGTCCGTTAGCACGAAAACATCGAGAGGATTCGATGTTTTCGTGCTAACGGACGGACGTAAGACCACCCCTACAGACTTGATATTTTTAGGGTGAGTCCCGAATGCCTCGGTGAATTTCGTTAGTTAGCCAAATCGTACAGGGTGTTCCATGTTATATAGTCATTCAACATTTCGTTTCACAATATCTCAGACAAACTGAAACCTATCGAGATGAAATGTGAAGACACATGCAAGATGCTCATAATAAGCCTCATGCCAAATTTCGTGGTCATAGTGTACAGAGAAACATAGAAAGTTCAATTAGAATATTGAAGAGAAGAAACTTTATATTTCCATAACAGGATAACCGATATGAGTGAAATGTCTTCTGTTAATGAAGACACATATGCTCTGAATTTTCATTCAGAATTTTGTTGTCACATCGTTAACAGAACCATAGGAAATTCAATTGATGTATTGAAAGGAAGAATCTATATATTTCCATAATAGGATACCCGATTCAAGTGAAATTTATTTTTTGAATCAAGACCGATATACGGAGGGAATTTCAAGAGGATCGCTTTATCAGAACCATAGGATTACATTTTTTAATTATTTATTTCTTTAAATAATTTTCAGAATATTTTTCCGCTTAAGCTGAGTTTCTGCATTTATGTACTTATTTGGTATTAACCTCAAGTCCTATATAAAAATTTCAGGTCTCATTGCCCCACCAATGAACGATTGCTCAAAAGCTTCTTTTCAGTTCTTTCCCTAAATTTTCAATAAAACTTCAACATCCTGTATCTTGAAAACAATGCATTATGGAACTCTCATTTCATTAAATGATCTAAGAAATCAACCCTTTCATTTTATCGGTGGTATTCAGATACCCTGTATATCTCAAGTTGAACAAATTGAAATCTGAATAAATAAATTCATGTTCAGCCAATTGTATGTGTCTTGCAATACAAAAACTAACACAGAAGGCGATATCCCTTGGTGACGGTGATTGGTATAGGTATGAAGTCAGCATCAACATTCGAAGACCTATCTGTTCAGAAGAGAATTGCGAGTTGAATCGGAAGTTAAGCGGAATTAAATTACAGTAGTTCGAGGAATTCAGCTGACGTGACTATTCTATCTTTCACTTCGAGTTCCAGTTAAACAAGGTTACCCAGTGAAGCAAGCCTTCAACTGTCTCAAGAAGTATGAAAAATATAGTTGTAGTGAAATAAAATTTTGAAAAACCAATTGTTTGTGTTCTTATGTTGAAAAATCACAAACAACAGCTTCTTGATTCAATATTGTCATATAATTTTTCATTCAGAATTTTCATGCTATACAGGGTGTCCCGGAAAATGTAGGAAATCTCTTGGATTCAGATAGAACATACAAAAATAAAATGACCAGTTCCCATAATTTTTTTCCTAGCGGTATCCAAATTTATTTTTTTCAGCACCTTATCCTACAGGGTATTAAAAATGTAGGTAAGCATTAAAATGTACAACCCAGTCCGCCCCTGGTGAAATGCAAAGCTAATTGATATTTGAGTGCGGTGATCTAACAGGTTCTTAATACTATTAATCATATTAAATATTCATTAAATTATATCGAGTGGTTTGAAACTTATTCCACTAAATGGATTTCCAGTGGCGTCATTCAGAAGGTCATATCTTCGTAGGGAGGGCCGCTAGAAAAAAATTATGGAAACTTGTCATCTTCATTTTTTATGTTCTATCTGAATCAGAGAGATTTCTCACATTTTCCGGGATACCCTTTTTATGAATCTTATGATAGTTTATAGGTACCTATTACCTCAACTCTCACCACTTTGTAATAAAAATGAAAGTTATAGATATTTAGGCAAAACGATACTGCACTCATTAAAGAAGAACGAGCGCACAAAAATATAGCTTAAATGATCGTTTGACTCGTCTTGATTTGTATCGGATCATTATTCGAATGTTCAGTAGAAATTATTATGAAGATTTTTTTTGGTCCATCCTGTGCAACGGACAACTATAATTCAAAAACAGTGACATAGATCTGATCAATATCTAACGACTTGCTAAATTTCTGACTTAAATCTCAAATATTGAGTGAACAAGAGTAATTTTTGTAGCACGCCAATTTGATCTAATAGGCCACTCACCTTGGCACACCCGATATATGACATAAATTATAAACAAAAATTACTATAAGAAAAAATGATGAATGAAAAAATCTTCGAAAATGGGGGTCGCTCTTAAATACAAAGTGTAACATGAAATATGTCACAACTTAAGGAGATAAATCTATGTAGGTATCATTTCAAGAAAAAAAGTCCATATAAACATGGGTCAGCAAGAGCTTCATTATGGAGCTACAGGGTGTTGAAATTTCCAAAAAAAATTGGTTTTTTTCATAATTCCTGCAGTTATGTCCAAATTTAATATGCGAGTTATTTTCGACAGTCTCCATCATTGCAGGTCCTGTATCTCAAATAGAGTTAACAGGGTGTAATTTTTTCCGGAGCCATGTCTCCTTTTTCCCTCTCAAACTTTTTGCGGCACTTCACTGGTAAACGTAAAATAAATTTCTGATATCCCTGTTCAATTAAGAAACTTTTTAGACATCATTATTTCAGTTTGATATTGAATAAGCTTGAGTTGAGTCTCAGATGACGAGCTATCAAAATAAAAGCAAATTATGGGCATAGCTGTCGAGCATTTCTACTTTTTTATTTAGCGAATAACACACAATCGTACAATAATTTAGATACGAAAAAAATTACAAAGTCAAAAAAGTTTTTAAATTGAATGAAATTATCAAAATTCATTTTACGCTTATTAGTGGCGTACCGCAAAAAAGTTTGAGGGGGAAGAAGGAGACACTGCTCTAAAAAATAAACACCTTGTAGATTCTAGTTAAGAGACTGATAGAGACTGTTATAAAAAAACATTTTTTTTTGGAAATTGCAACACCCTGTAACTCCGTAATGAAGCTTTCACGGATCCATGTTTATATAAACTTTTTTATTAGAATAACATGTGAATTCACCCCCTCAAGTTGTGATATACTATTATGTAACACCCACCTCCACAGGCGCAATAGTACCTAGAAACGGCCCTGCCTATATCGACATATAAACTGCATAATATGACAACAAGGAATTCCATCTTGATTTGAATAATTATCAGGTCGACAGCAAATGCGAAATTGATGTCTGCATATTAAGTTTCCCTTCGTAGCTTTCAGATGATGTTGGCAAAGCTAATGGAATGGGATGAAAACAATTAGACACCTAATTTCATTTCCTGTAGTTTGAGTTTTCGAATTGTGCATTCAGTCCATAGGTAATAAAAGGCTTTCAGCAAAATTCAGTTAAAGGTTTAGAGTATCATGATTCATGAATCAAGCAACATCGAGCATAGTAGGTTGTTTCCTGGAAACTACCAATTCGAGACGTGTAAATAGTTAACAATGAAGTTTTGTGACAGGATATCCACTCTCAACAATTCAATAGTAGTGCAGAATTCATGTCTTTCACATCACTAAATATAAATTGTTTTCACAATAATATGTACACAAACGAAAAGACAATATTTAAGATTGAGATAATATCATTAGAAAAAAAGATTAATCTAATATTTAAATTTTAAGTTTCAGAGTAAGGATCTATAATCCTAATTTTATTAATTATTTTGGAGTAATCGAATTTGTATCTATTTTGATAACCTAATACGAAAAAGATTCCAAATATGCATTCCCTTATGATTTATAATATAAAAGGAAATCGACAGAAGCAATGAAATAGCTAAACAAAGCAGCAGAAGCTTGAAAAAGCTAAAACGCCTCACTTCATTATTCTTGTTCATTTGGCAGAAATCAAGTTATATCAACATAGCCAAACCTTTCGGAAAACTCAAACTTCAATTGACGTTTCTTCAATGTGAACAAACGTGCTAAAACTTGTATCGTCAAGTCAGAAATTTCTTGAATGTTTAGCCTTCTCTCCAATTGAACTATACCCTACTGAACCCGTATAAGTCACTCAGGTTTCCAGAGCAATCAGTATTTACAATGAAGTTTAATTCATGACGAAACAAAACATCGATGTTTACATGGGAAATCGACAGAAATAGCTCAACAAAGTAGCAGGAGTTTGAAAAAGCTCAAACGCCTCACTCCTGTATTCGTGTTCATTTGGCAGAAATCACGTTCCATCAACATCCAATAAACAATAACTTTCAGGGAATTCAAATTTCAATTAACGTTTTTCTTATGTGATAAAACGAGCAAAAACTTTCATCTTAATGTTGGGAATTCCTTAAATGTTTAGCCTTTTCTATGATGAAACTATACCCTAGTGAACTCGTGTAACTCACGTTCAGAGAAATCATCAACGCATGGGATTTATAATGATGTTCAATTCATGATGAAACAAAATATCGACTTTTACATAGGAAATCGACAGAATCACTGAAATAGCTCAACAAAGAAGCTGGAGTTTGAAAACTCCCAAATGCCTCTATCCATTATTCGTGTTAATTTGGTAGAAATCACGTTCCATCAAAATCCAATAACCAATTACCTTCAGAGAATTCTAATTGTAATTAAAGTTTTTTTAACGTTAACAAACGAGCCAACACTTATATCTTCACGTAAGGATTTCTGAAATCTTTAGCCGTCTCTTCGATGAAAATGTACCTCTCTCAAACGTCGTCTGATTAATTCGATGGAAACTTGGAACCCATCTGCATTTTAAAGAATATTCCGTCGCATTCTATAAATGATCCTAAGCAGGTGACGTGAGCATGGAACCTATCTCCCTGAACCTATTCCAAAGTCGAGATATCACACTTTGGCTGACTTGGAGTCTTTCCGCTACAACAACCTGAGTTGGGCCACCCTGTAGCATTCCGATAGCACTATTAGCCTCAGCGTTTGTTAATTTACGTCTTGGCATTTTCAGAAAACTCGTTTCGAATCGAAGCCGTTGATAAACTTATTCCATTTCAGAATGAGAAAATTCACGAAGCATATGCAAAGAACCAAACTTCAGAAAAAAGGCGACCAGGGGCCTATTGCACCAAATACTTTGCATCTTTTCACTTTGCATCTTGTCACTTTGCACTTTTCACTTTGCAAATGCATTACGCTACACGAAAGGTATTCATAATTGAAAAGTACAATGTAGAAAGTCTAGTGCAAAGTGAAAAACACTTCGCAGAAAGTATATATTGGGAGAAATGTTGTGCAACATAATTAATTTTCACTTTTGAAATTTGTCAGAATGCAAAGTAAAAAGTTGCAAAATATTTTGGTGCAATAGGCCCCAGATAAACGAAATGTCTCATACTGATTTTTATTGGATAGATTCGAGTTGTTATTGAGTTTTGAATGATTTTACAGCGACCTTTTTGAAGATTACCTACTTTTCAGAGCGATTGAATACGATATCCTCAACTCTTGTGGAGCAGTATATTTGATATCAATCTCAAATCCCATATGAAATTTTGAGATAGTCTTATTGCTCCACCAAACAACGAACGCTCAACAACTCCAGCTCAGGGTTTTTCCTAAATTTTTTCAATTAAATTTCGATCACTGCCACTGACTCTCAATTACAACAAGTGTACACTAAAATTTCTCAGTGAGAGCCCCCGAAGATTTGTTAACTATTTTGCTTTTCGATGAAAATAAAGCCTAATTAATCCTTTTAACTTACACAGGCTTACAGAGCAGTCACTAAGGCATAGGATTTATAATGATGATAAATTCATGACGAAACAAAACAAGGATGTTTACCTAGAAAATCGACACAAATAACTCAACAAAACAGCAGGAGTTTGAAAACGCCCAAATGCCTCTATCCATTATTCGTGTTCATTTGGCAGAAATCACGTTCCATCAACATCCAATAAAAATATCTTCCGAGGAATTCAACTTTCAATTAACGTTTTTCTGATGTGAAAAAACAAGCAAAAACTTTCATCTTCACGTTGGAAATTCCTTGAATGTTTGACCTTTTCTCCGATCAAACTATACCCTAGTGAACTCTTATAACTCGCTTCCAGAGCACCCGTCAACGTATAGGATTAATAATGATGTTTAATTAATGATGAAACAAAACATCAACGTTTACCTAGGAAATCGACAGGAGCACTTAAATAGCTTAAAAAAGCAGCAGGAATTCGAAAGAGTTCAAAGGGGTACTCGGGTTCATTTTGCAGAAATCCAATAAAAACTAACTTTTAGGAAATTCCAAATCATCACGTCGGGAATTTTTTGAATGTTTAGCATTTTCTTCCAGAGCAATCATCAACACATAGGATTCATAATGATGTTTCATGACGAAAAAACATCTAAGTTCAACTAGGAAATCGACAGAAGCACTGAAATAGCTCAACAAAGCAGCAGGAAAACGCTTAAACGCGTATTCGTGATCATTCAGCAGAAATCACGTTTCATCAAAATCCAATAACCAACTACTTCTAGGGAATTCAAATTTTAATTAACGTTTTTTCCTTGTTTCATCTCTTCAAGAATTTCTCAGATGTTTATTTATATTCTTCGATTAAACCAAGGTCGATTGGGACAGGATACAACCCCCACCCTGAAATCGACAACAATTTTTGCGTTTTACCATTCGGTGACCTAAAGGAAGATCTTCACCACCCTAGATTCCTATAGCCATTATTCGTATTCATTTAGCAGAAGTCGTTCCATCAACATCAAATAACCATAATTTTCAGGAAATTGAAATTTTAATTAACGTTCTTTGAATGTGAAAAATACTGCAGAAACTTGTATCTTAAGGTCAGGAATGTATTCAGCCCTTTCTTCGATGAAACTACCCCGATTAACTTGTTCAACTAACTCAGGCTTTTAGAAATATCCACCACGTTATTTGAGCGCTCGTTCTACTTAAACGAGTGCTATATCGTTCTGCCTAATGTCTGTTATTTTCGAATTTGGAGCCGAAAATGGCCTCAAACAATAAGTTTCGATTCCCTGATGACGAATTCGTGATCAAATTCAATAATGTCCGTAAGGCCGTCTATCCAGCCGTTAGCACAATAACTTTCGAAGGGATTGTCCTAGAGAATCCCGAATGCCTCGGTTATTTTGTTAATCAGCCATATCGTAAGGAGTTTTTCATAAAATAAAACCATTAAAAATTTTTGTTTCCCAATATCTCAAACAAAACGAATTCGATCGGAATGAAATTATATGCAGCCACATGCAAGATGCTCACAGTGAGCTCAATGCAAAATTTTGTGACCTAAGTGTAAACAGAACCATAAAAAATTCAATTGGAATATGAAAGGAGAAACTTCATATTTCCATAACAAGATATCTGATACCAGTGAAAGTTATTTAGTGAATGGAGACTGATGTATTGAATGTTCATGCAAAATTTAAAGCAGACAGCATCATCTGAACCATAAAGAATTCAATTGGAATATTGAAAAAAAATCTCTTTATTTCCAGAACAAGATATTCGATTCGAATGAAATTCATTTGCGTATGAAAATTGATATAATTAATATTCTTGCAAAATTTCAAGAGAATCGCAATATCAGAACAATAGAATTTGATTTTTGATTGTCGAATTTTTACAAATTTCAGTTTTTGAATAAGTTGCAGAATATTATTTCGATCGTGCTGAGATTTTGCATTTATATATTTGGAATCAATCTCAAGTTTCACATCAAATTTCGAGGTAACAATCTCATTGCAAATTTCTCTTGCTGTATTTTGATAAATGTTAAAAATTCCGTTCACAAGAAATATCAATATACTCAATTCTCAGTACTGCATAGACTAGATTCAGCTGCGGCTAGTGGGTAGTATTCGCGATTTGGGGGTGACTCTTGATGCAAAATTGAATTATTTATCAACCTATTGAAAGCGTCCTCTCGTCAGCACATAAAATGCTTGGTTTCCCCACTCGACATGATAAACAAAACAACTTAAAAGAATGACAATGTACTATTCTTTTGTCTTCAGCAAGCTAAGTTTTTCGTCGTCGGTTTGAAATCCTCATTATGAATATCATATTGAACGGTAAGAAAGTGTACAGCATAAGTTTTTGTCATATCAAAATAATTTCTGAATTGTCAATCATGATTACTCTGAAGCACTTCTAACATTCGGTATGCTCACTTTAGAAGACCGGAAAAGAATTAGCGATTTTGTTTATTATAAAATACTGATGGAGTCCTTTCGATCCTTTCTCTTTTACGGTCTATATATTTTAAAGTTCCAGAAAGATACCTAATTGAGATCTGGAGAAATAATTGTTGTATCCTTTCAAAGATTAAATGTCACCCAAGATTCACCAATATGCAGAATAATGAAATCGTTCAATTAAAGCTCTATTAGTTTAGATCGCTTCCATGTATCCTTTTGCACCATTTAAAGAAAATTTTAAGCTCAATTTTTCATCGTTATGTTGTAACATCCCTTCAGTAGCATTCCATTGTTTTTTCCTATACTTCTTTGTTTATAATTCATTTAATTCTTTTTATGTAATTACACTATACTTAAGTTTAGCCTATGGGATTGTATGTTTTGAATGTCAAATTATAAGTACTGTGTTGGGTTGAAATATCTGTTTGTATTCTTATTCCTAAATAAATAAATCAATTTCTCCAACAATGAACGAGTGTTTAAAAGCTTCTGCTCAGGACTTTCCTTAATTTTTTTAATAATGTTGTTTAATTCATGACGAAACAAACATCAATGTTTACCTAGGAAATCGATAGAAACACTGAAATAGCTCAACAAAGCAGCAGGAGTTTGAAAACGCTCAAACGCCTCTATCCATTATTCGTGTTCATTTGGCAGAAATCACGTTCCATCAACATCCCGTTGGGGGTCACACCAAGCTCTGTTCAAGACAGCCGGAATACTCGCAACCCGTCTAGTTCTGAGTTAACCGTTAATTGACGTTGCTGTGTATTTCTACGAACTTCACCCTGTGGTTCTTGCAGACTTGTCCGGTGTAGATAATGAGTTCCTGGCGGTTTTGCCTTTTATTCCTTGGTATCCCTGACATCTTTCCTTATGAAAGCCTGGACAAGAGTCCAATTATTGGACTATTTTAAAGAAATTCGGGGTGGAAAGATAGCGCCTTACATGCATAACAAATATAAGATGAAAATTTCAAGAAAGCCTTGAGCAGGAGTTTTTGAGCGCTCGTTTTCATAAAGCAATAAGACTATTACCTCAAAATGTATATGGGATTTCAGATTGATACCAAATATATAAATGCAGAATCTCAGCACAATCGGAATTTCATTCTGAGAATCATTCAAAAAATTGAATATGTGAAGAATCAATAATTACAAAAATGTAATTCTATGTTTCTGATGATGCGATTATCTTGAAATTTTGCATGAACATTCAGTATAGTAATTTTAAATCAATCAAATTTTACTCGAATCGGACATTCTGTTATGGAAATATGAAGATTTTTTTTTCAATATTTCATTGGAATTTTCTATGGTTCTGTTGAAACTATGGCCACGAAATTTTAAATGATAAATATTCAGAATATCCCATGGACCCATAGACATATAAAAGGATGGAGAGGACGTCACGTGACTTTCGCACTAAATTTTGTGCCCCCAACATAAGAGAGAGAGATACTGTGAAGGATGGAGTAATATTAGTGTGGTGCATAGACTAAACTAAACTAATATTACTCCATCCTTCACAGTATATCTCTCTCTTAATGTTGCAAAACTCACAGAACATAAAAATATCTAATGCGGTTCAATGTTTTTATT
Organism: Propylea japonica; assembly: GCA_013421045.1. Lineage (NCBI taxonomy): Eukaryota > Metazoa > Arthropoda > Insecta > Coleoptera > Coccinellidae > Propylea > Propylea japonica. Next base: position 9,223,895 of record CM024242.1, on the reverse strand, counting down.
ATATGTTTTGTGCTTCGCACTAATATCCTTGTTTGAAGTCAATATTCTCTCTCACACGTCCTGTCCATTCTTTTATAAGTCTATGCATGGACCTATAATACTAACTGGACTTCGAACTTCCTTACTGTCACGTAGAAAAAAGTGCAAATGGCCTCCATTTGCAGTTTGGGGTGAACCACAAATATTTTGATATTTTATGCCATCTGTGCTCGAATTTTGATTGAAATATAGACATTTCTTTGAAAGAAGTGATAAAAAACGAACTCTACATATTAGTGTTCTGTGAACTCTGACATTTCGGTCTATTAAAATTATAAATAATATATATGTATTTCTTACTGAAGAGCAAGCGTGTGCATAATTATTGATATTTCTTCGAAAAAACCATTGAAAAAATAGGACAGCTTTTATTAACTACAAGATCGTGATATTCTTCTCCTTACCACGAATGCAATAAAAGTGTTTTCTGCACATCTTGAAGCAAATTTATTGCCTTTTCCGAATATGTGCTCAAATTTGATGAAAATTAAGGAAAATTAAATAATGATCATTTTAAAGAAAAAACTCGAAATATTTCGTGAAATCAAAAAATTTCAAATTGAAGAATAACCGTCAACATTTGGACCATGTGTTATATGAAATGTTTTGTTGCAAATCACTTGTATAATCACCTCTCGAAGTTTATTTACTTTGAATGTAGACACCCTGTATAGTGAGGAAATGGACATGAATTATATTCAACTTTGTAAATCTGCAAATCGATTGTTAAAAGAGAATTCCACCTTAAAAATCCTAGAAAACTAAACTGGAGTTGACCCATTTATTTATGAGTGCTATAAGTAATTTCTGCATACCTACTTCATAGTGAATTTAAGAGGGTATTATCAATAAATAGTTCACGGAAATTTCCTGATTTGTTTGTTATAGCAGACTTGCAACCAGAAAATATCGGGCAGTCATATATCGTATCATTGTTTCTCATGCCTTAATCATATTTGAATCGAATTATTCCTAAATTGGACCATCCTCGAAGTCCTCGAAAGATTTCTACTTTTGCTATTTGAAAATAACCATAAGATAAAACAAATCAGTACTAGATAAAGCCATTCTTTAACATTAAAACATAAGCTCAGAATAAAGATTACAACAAAAACAGTTCTTTGAAATTTTTAAACTATTTGGAAATCAAAGAGTCATGAGAATGAAAAAATACAGAATGCCCAGGCTTATGAAACCTATTTGGAATCTGCAATAACTGAGAAAGATTTTGAGATGATGGTTACCAAGGGCCTTTCACCTTTTTTCACACCGTAGCTGATCAAACTTGAAAGAATTTAGTTTTAAATTTTTCTTTTCATTTCACTTATTTTCAACATTTTATACTAGTCTGATGAATGTGACCTTTGTTTCCATATCATATCATGACATATCGTGATAACCTTTCATTTGTAAAATTATATCACTGGAAATATAATTGCATTTGTAATTTTTCGGAAAATTCCAAAAACAATAAATATCTCGTAATTCTTCAAATTTTTACTGAGGTCGAAATTTGAGATAAGGGGGATCACGACCAACGGTGTCTATCTATAATTGCAGGTTCCTCCATTGTTTTAGGGACACCCTGTATATAAGGTCAGCAATATCTTAACCTTATGCGGGTGGCATATACCCTAGAGAAGGCCCTGAACTCAGTCAAACTATACAGATCATTGCCTAGCCTGAATATTTCAGTTACCGTTAGGCAGTTATTATGTTTAAAGGCAGATCAGGATTTTTAACGAACACTTCATATCAGTCAAATCTATTTATTCAAAAATCCTCTCGGTTCAGAATCCGAAAATTAAAGGAACAGAATCGTGAAAAAAGCTTCTACGATAACGGAATGGGGTGTTATAACTTATAATCTTGAAAAAATTACTTCGATAGGTATACTTAATAACTGAATCAGTCGAGTAAATTATAGATGTTCTTCGAATGGAATGATCTCCTAACTTCCAAAGTTTCTGGTTCGAAGTTCTTGAGAATTCACTGCCTGAGAAAAGTCGATAAGAAAGTTCGAAACTCTAGTTACAATTCCATATTAACGTTGTGTGGTTTCCAAAACATAATATCTGCAAAGTTCTTGGAACTCTAATCTTCTTTTCTGCAATTCCATCATTAAGGTCAGAATAGTGGGATTGAAAGGAAATTTACGGGACTCTATTTTATTTGATTTTGCCTAATTGGAGTAAATGTTGGTGAGTCTTCGATGTATAATGAACTGAAGATTTCTGAGGCCAAAAGAAGTATTTTTTTTCCTCACCAATTTTTCCAATTCAGCTCCGTTGGAAAGATACAGGCTGTTGTAAATTGATTAAAAAATTCGATTTTCAGTTGAATCTCGCAAATGATTCACAATATATTGGAATGATTTTTGGTATACGGTTTTTCAATAATGCGATAAATATTCTTCGAATACAAAATTCCATCCACATTCTCTAGTTGCTAAAAAATCACCATCAAAGTCCGTATAAGTACCAGAAACTCAAACACTCCAACTCTTAGAAATAAGCTGTGTATTATTTCATGGAAACTTGTCCATTTCAGACGATTAAAGTATATTTTATGTTTTTTCGCATGACGCGCATTTTTTGGAGTTATAAATTCAAGAATAGAAAAAATCTCTGAAACTTCAAGAAATTGAAGCTTTACATGAATTCAATTTAAAGAACTCACAGAAACTGAATAATTGAAATTATAAGTACAAACATGCAAACAATTCAGTGATGTATTCACCAGGTTTGCTATAGAAATATTATTATCCCTTAACAAAATTCGAAGTTTCCCATAATATCCCAACTCTTAGAAGTAGGTAAGTTTAATATTATTTCATGGAAACTTGTCCATTTAGAGAATGAAACTATATTTTATCTTGAAAAATGAAAAATATTTGTGAAACTCCAAGAATCAGAAATTCACTCAGACTTAAAAATCGAAGTTAAAAGTAAAAAATTCGAGAAAAGCCCTGAGCCTGAGCTTTCTAGCACTTGTTCTTTGGTGGAGCAATAAGACTATTATCTCAAATTTTATATGGGATTTAAGATTGATAGCAAATATACCGAGTGTTTTTTAAACATGCGACAAAAATTCAGGTGATTGTTCCTTGGACTATTCTAAGAATATTTTGTCCTTTGATGATTTTTGAAGAACCTCTTTGTTCGAAGATATAGGGGAAACAAAATTTTAGATAATAATATTTTATTATGAAAATTACATGAAAATTTAACTTAACCTACAAAAACTGTTGAAAATTAAAGCGATTCATAATAGTCAAAGATAAAATGTTAATTGCTAATACATCACAAAACAAATTCAAATGAAAACCGTGTTTAATCTGTTTTCATTTACCATCTGAACTTATCAATTTTAAGTCAAAAAACTGGCCGTTTTTAGTAATTGGAATGTTGTTAAACAAATTTAAAAATAAATTGTACCTACTTAGTAAACACAGTGCGGTATGCATTTTTATTTAAACTATTATTAATTTTAAAAATATGAAAAATGTTGTTCGCCCTGTATCTCCGAAACAAAGAGGTTTCTCAAAAATCATCAAAGGACAAAACATGCTCAAAATAGTCCAAAGAACAACCCCCTGAATTTTTGCCGCATGTTTAGGAAACACCCTGTATATAAATGCAGAATCTCAGCACAATCGGAATTATATTCTGGAAGTTATTCAGAAAATGAAATATGTAAAAAATAAATTTCACTCAGACCGGATATACTCGTACTGTCAATATTCTCCTTTCAATTTCCAATTGAATTTTATATGGTCTTAATAACACTATGGCCATAAAATTCTGCATGAAGATTCGGTACAAATATTCATCTTTATTCACAAAAAACTTTCACTTGAATCGGATATATTTTTCTGGAAATATGAAGTTTCTGTTTTTTAAAATAATTGATTTTTGATGATTTTGTTCACACTTTGGCCTCAAAGTTTTGCTTGAGGATTGTTATGAGCATCTTGAATTTAGCCGTAGCATTCATTTCGATTGGTTTGGTTTTTTTGAGATATCGAGGAACAAACAGTTTTAATGGCCATATTTTATGGAACGCCCTGTACGATTTGGCTGGTTAAGGAACTCAACCGAGGCATTTAGAGCACGAAGTCATCCTGAGAATTTTAAGTCTCTAGGACAATCCATTCGAAAGTTATTGTGCGTCCTCACGGACAGAATTGAATTTGAACAGAAATTCGTTATCAGGGAGTCACTCTATTATTTGAGACCATTTTCGGCTCAAAATTCGAAAATTACAGACATTTGCGCGAAACAATATAGCACTCGTTCAAATAGAACGACCGCTCAAAAATCCATACAATTCGGTGATGTATTCACAGCAAATCTTCAGTGTTCAGTTTACAGGGGTGACATAGCTCATAATAAAAACTTAAACTGGCTATATCTTTTTACCTAGGCTGAATAGGAAAAATTGAAAGATTAAAAAAGTGTTTCCTTCCACCTCAAGAATCTCCAGTTAAAATTTTTTCATAATCAAAGACCCACCCTTCAAAGTCTCACCTGTATATAAAAATCTCATAGATCGCATGATGAAATATCGGTTCAGTTTCATCACGTCATCTCAGGTCTTTATTCGTCAATGAACAACTGTTACAGGCCCTATGAAGTCCTCTTTGATATTTCATCCGAGAAAAATTGAATTTCAATATTCCGTTCTGATCAAAGCATTATTAATACTTTAGGGGAAGAATTTCATTGCTAATCCTTCCTCTGGCATGATTTTCACTTGGCAGTGGACTATTGCCTGACCATATTTTCTGTTCGTAACGATGTGATTTATGAAGAAAATTTATTGGAAGACAATATGCAGTAAGAATGGTATAGACGTACATGTAGTGACTTCAATACCATTATATCTGAAGTTTTTTGAGGTGAGCTGATATGATATAAAAAAATCTAGAAAAGTTCTGAACAGGAGCTCTTGGGAGCTCGTTCAGTCCTGGAACAATTGTCTAGAAATTTTGTATGATCATTATTCAGTTTTCCTTGTAGTCTCATCAAATTTGACCATATATTCAAAAAAGTCAATAATTGCTACAAGATGAGAGAGTTTGTGTGCAGAAAACACTCTTATTGCAGGCGTGGTAAGGAGAAGAATATCACGATTCTTTTAACAAAATCAGTCCGTTTTTTTCAATGTTTTTTCGATGAAATATTAATAATTATCTTATTGCAAAATAGGACTGATTTTCAGAATTGTGATATTCTTCTCCTTAACACGCCTGCAATAAGAGTGTTCCTTGCACATAGACTCCCTCGTATTGTAGCAAATTTATGGCCTTTTCCAACTATGTGATCAAATCTGATGAGACTACAAGGAGAACTGAATAATGATCTTTTTGGAGAAAAAACTTGAAATTTTTCGTGAAATCAAAAATGTTGAATTGAAGAATAACTGTCAACATTTCGACCTTGTTTTATATGACATTTTTTGTTGCAAATCGCTTGTGTAATCACCCCTCGAAGTTTGTGTTTAATAGTGGACACTGTATAAAATCTCAGCACGATTGAAATTATATAAAAAATAAGAGACATTTGGGCAAAACGATACAGCGCTCCTGTAAGAAGAACGAGCACTCAAAATGAAATATGTAAATAAGTAGTCGATAACTTGAAAGAGTGGAAGTATATGATAATGATTTCTTAATTCATTTTGCATGATCATTCACCAATGATCATTCGCCAATTGACTTCCTCAAACTCGATTTCATTTCAATCGAAAGGTATTTCATGGCCATATTAGATTTTTTTTATATAAGTAACGATCAGTAACGATAAACTTTCCATGGCTGTATTATCGCAAATCCCACAATTTTTTTCGTACTGCTTTAAATTGTTATTGAACATTTTACAGCGAAGTTTCATTTCGATAGAATCGACAACCTAGAAATTATTAGAAAAAGTTCATAATTTGGAAAAATTATATTCTGTTTCTGATGATGCAAACCTCTTGAAAATTTTCATGGACATTCAGTATAGCAATCTTCATTCACAAAATATATCTCACTCTAATCGAAGATCTTGTAATGGAAACATGAAATTATTCTTTTCAATATTCCAATTAAATTTTCTACGGTTTTGTTGACACAATGCCCATAAAATCTTGCATGTGACCGAAAATTTTCCTTTCGATTGGTTTCGCTTTGTCTGAGATATTGAGGAACAAGAATTTCATTGGCCATATTTTATGGAACAACCAGTACGATTTGGCTGCTATACAAACTTAACCACAGAATTTGGTAAACGAACTAACCCTGAAAAACTCAAGCCGCTACGTCAATCCCTTCGAAAGTTATCGTGTTTACAGCCGGTCGGGCGGCCTCACGGACTGAATTGAATTTGACCACGGATTCTTCATCAGGGAGTCAAACCCTATCGTTTGGGATCATTTTGTTCTCAAAATTTGATAATAACAGACATTTGGGCGAAACGTTTAAGTAGAACGAGCGCTCAAATATAACTAGTAGAGGATTCTTAGAGATAGAATAAGGAGAATTAATTAGTCTAGAGCGTTTCCTTTTGTCACCTTGAAATCGAAAATCAAAACCAATTCGGCATTATTGAAGATCTTTTTGAATAATTAATTTTGAAGATTTTTGTTAGATTTTTTAGGTACATATTCTATCCAGAGCGTCAGGTAACAGTAGAGTTGTTTTTTTACAAATTAATTCTTCCATAGTATGTTCTTCCGAGATTAAGATATAAAAATAAAATAAAACACACTATTATTGTTTATTAAAATCTTCGGCTATCGATTTCGGAATTATTCCATTATCAGGCCAGCTGAAAGTATACAAATGTAGAACATATATTTATTTAGGCGAGAGTATGCAACTTACTGTCTTGAATTAAAATAAACACAACTGTTTAAAAACATTAAAAGTGGTCCTCCTCTGTCAGAATGGTTAAATTTTTAAAAAAATCTAGTCAACCTTTACTACTAATATGTCTTTCTTGTGGGAATGTCAACTGAATATGGAACTATAGGATATGTGCGAAATGTGATATCTAATATGTTAATATATGTAGTCTATTGGAGGCGGAAATTTTTGAATTTTATATTTATTGTTGTTTTTTAGGAATCTAGGAATTTGAAAATGCTTCTTCTGTCGAATTCTATATTATCATTAAGTTAAAATTGGTTGTCTTTATTTCTTAAAGTTTCTAGTTGTTCGAGTAATATAATTTTATGGTAATTATTTTCTTTATGAAGCATTTTCAGATTATCTAATGTGATATGATGTCCGGTATCGTTTAAATGTGTGCCTAAAGCGGAACGAGGTTGATTTCTTTGTGTTCTTTGAATCTTTTTTTTACATTACGAGTTGTCATTCCTATGAAATAACATGCACAAACTGCCCTTCATTTTACATAGGAATGACAACTCGTAATGTAGAAAAAAGATTCAAAGAACACAAAAGAAATCAACCCCATTCCGCTTTAGGCACACATTTAAACGATACCGGACATCATATCACATTAGATAATCTGAAAATGCTTCATAAAGAAAATAATTACCATAAAATTATATTACTCGAACAACTAGAAATTTAAAAAAAATAATAAAGACAACCAATTTTTACTTAATGATAATACAGAATTCGACAGAAGAAGCATTTTCAAATTCCTAGATTCCTAAAAAACAACAATAAATATAAAATTCAAAAATTCCCGCTAGCCTGATGATGGAATAATTCCGAAATCGATAGCCGAAGATTTTAATAAACAATAATAGTGTGTTTTATTTTATTTTTTATATTTTAATCTCAGTAGAGTTGTTATTTTCAGCAGCGGAAACCTGAAATTTTTATGAATCTTCAATTCCTGAGAGGTACCAGCTTTTTTCTCGATCTGACAAACATAGAAGTTCTTCTGCATACGAAAGTTATAAGACTTCAATTTGAAAGTTAGTTCAGGATTTGTTTGACCATGAAAGTTGTATTGAAAAATTAATAGAAGTGAACGAATATTTCGCAAATAATAGGATTTCAGATATTTCATTGATTTGTCGTTGACTTAAAAATAAAGGGTGAATTTAATGTGTACGAAATCGAACAATAAAGACTCATTTCAATGTTCAATTCTGATGGGCAACCGAACAGAAAGCTTTCAGAAGCAATACGAGAAATGTCAAAACTCTACTGGAACATTATTTAAACATGCAAATTTATATGTCAAATATATGTCTTGTGTGTGTCATTCAGATCTATAGTCCTTCCCAGTTTTCTAATTGAAGGAGGTTAATATGTGGAATGGTTAAGAGAAAAAGCTTCCCTTACTAGGTATTCATCAATTGATTAATATGTCAAAAAGAAAGAAATCGAAAATGAATGAATATCGCAAAGAAAAAATTAACGTAGTATAATTTTCCCCTCAAACATATCGAGTAACATGCAGAGGTCAACAGAAATAAATTTATCCAGATTCCACATTTCTGAAATGAGAAAATTCAATATTCCATCTTAAATGGCATTTGATATGTATTGGTGAGTTTATTCAGATCTGGTCCTGCTCATTTTTCGAATTGAAGAAGTTATATGGAGTAAAAGGAAATGTATAACCTTCGAATATTTCTGTAATTAAAGTATAAAATAGTGTGGGCATTCATCAGTTAACAACATTAATTTCAAAATGACAAATCGAAACTGACTAAATACCACACAGAAAAAATTAACGTATTCATTTTCCCCTGAACATAAAGCATCAAACATATCAAATAACATCCGGAGGACAAACAAAAATCTCCATTTCTGAAATGGAAAAAAATTCAACTTACACTCAAACGCCATTTAATATGTATTTGTGAGGTAATTCAGATCTCATCCTGCTTATTTTTCGAATTGAAGAAGGGTAATATGTAGAATGGGTATGAGAGAAGTATACTCCGGGGTAAAATTTCAATCTCCAAAGAGATATAGAAGATTCGTTCGCATGTTTGCTGAAAAGGTCAAGGTAGCGCGAAAGCTAGAAGGAATCAAAAAGCACCATTTCATAAATTAAATGAAATTCGAGGAAAAGATGATTGTGAATATGTCTTTTGGTGTTCATTCAAGCGAAACGTATTTGAGTTGACCTTTTCAAATATCTTCAACAAGCATACGTTCAATGGCAATTATCATTAATTAATATCATTAGTATGTTAAGAAAATGGATTTGAGAATGAGAAATAGCGTAAAAAAAGTTCAGGTGTTAATTAAACCTTTACACCAGGGCCGGATTGAACTCTTTTTTTCTCATAGGCCAAAAACAATTTGCTGAGTAAAGATAATTCAGAAATAAAAATTTTTTGAATACACGATTTTCGCTGAAGTTTGAAAAGACAATGTTTTATCTGGAAATAACAATCTAATGTTTCAGAGAGTATATTCCATAGTAATAAATTACTGTTTTCATCATCAAATGGTTCTCTTCTTGCCTTCTTTTTCGCTAATTGTTGCAACACTACTTCGAAGTCTAATTTTTTTAATAACTCAGCTTAAATGCACAAAACGGTGAGAGAATTCAAACCCTCTTGGAACATGCTAATTCGCAAATACGATAAAATTCATTTCAATGCTGAAAACGATCTCTCTGCTGAACAGTTCGTTGCAAAAGTGCATAAAGACATTCTAATTGTAATATCGATATAGGAAAACACTAAACTTGCACTAAGCTTTTATCACTTCTAATTAAGGTACTCATCTCGTGTAAGTTTTTGGAGGTTGTTCTAACTGAGTTAAGTAGGATTTGAAGTGCAAACATCTGTCGTGAAGTTTTTCATCTAAATCGTCAGGAAAATTAGTGATGAGATTAGTAACCGCTACTCCTAATTCTTCAGAACTAATCGATTCCAATTTAAACAAAAATTCATTTCATTTCATTTCATAATTTTATCAAATCTTTCCAAAATTATTCTGGTTTCGAGAGATGTTAGCTTGATTTTCAATCCTTTTGCTTCGCTTCCAATCTAGGACCTGTCCCCGCTCATAAATTTCACCCAAAGCTGCGACAACTTCGTTCCAATTTTGGTTCATACTGCAGCAAGCTTCATATCTCGCGAGTTATAGTTTTCGAAGATGGCTATTTCTACATTTTCGTAGAGGAGTTGAAGAATTTTTTTTATTCACCGAAAATTTGCCGGCCCTAATATCGTACCGTCTTTAAGCCATGGCCTATGTTGGCCTTGGCAGTACCTAATAGAGCACTGTATGGAGCTAACAAAAATAAAGTCATACAGATTACACGTTTGTAAAATAAAAAAACAGCTTTGCACTCAAACAGCATTTACTTTCGAGGTTATTCAGATCTCGTCCTGCTTATTTGTTGAATCGAAGAAGGATTATATGTGGAATGGGCAAGAGGAAAATTATACACCGGGGTAAAATTTCAATCTCCAAAGAGAATATAGAAGATTCGTTCGAGTATACGTTCGCATGTTTGCTGAAAGGTCAAGGTAGCGCGAAAGCTAGAAGGATCAAAAAGCACCATTTCATAAATTAAATGAAATTCGGGAAATAGATGCACCAGGCTAGAATGATTGTGAATATGTCTTTTGGTGGTTCATTCAAGCGAAAGGTAATTGGGTTGACCTTTTCAAATATCTCCAACAAGCATACGGTTAATGGGAGATACGAATCTCTTAATGCATCATGGAAAGGAGGAATTCAGGTAGAATTTCACGACAATATGAATTTGATGTACAAATTGGAGGAAGATTTTTTGCACTTCAGGTAATGAGAAAGAGAGAAAGTGAGAGTATTGAGCTGTAAACAATCGCTTTGTTGTTAAAAATTAACTTTTTAGCGCAACAGAACTTCACGACATAAAATTGAATAAATGAAAATTGGTGCGTTTAAGAGTAACGCGGGAATAATATAAACAATGAAAGTTCATGCATCGGAGGTAGGTGTTTGTAAGGTTCCCAAGAGATGGCGTTTTGGTTCTGTTATTCTCAGAGCTAGGCGACATTTCTTCAGATAAGGGAACCTAGAATGCCTTTCAGACGAAGCTCCTATACTGAAAAGCCCCAAATAGGGCGAAAAAGCTATCTATGGATGCTCTGTTTGATATTACCACTATGCATGTTCTTTGTGCGTTGACGGGATTAGTTCCGAAGTGTGAGCTTAATATTGAGTGATTTTAAATTAATCAATATTATTCTCCGCTATCATTGTTTAAAAAATTGAATGTCACAATATCTTGTGGGTTTCTCACATGCATCAAGTATTTCATAGATAATTCTTAATCTTAATTAGGCAGCTTTCATTTGCACTGTAAGGACTGATAGTGGAACCACGTGGAGTTATGTAACGTTTCTTTGAATTAAAAAAATATTACATTGAATGAAAGGAGGGCATTTCCACTTGTTATTTGAATATGAGGAAAATATCTGAACAAACTGAAAAAAACACATGCCAATGAAACTTGTGATTTCAAGATATATGTCCATGATTTCGACTACTAAATACGAGACAATTTTTGTTGGGTTATTCCATTCAACTTTCTTCAAAGAAAATGAAAAAGAAAAAAAACACCAAAAGAGTCTCTAACGTGTTTCATTCACATCACACACTTCACAAATTTGACAGCCATATCCGTTTTCTAGCACATATCATGAGATTTTTCAATCGATTGTCCCGATATTGTAGGTTCTTGTTACCATTTCAATGAAATTCTTCCGTATGTTTACCTAAATATTTATGGTTCGAGTCACGTAGTCTTGGTGAAGGAATCATCCAATTTTTGCTCTCGTTTAATTCCAATTCTGCCTGAGTCGCCCTGAAGGGACTATTGGTTAATCGCAATTCCGAACAGAAATTTCATTAATAACCTTGACGTGACACAAAATTTAGGTGTTATAGAAGGCAAGGTAAGACTTCTGACGATATGTGTGTATCAAAAAACGAATAATCACTGAACATCTTAACGATCTTAAACCAATTATGAGTGGAGAAATATCTCAAGACTCAGAACTGAAAATTGAAACCAAATTTTGCAATATATTGTCTTGACACTGTGGGTTTCCGTTACAATTTTTTTCAATGAACTTTTCCTATTTTTAATTCCTGTTGAACATTCACACAACAAATACTTCATAAAAAATTCTGAATGACCAAAGAGAATAGTCTTCAGTTCTTACAATTTATCCTATTTGTCTATCTTATTGTGTCTCAATTTCATCTGATTGCGTTAAAATCGTTTGTTATTATTGGTCATGGGAATCTAAGGCTACGTATTCATGTTGTTAAGTTATATTGAGCGTCTTCATCGTTGTCTAAAGGCATCTGATTTTCTGATTTGATAATAGTCAATTCGAAGTGGAATATTTTGACCATCCGGATTTCAATTTGCGGAATATATCTCGATTAGGTACAGCATATTTTAATTCACAATTATTTCATTCGTCTTTCACTCATGAGCCTGCAATTTTTGCGTCACAGAGTTTCTGGAAAGCTGAGAACAATTCTAACGTATTCTAACTAGAAAAAATACATCAAACTTGTTGAAATGACGACGATACTTACTTTCCTTGATAGTAACAAAAAATTCACTATCTAGAAACCAAAAATTTCGTATTTTATTATAAATCACAAATTTCCACAGAGATAATTTTTTTAATATTATAGATGCAAATGTACACGTGAAGACTGCCACTGAAAATTTATTTAATTCTATTCATATTTTGTATTTGTCGAAATGCAAAACTTATTTCAAAGATCAACTCCATTGTGCATGAAAACTCCATTTCTCAATTTTGTCCAAAACACCGTTCAATTTTATTTACCATCCTTATTTCCTCCAAAGCACCGCCTACAAACAACCACTTTCTATTTTGTGAATCAATGCGTCACTAACTTGATGATATCAACGCAACTGGTGGTTTGAAAACAGGATACTCATGTTTTTTTAACCTCCTTCTGACGTTCCACAACAGCGACATTTAAATATGCCAGGTATTTGAAAGAGCATTCAGAACATTATATAACGTGCCATTTGTCCTTTTACGAATCCAGGAAGCGAATCTAACCTAAATTTTCAGGGTTCGACATGTTTACCTCATACGAATGCTCCACCCATTTAAGAGGCATTGAAACGTTTTTTTCGGGTGTGAATTTTGGAGTTTTTTGATTAGGGTTTTTAAAGTTTTCAGTGAAATTTTCCTACCTCCAAGTCACGTAGTTTTGGTGAAGGAATCAACCACGTTTTGCTCTCGTTTAATTCCAATTCTGCCAGGGAGACGGTCGTTTTTAAAGGGCCTATTGGTTAATCGTAATTCCGATCAAGAATTGCACACATAACGTGGACATGACATGAAATTTTGATGTTATAAGAGGAAAAATAAGACGAATAATCTCCGAAGAAAGAAAGCAAGACATCTCAAGATTCAGAGCTTGTTTTGTTTTGTTATAATGGGGTATTAATTGAATCAAGGAAAAAATATATTTGTAACCGAAATTCGAAGTATATTATCTCTAAATTGTAGGTTTTCGTTGCCACATTTTTTAATTAAACTTTCTCTCGTTCTTCATTTCTTGTTTTAAAATTCATACTAGGTTCATCTATTTGTCTACTCTATAGTGTCTCATCAATTTCATTTGATTACGTAAAAATCATTTTTTATTATGGCTCATGAGTATCTGAGGCTATATTTTCATATTATTAGGTTATATTGGGCATCTTCATCGTTGTCTGAGGGCATCTAGTTTGATGAAGTGGGATATATGTACAATCTGAATTCAATTTGCGTGATTGTTGGAGATTACAGTTCTTTTTTATTTACAATTAACCCATTTGTGCCCATGGATAAAAATTTTCGAATTTTTTCATCAGAATTGGAACAGTACCTATTTATTTACAACTGTAAAAATATGAATATGATGAAATTTTGATGATCATGCTTGTTTTTTTCTATTTAAATGTGTGTCCTCATATGATTACGTTGGGCACATATGGGGTCTGAAGCGCAGCGGAAGAGAAAATATCATAGGCATAACAAAACATTTATTGTGTGGAATGAAAGAACAGAAAATACTACTCCATTATGAAAATATGTTAATTACATAATTTTGTATGGATATTCAAGAAATAGTTACGTTCTAGGCATAAACTTGTTTTGCACATTATACATTGCCAGCGAACTTTTTGATGACACTCTTTGCATCTCAATTTCTTATCCATTTTAGCTGGGTAGTGCCCTTCCTCTGTATATCTTATACTTTTAGGTATTGACCCTGATGCCCTGAAAAGCATAACTTTTCTGTTTACTTTCATGTAGTAGGTAGCAGTCACAGTCTTGTCGAAAAATAATTGAAATAATCCCATCGGGTCATGATTACCTAAATCAAGTTTCACTTCCTCTAGAGTGTTCAGGTATGTCTCAGTATCCTCCATTGCGATGTCATAAGGCGATTTTGTCCATTCGGGAGGGAATATCCTTGCACAATCATCTGCGTATTTCTCCAATTGCTTATCAAGTCAGACAATGGCAGATAGTCCACTTCGTTGAAAAAATCTTCTTCTTCGTTAGAAAAGATCCACCAGGAATATCTGATGGTTGATTGTTTGAAATCAGAACATCTTCATCAATATCTTTTTCCTCAGTTTGACCATCAGTGTCAGGTGGAATGAAGACAACATCAACGAGCCGATCTTCATATTGGATGCTTTCAATTGCTGCCTGAAGGATTTTAAAGGGCCTTCCTCAAAAAGGTTGAATTACAAGGTTGCATATGTCTGAACGAAACGGCAAAAACCCAATTGATCCAATTTACACCGAGTAATACGCGAATGTTGAACATCCGTACTATAATTATCTCTACTGGAGAAGTGCCCAATGGCATCATATGAGGACAGTCACTTTTTCGTACCCCTTATGTATACCAAATTGAAATTTATTTACCTAAAATAATATCAGCAGTTTTCACAGAACTCCTAAAGTGAAATGAATAACAAAAACCGTGTTGAATACTTTTTTATATTTAGTAATATTCACTTGAATAACAGCATGTGGAAAGCGACATGAACGCGGATAATTCGATAACTGTTGCATAGTAAGTACGCGATATCTATTAGAACTGATGGAAATTCTTTGAACTAGATGCCTATTTAAAAGAAAACGGCAACCAGAGTTCGTCATAAGAGAACACTGTAATTTAAAAAAATATTATTCTTACCGTCCTCATATGGGGACAACGGGCACAAATGGTTAATCTATTTCTTTCTTATTCATGAATCAGTAATTCTTGCCATATTAAATCAGTGGAAAACTGAAAAAATTCTAACATATTTTAAATGGAAAAAAAATAGCAAACTTGTTGAAAGGATGATACGTTCTTTTCCGGAAGGTGAAATAAAGATTCGGTATTTAGAAACCAGAAATTCAGTATTATAAAAATGTCTCAAATTTTTCACAGAAATGATTTCATAATATATTAGATGTGAATATTTTGAGTTAAATGGTTCCACTGCTATTTCATTTCCATTCATATTAAATATTTGTCAATAGATAATACAAGACCTATTTGAAAGATTTACTGCATTGTCAACGAAACCTCCTTTCCTAAATTTTTTCTGAAATACCGTTCAATTTTCTTCACCCTTCTAATTTCCTTCGAAGCACCGCCTACAATCACTTTCTATTTGAGAATCAATACGTCACTAACTTGATGATATCTATCAACGCAACTGGTGGTTTGAAACACGAAACTCATGTTTATTTACCTCCTTTAGACATTCCACAACAGCGACATTTAAATATTTCAGGTATCCAAAAGATCATTCAGAACATTATATAACGTGCAACTTTTCCTTTCACGAATACCTACAGGAAGCGAATCTAACCTAAAATTTTCAGGGTTCGACATGTTTACCTCATACGAATGCTCCACCCATTCAAAGGGCATTGAAATGTTTTTGTTTTGACATCTCAAGACTCACAAATTGTTTCGTTTGTTATAAAATATTAATTGAATCAAAGAAAAATAAAATTTAAACCAAAATTCGCAGTACATTGATTCGAAATTGTAGGTTTCCGTTACCACTTTTTTCTTTTGAATTCCCTTGTTCCCATGTTGAATACTCAAACAGCAGATATTTCATAAAAAGTTCCATATAGACCGACACACTCTCAGTTTTCACAACACATATACTAGTTATCTATTTGTCCACTATACAGGGTGTCCGGGGAATAACTGTACATACTCATACCAGAGATAGAGTTTGACTAGCTGATTACGAATTGACTGTAAAAAATTAATTTCTGAATTACCCTAGAAATCTACAGGGCGATTTTCGAACTTCATGGAAATACTTACATCATCATAAAATCCAAACTGATGGACGGATGTTATTGAAACTTGGGAGAATATTGGCACATGCTAAGGTCGAGTCAGAAAGATATCAATGATTTCATCATTCCAGGGCCGGACTCATTAATCTTCATTTAAAGTGTTCGGGTTAAAAAACACTTTGTATTTCGAATTACAATAATTGATTCGTTTTTTAGAAAGAAGCTAAATTATGTTTCAATTTGTGATATCGCTTAAAGTTGTCACATCACAATTATTTTTCAATGAATTTTTGAATTTGGATAGAGTTCGAAAATTGAATTTATTTACCTGAACAGGACTTAGCCATCTTGTAGAGTCGAAAAAATTAAAAATTTTCTTAAAAAAGTCACTGAAGGTGGAAAGATTATAATAATTTGTTGATGTACTGGGTGGCCACCCCAGACGCGGATCTCATTGCGATGGAGTAATGAAGGTATTCTCCGAAAAAAATTACTGATTTGTACTTATAGGATATACATAAGCATATTTCAAAATAATTCGTATGTATACCGGGTGTTCGACAACGAAGATATAGACCAAAGTGACACTTCTCCCAATGAACACCCGGTATACATACGAATTATTTTGAAATATGCTTATGTATACCCCATACAAATCAGCAATTTTTTTTCGAAATATACCTTCATTACTCCATCGCAATGAGATCCGCGTCTGGGGTGGCCACCCAGTATATCAACAATTATTATAATCTTTCCCACCTTCAGTGACTTTTTTAAGAACATTTATAATTTTTTTTTGACCTCTACAAGATGGCTAAGTCCTGTTCAGGTAAATAATTAAATTTTTCGGACTTTATCCAAATTCAAAAATTCATTAAAAAATAATTGTTGATGTGACAACTTTAAGCGATATCACAATTTGAAGCATAATTTAGCTTCTTTCTAAAGAACGAATCAATTATTTGTAATTCGAAATACAAAGTGTTTTTTAACCCTGAACACTTTAAAGAAAATTAATGAGTCCGGCCCTGGAATGATGAAATCATTGATATCTTTCTGACTCGACCTTAGCATGTGCCAATATTCTCCCAAGTTCAATAATATCCGTCCATCAGTTTGGATTTTATGATGATGTAAGTATTTCCATGAAGTTCGAAAATCACCCTGTAGATTTCTAGGGTAATCC
>CM024242.1:9146368-9206274 GCA_013421045.1 Propylea japonica | reverse complement strand
AAAAGTTCTCCTCAAGAAGAGCACTGGCAAGTGGTTGTATTTCCAAACATTTTCAATAGACGAATTAAAGACTCAATAAGTCGCTGAATTAAGACAGAAAAAGCTCTCTCAACATAGACGAATCTATTTGGAATTGTAATAACTGAATACTTTTTCAGATTGTCACAGCTTGAACTGGAGAGATACTGACGAAGTACCAATTTAACCATACTTTATCATTCACGTTAAGTGTAATAGCCTGCACCACTAAGTTGCTGAACTCCGACCAACATTAGTTCAAGTAAGTAGTTTGAAAGGCATGGATTCTAGAAAGACCACATCGAGTCCTTCAAAAGGACCCAAACTCTTCTTAGGAATCTGAAGAAGCTCTACAAAACCGTCTCTAAAAACACCAAATGAGACTGAAGGCGTTTTCGGAAACTTGCTCAGGGTTATTAACTCGATCCATGGGTCACGTGACGGATCTACTCGGATCACGGACCAGTTTACGAACACATCAGGTTAGGATTTGAAGATATATATGTAGTGGCCAAGAGTCCTTTTGGTCACTACATATATTTGAATATTTAAAAACTAGGGCACGAATACCAATGGTGAATGATAGCCAAATATTTTGTGAATTTATTTTTTCAGTCCCGGTCTATTTTCGGATTGTCTCTAAGTTTGCTTGCATTGGTTGGCTTTTGTAAAATCTTTCTTATAATTTCTGATGTGCCCTTCCACGTTTAATGTCATTCTTGAGTATTTATTTTAAAGAAGAAAAGAATTCAGTTTTTTCAGTTCCAGTTTATTTACTGATTGTCTCTAGAGTTGCTTGCATTTATTGGCTTTTGTGGAATCTGCTTTATAATTTCTGGTGTGCCCTCCCATGCTTAATGTTATCTTTGAGTAACCCTGTTAAAGAAGAAGGCTGTAGCTTAAGCGCAGAACAATCTCTATACAAAATTATGAAGGAGTTGTTTTACATTATTTTCTTGGCTCATAAAACCACACATTTTACATTCAGCCAAATTCTCTTGTCTGTCCATAATTTTAAGGGATATAATATATGAAATTACTAAGAAAAGAGTAGAAGACTAATTTCTGCTTTTTTTCAAATAAAAAATTAAACTGCTGTGCGCATGGGGTGACTCTACGACCCTGCTCTTGTGTAGGCTTACGATAAATCAATCTGTGTCAGTGATCGAGTTAATAGCACCGTACTTTCCGAACACGGGTTGGATGGTCGGGTTAACCCGAGTAAGTTTCCGAAAAGGCCTTATGTAGATGTAGCCAAAAACATCTAGTAACAGAATTTCAGGCTATTAGTACTCAACAGAGAGAGTTCAAGGTAGATAAACTATCAGGGGATATTTCTTCCCTGATACCACTTCAGTTACTGAAGACATCTCAAGATTTGACGGACCCAATAGAATATTAGCGCTCAGTGTACAAACCCTTTTGAATAGAATCTTGAATCAGAAGCGGAAAAGTAAAGGACCTTTCCTATCGATTATAAAGCTTACCTCTGGTTCATAAAGGATGCTCATTTCCACTGATCTCTCAACCCCTTGTTCGTTAGTTCTATGGTTATTCATGTGTTCTCCTCCAATTTTCTTGTGAAACGTAGGAGATTTCTTGCCGCCATGACTGCGTTGAGCTTGAGATTGTATTTATATGAATGCAAGAATAGATGGCAGCACTTGGTTACATATATTATCTACTAAAATTTGTTGGTTTCGAAGGAGATGAGTAATAGATGTTGATAATGTTGGCAGGACAGCTCTGGTTACTATTGCTACAGCTAAGTTCAATCTTCTGAAACAGAAAAAAAAATGTCACCAATTTGAATGTTTGAAAGGTGTATGTTTGGAATACATCAGAGAACAGACTGTATATCATTGTTCAAACTATTTCCTAGTATAGTTGCTGTGATAAATTGGCCATGTATTATCATTCATTGACATAATATGAGAAGAGGAAATACAATTACACTATTATCTGATGACGAAAGTCATTTGATGAGTTCAGTGGAAAATGTCTGCTTGAATACAGCCTTCGTCTTGACTCATAAAACTCACTGACTATATTTCCTTGAACTTATGGTAACGCACAATCTTTTTTGGCCAAGAAGAATTCATTCAGTGTATTCAACATTTTCACGTGCTTCAGAAAATGATAATTGACAACATTTCATTGGCCGAAATGCATTATGGACACAACAAAAACAGGTTAAAATGACATTCTGTTTCTGATGATAAAATGTATTGAGTGTTGAGGAGAATTGAATTTATAGGAAAATTATCATAAAAAATTTGTTTCATTACACTGAATGTAAAATAAAGCATTTAGAGAATTATTTGAAAGTAATACGAGTACATACAGGTTCATTATTACATTACATTCTCTCAAGAGTGAGATGATATATCACTAAAGACGAAGCTTTGTAAGGGTCTGCAAGTGAAAATAAGAGAACAATCATTGTTCAAGTTTTCTGCGGACAACTCTCATAACTGTAACTCTACGAATAAAATACATCATAGGGACAAACAGTATCAAACATTAATGGTTAAATTTTTTTCGATATAACTAATTATCCTGTTTGAAGTCTAGACATACGAGTATGAAGGGCCCAGCATGCTTTAGTTTAGCTCAAATGTCTTTCGAGTTTCGAATTTTATTTTGAGCCGGGAAAAGTATTAAACGACTCGGTTGTGCACACTGATGAAGAATCCAATCTCAAAAACAATTTCTTTGGCCATACTCACTCTACCATTCGAATTAAAGAGCCAGAAACCTACAGATTTTTTTAAAATTTAGAAATAGGTACCGTATCGAATTGATATGTGGATGCTTATGTAGATGAAAGTTAAAACGTATGTGAAATTTCGCAGGAATATTTCGAATAGAACATCTGGAAATTTCAACCTAGTGAAGGAATGATATGAACTTTAAATCTCCATGTTACATATGTGGTTGAAATTTTTCGGGTTAGTCCATTAAATGGATTTAATCTTCAAGTGGTTTGCGAGTTATGGGGATTTGAAATTTTATTATTGTATATTTTCGAAAACAAGAATCTGATGAGGTATTCTATATTCATCTGCTCAATAACGATGCAAAAACTTGTCTGCAATTTTGTATGGATCCCTAGAAAACGAAAAAGAAAGAAGTTTGCCAAAAAGTTACAAACTTGAAAAAATCAGATACAGGTACAAAATTTGACTTTCCCGCTCAGAAGAATTATTCACAACCTCGGACTTATTATCAGTGAGTAATTCACTTTCAATTTTATCACAAAATAAGAGACATTTAAGCAAAACCACTACACGATAGCAAATTGTTTCTTCGCGCAAATAGCACAAAAGTTACAGAAGAATGAACCCTCAGATTTCAAACCAATTAGCCTGTTCTCACCCTTAAGTCAACTGTCAACTCACCCTCTAAAGTTACGAAATTTCATCTCACTCGACCTACACCAGTATCATCTCCAATAAATATCGAAAATGCATGCACCGGTCGAAAAAATCAGCAGTTCATTGTTCTGATACCGGTGTCCTTAATTTGTTGTCTAGTGAGGGGATCTGAGAAACCTGATGAAGTAGAACGAAATTAGTGACACATTTTCGGGTTCGATTCATTTGGTGGAAACAGCAACCTTCGAAGTCAAACCGTTTTCAAGCTATTAGAGAAAATGGCGTCAAATGAAAAGTTCTTATAACTTTTTTTTTACTGAAGTTATAAACATGAAACTTAAATTTAAAATTTTTTATATTACATTTTGTTCTAGCTCATCGGGTTTCTGAGATCCCTCCCTAGATATCGAATTTAGGACACCCGCCGGTAATATCGTGAGCACAATTGAGCAACTCACTTGTTAACTATAAACATGGCAATGTATCATTCATTTTTCTCTATCTTTTAGGGTTGAAAAGTTATAGTTTATGGAGCACCAATTCTGGCCACCCTGTATCTACATAAAGAGCGTCCATAAAATCAGATAAAGGCACCTAAAATTATTCAATACTCTATCTTACACAAATTATTCTCAATATCGAATTTATCAGCAGTGAGTTATTCACTCTCAATTTCCCTACAGAATAAGAGACATTTAATTGAAAGGACACTACGATGTTTCGAAAAGCAAATGAACCCTTAGGACACAAACCAATTAACCCCTATTGTCAATTGTCAACTCACCCTCTAAAGTTACGAAATTTCATCTCACTCAACCTACACAAGCATCATCACGGATAAATATCGAACATGCATGCACCGGTCAAAAAAATCAGCAGTTCATTGTTCTGATACTACTCGATCATATCGTGAGTACAATTGAGCAACTCTAAACTGCCGCAGAGTTTGATCCTCATAGAACTGCTCGCGAAAGTGATTCAAGGCTAATTCAATATGATATCACAATAGAGATTTTATGAAGACGACACGAACATTCAATTATAACTCATTTAAATCCATTTCGGAGACGATCACATATGTGACCACATCTATCATTGCGAACGGCGGTTTTATTCGACCGCTTTTCATTGATTGATTAATGATCTAATTCGAGATATTAATGAAAGATCAATACTCTCTTTGGAACGAGACATGCTTTAATTTTTGCGAGATTTGAATGTCCCTGGGATTTATATGATTGTGGATTCAGTCTAGACAAGAGAGAATAGATGCCAAAAGTCCATCTGAGGGATGTTTCAGCACTGCAATCTTATGATCTAGTGTCCGGTGTGACGGTAGATCACAGCCTGCTCCAGCTCAAGTTAGAGAAGGTTGTGGTTGAGTAAACGGTGATCGAGAACTTTTCTCCTACTAGATATTGGTTTCGTGGAGGTTTGACAGCTGATGCACACCGGAGGTACAACAACCTCACTTTTCTTATGTAAATCATAGCAAAACCACGAGAGATTTTGATGTTTCTCAAG
The DNA here is from genome assembly GCA_013421045.1 of Propylea japonica. Lineage (NCBI taxonomy): Eukaryota > Metazoa > Arthropoda > Insecta > Coleoptera > Coccinellidae > Propylea > Propylea japonica. Next base: position 9,201,355 of record CM024242.1, on the reverse strand, counting down.
TATTTCAGTTGATTTATTTCTTCTTTGGACTGAAAAATCGTGAAAATGAACCTATCAAATAATTAATTAAGTTCATATTCATCGAGGACGATATGTAGAAAAATATTACATTCGGGCATTCACCCTTATCTACTGCAGAAAACTCTATCTATCTAATGTGGCTTATTCCGATGATAAAATGTATCCTAATATTATTATCCATTATTCGGTAGAAACGAAGAATGCTGCTACAGCGAATAGATTGTTATTCATAACATTTATTCTCCAATATATAGAAATGAAAAAATGATCATTAGATGAGAAGGCTGGAAAGAAGGATTAACAAAGTATGGTGAAATATGTTGCAGATATTTTCATTCGGGTGAAGTAAACATTGAAAATCTTTCACAGATCACCATTTTATAGGATGATGGTTATGAAAAAATAATATTTCATTTCTTAATCACCAGTTTGCACTAAAGGAAGCATTTGAGACGTAAAGTGCAGTCACAACTGAGAAAAAAGAGATTAGCCAGTTTTAGGATACATATTTGGACTGAAAGGAGGAAATATAGAATATTATTGGATGTATTTCCAATTCACTCGTTTAAAGAGAAGATAAGAAGATCAATTGACAAAATTTTTATAAATATATGCCATGAAATCTAAAACTCACCTGGATGTTCTTTCAATTTGCATTATATCTTTTGTTTTTTATATGAGACAAATAAAATGTAGCGTCTGTCTTCGATATTCACTAATTTATAGAGAATACATAAACGTACTTCTAACTCTATATTGTAAAATTAATGATCACTTCTCATTAGATAATTAGATTTTTGTTTGTACTAGGAATTGAAATTTGTTGGTTTGAATTGAATGATAAAAATGCTTTACTTTTGACAAAATATTATTGTATTTTTTTAAAATTGTATTTAATATGAAACGTTTTTTACGTTGTGAATAATTGAAATTTAGTTGTTAATTTTCATAGTCTTTAATATTTTCGATAAAATCATCATGGAATCGAAGTGTTTTAGTAGCTTCAAGGGCTTCAAGCTGATGACAACCGAAAACATTTTTTTTTTCGTTACACTTCTTTTTCTCAGTCGCCATATTTCAGGCAAATAATACCTACCCAGTTTCACATGATATATCAACCTATCTGAATTTCTCATTAGATAACTCATAAAACTTCATTCTCAATGCCCTACTAGTAGCAGATTTGGTTAGAAAATATCATTTGTGAATTGTTTTGACCTATGACAGTTAATGATAAAACACTGGTAGTTGGCGATAACATAAATCAAATGCTTTTGAAGACAATAATTATGTTTGTCAGCCGATATATATTCTTTACAATCTTTTAATTGAGGGAATGATCATTATTATACTCACTTATTAACTACTAGACGATTATCCGATGTTTTCTGATCAAATGTAACGATTGTTTGTTCCTCTTCTTCATTTTCTTCGGTCATAATTTTAGGATTATAGGAGGGACCTGCAAAGAAAAAGTTTTCTTTATTCGGGAATACTGATGAACATCTTGGGAATATGATCAATCAATGATTGTAATATCATGTCTCGTTTCTTGCTATTTTAATATAGTGGAACTTCCCTATAACGAACGTCTGTACAACGAATTTCACTGTATAACGAATTTCGTACAAGACATTGCACCTTGAATCCAAATTCTATGTTAAAAACACCCTCTAAAACAAAGTCAATTCTCGCTATTACGAAATATTCAAAGAACATCACTCTTTGAATGAGTATTGGTGAGATGGTGTAAGGGTGGTTTTTTCCGAAATTTTTCCGGACGTAATGACGTAATGAATCCCGACAATGAACAAAATCATTACGGCGGGCAGAGAGATCCTTCTGAATCAGTTTTAAATACACCCCTGGCTGTTTGGTGTGAAAAGTTGTGCGAAAATGTCTGAAGAAAGTTTAAATGATAAACTTAAATTTATCACTGAAGTCGACCTCGACATTGCATACTATAGAAAAAATTTATTTTTTTAACGAAATTTTTTTATAACGATATTTTTGCGGATTTAGCTTTTTCGTTATAAGGAAGTTCTACTGTAATTAAAATACGATCTGAAAATACATTCATTCCAATTTTGTCGAGTGGAAGAATTAAATTCCACTATAAGAATTCAATGCAAAGCTAATTGCAACCTTGAACTGAAAGGAATTGAGTAGACATTATTTCATTCATCAACGCTAAGTAAACGATATTCTACAAAAAATCATAGGTATCAATTATCAATCTGAATTATTTGTACACAACTTTTTTATTTCGATTCTGAAACTGTTTTGATTGAGTCCCTGATGAAGTAATTATCATGGTTATAATATTCAGGATTTCAAGGAACATTTTTTGCATCAAAATCAAAACATTGATGGAAAATGTTCTCATTAGATTCATTTCATAACTGGAATTTGATTGAACAGAAAATGAAATAAGGAAAGCCATGAGCAGGAGCTTTTGAGCGCTCGTTATTTGGTGGAGCAATAAGACTATTATCTCAGAATTTAATATGGGATTTGAGATTGATACCAAATCTAGGAATGCAGAATCTCAGCACAATCGGAATTATATGCTGGTAATTATTCAAAAATGAAATATGTATATAAAAAAAAATAGTGACCAAAATTAATTTATATTGGTCTGATGATGCGATCCTCTTGAAATTCTGCATGAGCATTCAGTATATCAGTTTTGATTCACAAAATAAATTTCACTTGAGTCAGTTATCCTGTTATGGAAATATAGGGATTTCTTCTTCTCAATATTCCAATTAAATTTTCTATGGTTTTGTTGACACCATGGCCACAAAATTCTGCATGAACATTCAGTGTATCAATCTTTATTCATGAAATAAATTTTATTCGAATCGGATATTTTTTTATGAAAATATGAAGTTTCTTCTTTTCAATATTTATATTGAATTTGCAATGGTTCTGTTTACACTATGTCCACAAAATTTTGCATGAAGCTTATTATGACCTTTTTGCATTTGGCCGCAATATTTCATTCCGATGGGTTTCGTTTTGTCTGAGATATTGAGGAACGAAAATTTTGAATGTTCATATTTTATGGAACGCCCTGTACGATTTGGCATGTTAACGAACTTAACCGAGTCATTTGGGCACCAAACTCAACCTGAAAATTTCAATTCTCTAGGACAATCCCATCGAAAGTTATTGTGCTAACGGACGGCCGGACGGCCCCACACAGACAGAATTGAATTTGACCATGAATTTGTTATCAGGCAGTCTAACTCTATTGTTTGAGATCATTTTCGGCTCAAAATTCGAAAATTACAGACATTTAGGCGGTATAGCGCTCGTTTAAGCAGAACGAGCGCTCAAAAATACATGCACGTTCAAACGAAACATTTAGTCAGTTTATGTATTCATATAAATTATTAATTCAATCACTTGAAGATAAATTAACCCCCTTAAAAAATAGGTTTTCAACAATAGCAGAAAATAAATAGTTGTCAAATAAAAAACTTGATTTCAACTTCACAAGTACTATTTTCCCATTTGTTTTCCTCAAACGTAATAATTAATAAATCTAATTTCTGGAAAATTCAATCGCAAAATGTTCATGTTGAATACCCCTTGCAATGACATTTTTCCAAAAATTCAACTTGAAAATTTTCACCTCTTGAGGTATTACATATGATAAAATTAAAAACCTTCCGTATTATATTGTGAATTGCGGTTATTATTTCGACTTTTCAAATATTTCACCATATACGTAATTTTCATGGTAGATTTTTATTTAATCTTGTTTTACATACACTTTGTCTGTAATCAATTTCATTGTAGAGGCACTTAACGAATTTCTTTATATGATAACTCGTTTTGTATCCACTCCAAGAATTAAAGTTTTTTATCTGAATAATGAATAAATCTAATCTATCGATTCCATCGATAGTGAACAAGCCGGTGAGCTGAATTTCCATTTTTTCCCATGAGCCAAACGAAAATCTGCATATTTCAATCTAATGTGATACTGAAGTGAGTACCTACTTGACCACGATTGATGAAAAGATTGAAGATTAGGAGATTGATAACTTCACTTCATGATAATTCTAAAAGAGTTCCCACACCTATTGAGTATTTGCTCCTTTGGATCATTGTCAGGATAGATATCCGAATTTTTTAAATATTTTTTCCTTGTACAAACAAACCCGTTAAAGATTTTTACTTTTATAATGTTGTTCAGAATAGATATTGAAATAGTTAAAGTCACCTACAGTGTAAATCAATCGAAAATACTTTTTTTTAATGAATTCGAATTTTGGTTGATTAATTTTCCATTATGTAGATGTATCTAATGAGAGAGGTTTGTCAATTAAATTCAGTTTCGGACATAGTCCGTATCGAAATTTTGTTTTATATTATACGAAAAACAATTATAGGATAAGATATATACCGGGTCATCGACCCAAGAAGTGAATTAAATGGTTTATTAAAATATAATTGGCTAATATCATTAGACGAGTAATGAATATTATCCTCGAAAAAAACTTGAGATAAAAACAGTGGTAGTTTTGATAAAATTTAAAAGTTCTTTCACGATATATTCATAACACCTGAAATCTGACAAATTCCTTTTTTCTGTGCAAACTTTTTGTAACAATATATACTATGAGTTTGAAGTTTCTGCACGTATGTTCATATTGGAAAAATGTTAATCCATAATCGACTTACCTTGAGAACTCAAAATATAAAAAAAGTATATTTATATTGAAAACCGACGAAATATTGGTTGATTGCTGGATTGATTCACACATTCTGTGAGATTCAGTGCCAATTACCAAATCAATTCCTATTGAAAACTACATTATACAAGTCAAAAAGAAGCTTTTGCAGGTGTGTTTACGTTGCTAAAATGACAGTGAGATTTGAATATTGTTAACTATTGTTCTCATTCATTTATCTTGTTTAAATCTCAAAGCAACCTTGAAATTGTCAAGTTTGAGAAATTTATTTGTTTATATTGATTGAGTAAAAAATTCCAGTTCGGTTTTTTGTACAGGTTATTATAAATTCACGAAAAACTTGATGATGGCTTGATACGAATACATTGAGAAAAAAATCCTAACCAATGGACTGAATATAATCTCTGAATAATGAATTATTCAGATCGATGTTTCGCCTAAATTTGAAACAACATCTGAAACATTATCATAAACCATACTTATGTGATTCAATAAATACAGTGAGCGTCAAAATTATGGAACAAATTCATTTTCTCAGAAGAAAAATATTTCGCAACAAAATCCTGAAACAGATCAATTTTTGTTTCGAAAAAGGATCATGTGCTACTTTTTTGGTAAGTTCTTTGAATCTTTCTCTACAGGCGTTCAGGAATTTTCAAGAAAAATTAGTTAGTTCAAAGAGATTTTTAGGATGTGCACTTTGTCATGGGTCATTTACTTCGAGGCGATGGTACCTGATGAAATTTGTCACCGAATGAAAATCGACCATTACAGTCTGGTTAATGCACAACTTTAAACCCCTACGAACCCTTTAATGGAGAATAAAAATTGGAGTGACATTGGAAATTCATTTCAGGTTTGAAGTACCACCTGCATTACAAAATAAGTTGAATTAAGTATTCAAAATGACCACCATCGTTCTGGATGCACTCTGAAGCGAAGAGATTCACTCATTCTAATTTTTCACTTGAGGGGGTTGGTTGAAAAAATGCCTTTGAACAAACTGAAATGGTTTTGTAGAAGTGAATCAAAAATTGACCTGTTTTAGGATTTCGTGCCAATATTTTTCTTCCATAATTTTGACGTGCACTGTAAAAGAGCTTGTTCATTACCTCATTTATCCATGAAAATATGCATACAATTTTTAAATAATTTTTTTTTCTTGAATATTTTTATACTCGTGTAAAGAAGATACAAAGACCTTGACAAAAAAGCACCGCATGACCCACTTTCCCTATTCAAAAAATTTAGGGGGTTGATGGGGATGGCACAGGGTGCAACAAAAATCCTACAAAAATGCATAAAAATTTTGTAGAAGTAAAACAAAAATTGACCTGTTTCAGGAGTTTTTTGTCAAATATTTTCTTCTGAGAAAATAAATTTGTTCCACACTTGACTTGACGCGTACTGTATATTCAACAACTTGTTTATTTAAGATAGAAAAATATGCATATGATTAGGAGTGCATGAACGTATTTGCAAATATCATTGTTCTTTCCTGTAAATAAAAGCTTTTTATGCAGCATGTTGTGAACAAGACTTCCAATGATTACAAGTCGAACCCCAGAATGAAAAAAAGAAAATAGTTGATTGCGATTACATTCTTTCAAGATAAATACTGGCTATTATATGTACTTTTTATCTATTCGATAGGTGGGTCAGCCAATGCGTAGATAAGTGCGAATGACTCCTAAACACTCGATAGACATAGACTCTTTATAACTTGCGACCTGATATTATCCGTTCAGTTATGAGTGGTTTTAACGAGAATATCCATAAAATAATTTAAATATCATTTGAAAGGAGTTCTATCTGTTTGCGTATCAGATCGCAAATCTTTTGCATGATGCTTTATTAGAGCAAGTGTTTTTTGTCATCTTGACTTCAGATTTCTGGAATTTTCATTTGCACCTTGTACTTGAGATTGAAACCTAAAATATTTGAGTTTCACTTTTACGATTTTGTTTTTCATACTGGATACACTTTGCACACATTTCAGGCAGCCTGCTGTCCGACCGTAAACACAGTAACTTTTGCAACGAAAATTGATGTCACAAGAATTTTAATCTCCAACATCATCAACCTTCATACATTTGCAAGTACATAATCTGATAATTTCCTGAAAAAAATTGAGATTCGTAACTGAATTTCGGATGAAAATAATTCTTTGTATAGGTTTTTGATAGGTGTGATTCATCATTATTTTTACTGTGGTAACTATTACGAATTACGTCAAAAATAAAAACAAAATGTTTTTTTTCACGAAATTTACCATTAATTTCCGAATAAAAATGCGAATTCATTTCTTTATAGTCAAGGTAGAAAGTTGAACTTTTGTACACCTGATTTAATCGAACTTCCATATGTACGGGGTTTTTCACTATAATTTGACCCCCCCTTTAACTTTGTTACTGAAGGAGATACAAAAAAATGTTTCGTATAAAAGTTTCACGAAATCAACTGAGGTTTTTTGATATGAGTTCAGAAACTGAAATATATACAGGGTGGCCAACATATTGATGGCAACTTCATTTTTTCAAATGGAACACCCTGTATATTTTTCCATGTTTGGCTAGCTCTTTTTCACCTGATTCCGAATATGTGACATATGTTGGTCTATCTCTTTTATTCTGAGAACCACAGAGTATTAAATTGCAAGAACTACCTGCCAAGATCTATAATCATTTTACAAGTGGCAGAATGCGTTTACTGAAAATGCTCATTTTTGGAGTTATAATAACGTCAATGGGAAGATATACGGGGTGAACAACATTGAATGCAACTATATTTTTTCAAATGGGACACTGTCTCTTCAATTTTCAGAGTTTCAAAGTTTTGAAATGATGACATCGAATAAAAAAATATGTGAAATACCTACGAAATTCTTTATATCCAACCAATCTACTTAAAGTTTTATTTTAAAATGAATACTCAACAAATACTTAACCAATGAAAAACGAAAAACTATGGTAGTATGGTAAGAATAACATCAACTAAAGAAATTGCTCAAAATGACCACCTTCATTCAATACACATAGTTCATATAGTTGTCTCAAGTTGTTTAGACTATTTTTGATAGCATTATTATGGCTCCGATTCAAGTCAGAAATTAAAGCTTCAAAATTTGTTTCTAATCATTACAATATTATCATTATTCTTTGTGCGTTGACGGGATTAGCTCTGAATAAGGGATTTAATATTGATTGATTTTATATCATTCATATTATTCCCCCTTTCATTGATTGTCATCATTGCTGAAATATTTTTTTTCCTTCAGGAACGGTTATAAAAACGTGTCCAACGGTGTTAAATCGGGACTATTTGGTGGCCATAAAATAGGTGCGCCATTACCAATCCAAAAATCAAATTGGCCACTTTAATATTCACGATTTTTCAAAACGCTATGCCAGATGCTGATTGAAATTTGAAACTCTGTGGTGCTCAGAATAAGAAAGATAGACCAACATTTGTTACATATTCAAAATCAGGGGAAAAAGAGCTAACCAAATATGGAAAAATATACAGGCTGTTCCATTTGAAAAAATGAAGTTGCCATCAATATATTGGTCACCCTGTATATATTTCAGTTTCTGGACTAATATCAAAAAACCTCAGTTGATTTCGTGAAACTTTTCTATGAAACATTTTTTTGTATCTCCTTCAGTAACAAAAATGAAGGGGGGGGTCAAATTATAGTGAAAAACCCGGTACACTTTTAATTTCAGCGATATATTCAAACAGTTCCTGAGATATCAATTTTTTGAAAAATCTTGTGAAAGCCTTGTAAATACGTTATTTGGCAGCTTTTTTCCCAAAGAGAAAAAAATTGATGATTTGGAAACTATATAATGCGCTATTAAGAATTACGTCAAAAATAGAAAAAAATTGTTTTTTCTACGAAATTTACCATTAATTTTCGAATAAAAATGCGAATTTATTTCTTTATAGTCAAGGTAGAAAGTTGAACTTTTGTACACCTGATTTAATCGAACTTCCATATGTCGTCGGTTGAATGCAGAACTATACCAAGTCCGAAATTCATACTTTTCAGGAGACACGTTTTTTTGAATAGTTCAAAAGATGATTGAAAATATATAAAATTCTTTCATTTTGAACTTCAACTTGAAGATCCTGATTGTTTTGTGATGGTCAAATTTGCCCAAAAAGAAATTTCCGAAAAATTGGGACAAAATATAGCCTTTTACGATAGTTCTACATATCAGAACTATTTTATGTCCATTTTCAACTGAACTATGTCCTTATGGTATGGGTCAGAACTATGCTATGTCTACTTTCAACTAAACTATGTCCTTATGTCAGGGTCAGAACTATGCTATGTCCACTTTCTCGCTAGATTGAACTATCACGTGAGTTTATGGAGATGGACTTGCAATACTTCTGCATCAGATGGAGTGTAGTATTAAGCATCTCTTTAGGCCATAAACCGATTATCTGGAAAAATGGACTTGGGATAGTTCTGCATTCAACTGACGATGTACACTTTTAATTTCAGCGATATATTCAAACAGTTCCTGAGATATCAAATTTTTTGAAGAATCTCGTGAAAGCCTTGTAAACACTTTATTTCGCAAACTTTTTTCCCAAAGAGAAAAAAATTGATGATTCAGAAACTATATAATGCGCTGCTGATATTTTCAGTTTACATATTGAGAAACTTCGATATCAGGTGTATGAAAATTATGTAAATTATTCACCAGATATAAAATTCAGTTTTTTATTTGAGAACAATACTATTGTCCGAATACATTCCTCCCTATGGAACGACATGCATAATTGGACAAATTAAAAGTAAAAATGTTAATTCTTATTTTTTCACTGGCAATATTTAACCATATTGGCGAAGTTGAATTTTAGTTGCCGTAGTCAAATGTAATGATAATCCCATTTTTTATCGAAATTACTAAGTATAGGTACAGCTTTGGATGCAACAAAGTATTCAAGAATATTGTAATACCACAGTTTATTTATGGTTTAAGTTTATGTTTTGGAATTTTGAACCCGCCTTGAAAATTTCATGTTCGTTTTGTCGGAAACTGTTATGTTTATTTTTTAGATAATTCCCATTACTTCTTATCTGAAATGAAGAGAAACATGAGTCTATAACATTTTCCATAAGGCACAAAAATGTCTCCCATAAAAATTTTATATTGTTTCGACGAAATTTTTCATTAAAAAATTGAAAGAAATAACTCTGGGATTTATATCAGCTTGAGTGAATCAATTTACCATAATCTTACCAACACTCGAAAAATTATTATAATTGCAGAAAATACTTGGGTATCGAGAAGTGTCTCGAAGTATAGACACTTCAACACAATTAAATCCAAAGATTAAGTATCGGTTTCCACATTGATCTATTATATCCATTCACTGTGTCGAATCCTGAGTGAGTGTCAAATTCTTTAACGTATTTCTTTATAAATTTCAATTTGATATATGGCCCGCCGTTTATCATATTGAAATGTTGCACTAGTAGGTATTGCCAACGCACAAATCTTATTGCGTAACTGACTGATATAAGTAGAAATCAATAAAATGAAGAATATTTCATGAATATCGAGAAAACAAAGTGTAATTCGTGAGAAATTGCCACCGCGTGACTCATTTTTTAATGTTCGACATGTCAGAAGCATTATAAATAAATATTCCATACTTTTAACCTTGTATTGACCATCTCAACAGTTGAATTCGTTTAAGATTTCATGGGCGATAATCTTAAACTTTCAGAATTTTGTTGGAAAAACTATTATTATTGAATGCATTCAATTGCACAACAGGATAAATAACCTGAACTGATGTTCAATTGATAAGTATAGAAATAAATATGATTTTTGAATGAACGCCTATATTTTCAATCTGAAAATGAAAATATTCTCATTTCACTTTTTAATCGATAAATACCTCTCATTACTCATTGGTTCACATATTCTGCATACAATGAAAATCTCATGAATTTCACAATCCCAAATGGAAAAATACTTTTTCTAAGATTCAGTTCTGGTGTAAGGTAATAAACTTTTGAATGTTTTGGAATAAAATGATACCCCTTTGTATACATTTCTAACTTTGCTATTTCTGAAACGTATATTGAAGAATAATACCTACAATACGAAATCATCTGAGGATTCGTTCAGTTTTTCATTTGTAAATTTTATATGCACCTATGTGTTAAATATGGTTTTTTTTGAGATACAGAGTGGCAAATCCTGCAGAAAAAGTTAAGAATTTTCTGTTTTGTGGAGTGTGAACAAATTCAGTATTTTCATAGCTGGCACTTTTTGCTGAATGAATTTCATTATTTGAATTTTTATCACTTTCTCATTCCCAGTAGCTAATAATTCTTCTTAAATATTTCGACGAACTTAAATATGTATCAATCGGTTGTACTCCTATAGGTCCTTGAGTAAATAAAAGATTTTGCCCCGGTTGAGACTTTTTTAGTCCTGCCCTGTATACCTTACTACGTCCTTTTGAACAGCATTGCGGTTAGCTATTGCAGGTTAGAATTAATAAGAAAATTGATTTCAATACTCGCCAATTTTTTTAAAATTACCTTTCAATAAACATTCTACCTTTCTGTATTGCAAATTTGAAGTGGATAAACATTTTTCAAGACGTTCGTTATCAGCATTGAATAAAACAAAATAAGCAAACAGAATTACCCTTATCTTGTGCAAATGATATCAAGACAAGACAAAGCACTTTACCTGAAATGAAAAATTCGAAATTCATCTTTTTGGTATGATGACAAATTCTTTAGTTCGTTGAACGTGTGATTCATAATAAACAATAACATTTCATGACTGTGCGTCTCAAATCACTCCCAGAAATACCAGTGTACCAAAAAACCAGTTGTTTCAATATTATAATTCAAAAATAAACTAATGCATGAGGTGTGTGGATAAAGGTGTCAACACAAAATACTCTACCTTTCACCTTTCTCAGAATCGCCGAGAAACGAAAACTACATCACTGTGTCCTTAGGTCACACAGAGTACTTTTCACCAATTTCCCAGAGCTGTCATGTAGTTTTTCGGAGGGAAAATCCAATAAAATTTTCGCTTTGTTTTGGTACACTCGCGACAATGCAAGCTGCGACTGAAGGTTTAGTAGCATCAACTCGATCGTACACTTTCAACTCATTCTATTGGAATCTATTTCGTTTATGAAAGGTAAGATACGCATGCGCGTCCGTGACATTGATTATTGCAGCACGTGTATCAGAATCAGAGTCTGTCATTTAGTAGATGCCAAACAAAACTAGACTATCGTAGCAGACTTTATTCTTATTCAGTTTTCTCTATTGCGTATGTTGGATTCCATAACCATAACGCATAATCTTCGGATGGGATTTGAATTTTAATGAAAGAAATTTGTACCTTGATCTTATGAATCTTGTATTTGATATTCAGGCGATAGCGTTTTCAGTTCGAACTCAGTGACAATTTGGGAGGAAAATTTCAGTGTGAGATAATCATGTCATGGTTAGTTATTTTTGCCACCAACGCAAATTCTTGGAATATTCGAATGAAAGTTTTGATTGGGAATTGTTTTCAAACTTCGGTTGATGTGGGTGGACGTTTGGAGTATAAAAATGTCTCCTAATTACTTGGAATCATATGCTTTGTGAGTTATGAAACATAAAAAGCAAAGAAATGTGAAAAGGTACAGGATGGATTATGTTTGTAAGATTTTGGACTTTGGCATGATGATTGCTTTTTTGCCATGCAACCAGCTTTACCTCGTTTTTGCACAAACGCTAGAGCTCGTTAAGCCTTATATTTTGATGGTGCCATCATCTTTTTTGCTTGCCTTCGGTGAGGGTGGTATTACAGGGAGAGTGAGTCTCTCTCTTTTCCCAATTATGAGTTTAGTTCAGTTTAAAAACGGGTTACAGATCACTGCGACCACAAGGTCTATTGTGCCCCCTTACAGAGCTGTTCGGACCATACAATCACAGCTCGCCTTCAAGTTCCAGAGATCTGATAAAATCCGATTTCTGTGAAGGCTTCAACGAGGCTAGTTCCTCACTCTTACAAGTTTCTCGCCCAAAGCATTCTGTCCTTAGGCTCACAATGCCAAAGCATTCCATGACTAGGTGAATGGGGGTTTCTTCCTCCTCCCCACAGAACCTACACTCGTCAGTGTCCGACAATCCCATCCTCAACAGGTGCAACCTGAGGCGACAGTGTCCTGTAAGAAAGCCATTAAGGAGGTGTAATTGTTTCTTACTGGGATCCAGATATCCTTTGGATCTTGCTGTTTCAAAGTTCCGAAGGAACTCAGTGGAACAGTGGATTGATCCATCCCTGGGAGATTCCGCCAGTGTTTTTCTCTCTCGGCTTTCTCCTTCTCCAGAAACTCCTTCTTATAAGTACATTTAACTATACCACAGAAGGGTTTTGGGCCAATGAGTGACATCCGTGCGCCCCCTTTGGCAAGTGTATTGGACTCTTTGTTTCCCAATTATAGTCATCTACTGTACTTACTGTGGGTGACACCCTACATTAGGAAACTATTCTAGTGAAAGACATATTTGTTTCTCTTTTTTACGGCATTCCCATGCTCACCAATGTCCTGGCAAGCAGCTACTTAGGAACTAGGAATAACTAACTGTTCTTCACCAGTACTATAAGAATTTTTTTCACATCTCCAAATGGTGCTCGATTTACAATAATTGACCATCAGTTTCTTTAGTACCACCTAACTTCCTAGACCAACAGATCTGGGTACTTTTCTTTATTGTCAAAATTTCAGTTTGCATCTTTGTTATTGTTATTGTTTTTCCTAAATGCACTGATCCTCTGTATTTCTATACTTCTTCTTTGCTTACTCAGCACTGTATTCTAGATGAGACGGTTCTTGCGAAGTCGAGCTAAAATTTTCACACTTTCTTGGCGATCACCTATAGTCTTATGGTCATGGTGCCCAGGTCGTACTCGATTGGCAATAATCTGCCGGTAATGTGGAAAGTTCAACACTGAGGAATTCTAAAATTCTTCCATGTCCTTTACTGGACCATTGTAGTCAGAATAGCTCTGTAAGTGGGCACAATAGACCTTGAGGTCGCAGTGAACTGTAACCTCTTTTTAAACTATCACTATAATGAACAATGAATTCTGTTAGCACGCATTAGACCCTCTCTTTTTGAAGGTAGATCGTAGATGGATACCAAGGCATCTGGAAAATAAATGGGGTAGAACAGATAACTGAGTCAATTTTCATAACTTAGTAACCACCAAAGACTGTACGAGGTGACAAGAAATTAATGAAACTTTAGAATGTGATGATATTGGATTGATTTGAAAATCCAACCTAAATATTTAATTCAAAAACCTTCTTCCTATTCAAACAGTTTTCTTCACCCTTTCATATGATTGGACTAAGTAATTATCTTGAAATCACAAAAGAAAAAACAACACGAAGACAGAGATAGTGAAAAAGCTATCTCCTCAAGACCAGGAAGAACAGTTTATTTCTATAATATTCGTTTTTGTCCCAAGCCAATCTCATCGATAGTCCAGGAAAGTAGAAATAGAACCTCTGATGTTCTATATCTCACTGTTCTCAACAATGTTTTTCAAATATTTCATCAAATCCATTTCTTGAAAGAAAACTACAATTAAAAGACTTTTTGTTTGCAATGTGTGTATACCATTATCGTCAATGTCAACCTAACGCCAGCCCTTACGAGACGTTATCGTATTTCGAAAAAATGTTGTTTTTACGATACTGACACAATTCGCGACTGATTTCATACGTTTTAAATCATTATTTGGTATTTATTTTGCCATTATCGACGCTTAATGTTTAAAACAACCATTTCGAATAAAATTTCCACAAGCATGTAATTGAGTCCTTGACTACTTACATATGATAAAAGAAAGAACTCAAGGAACTGCGTAATCAACAAATGAATATGCATATTTATGGAAAGAATAAATAGCGATAACTCGAGAATCAAATAAACTGATAAACAAAAACTTCACAAATGTCATTTGGAATTTTTATATTCCTCATTTATATCAAGAAAGGAAGAATATAATATTTCATAATGAAAGGAAATATTGAAATTAATGAGTTTTTTCCGGTTTTTCCAAAGGAATTTTTCTAAGCCGAGCAAGTCAAAATTACTTTCTCGTCTAAAACAATCTCAACCGAATATTTACCATCATGAAATTATTCACCCTCAACTGTAAGTCAGATACTCAAACACCTTTTATATTTGGTATCGAAAGTACCTTTAGGATTTTTTATCAAAGTTATCAATAAGTGTTTTTTCATCCATGAACTAGGTGCTGATGGCCATATTCTTCTGTGTATTAAATCTTGATTTTTCCCATTCTTGTTATAGGTATGCGTTAATTATTCCAATTGAAAAAAGTATGAAAACAAACAAACTGCACTTGAAGTATCAGTAATACAAAACTTTATTTCATCTTTGGATATACATGCTTAATGCATTATGTATAATAAGAATTTAATTTACAAATATACATCTCATATGTACAGTTCTTTATTAAATATTCCTACTTATAAAAAAATACAACTATAAGTTTATCGAATAAATAACAATCAATCGGTAAACAAGAAACTGCGAATGTTATCGACAAATTAGCAATATTGATTGGAATCTTTCATTATTATCGATTGTCAAATAAACAATATGGGTTCGATATCATCTAAGATATTTGCATTGAAAAAATAATTTTCAACCTCGTAAACAAATGACATAAATATATACATACAAATATTGGTGATAACAACCTATTATTGATCACAAACTAGCATCAAATAAAATTAATACCATAACAAAAATATTTTATCTTTTTTTTCTAAACTAAGGAGAAAGCTTTTCATGAAAAAGTTTCAGAAAGTAGAAAAATAATTTGTATATGATGAATTAAAAGGAACAACTATATTGCAATAAATGTGTGATTTCAAATCCTCAGTGAAGAATTTTTATTCAAGAGATATTCGATTGTGATATATAAAAGTAATAGTGGTATTATATCAATTTATTCGCTCGAATTAAGTTTTACATTATAGCTGACCGCCTCCTTTTGTTATAATCGAATTTTTAATTTATATCGTTATGTTGAAGTGAAAATAATACTATTCCAATACTTTTAATAATACAAGATACTGAGCTCAAATCACGTGCTACCCCTATCAGCACTATGGGCCGTATTCATAGTCTTCCCTCAATGTGAGGGAGTGTGAGTGTCAGATCGCCCTTGAGTAGCTGTAGCCGTTTCATAAAGAATACTCATTTCATGGGTGCTAGCGCCTCCTCTCAAGCCGAGGCTGGCAAAAATCGCACTCCACTCACTGAGTATGCTTTATGAAATGGCTACAGCTAATCGAGGGCAATCTTACACTCACACTCACCCTCACCTTGAGGGATGACTATGAATACGGCCCTATGGCTCACATCATTCGTCATAGAATACTCAAACACAGAGGTTCAGCACCTTTGTTCGAACAAATACTCGATCAACGAAGCTATACAATTCCTGGAGAAAATATTCTCATAACAAAAGAATTATACACATACGCCAATCGATAATTCAAAAATACAACACTTTGGTCACTTCTGGCCTTTGAGTGGCCTAGCATTAACTCGGTGGTATCAGTATACTTTCATTTAAATATATTAAATAGACTTCTAACCTAACTTATCTTCGAACTATGTCACATTTTAAGTATCCATGGAACGAATTTGAGATTCTTGTGCAGACACCAGGTAGGTTGGCTTCTGCGCATCCAATACCCCAGGAATGATGCCAGCGAGGAAATATCTGCCATCTTTCCCTTTGACCTGCAAAGGACCTCCTGATCACCTTGGCAGGAATCTTGACCTCTCCTTTTTCTGGCCGGCGCACAGAAAAAATGTCTGGTATGAACTCGTGTCTTCCTGCTCTCAGGAACATAGACTTGCATCTGTCATTGCTGACTATTGGAACTTGGACCTGAAGATTCGATTTCATTAGAGGACAATTCAGGATGTTTTCATGGTTTGTGGAAATAAATGAATTTATTTATTACCCCATTTATTAGACAGGAGTAATAACTTGTTAATAATTGTATGTGCACAGATGATACTGATGCGATACTCGTTGACCTTGAGAAATTTCTTCCACCGTGACCACAGATAATACTATGTTAGCAAAGTCCGTGATCTTAGCTATTGAAAGATGTCTAGATATAAATCTAGAAAGAAACTATCAGACGTGCGACATAGCCATACACTCAGATAGTCAAGCTGCTATTAAAACACCGAGCTCCTACGTCATCGACTCAAAGATGATCTGGGAGTGCCAGAACAAACTCAATGAGGTAGTCAAGAAAAATAAGGCCTTTTTAATATAGGTTCCCGGCCATTCAGAAATCAAAGAAAACGAAGAGGCCAATACACTTGCGAAAGAAGGCGCACGATATCAAACATTATCCCAGAACCCTTCTGTGGTATAGGTAAATGTACCCATAAGAAGCAGTTTCTGGAGAAGGAGAAAGCCGAGAGGGCAAAACTCTGGCGGAATCTCCCAGGGATGGATCATTCCAATAAGTTCCTTCTGAAGTTTGAAACAGCAAGATCCAAAAGATATCTGGATCTTGGTAAGAAACATTTACACACTCCTCACTGGCTTTCTTACAGGATACTGTCGCCTCAGGAGGCACCTGTTGAGGATGGGATTATCGGACTCTGACGAGTGTAGGTTCTGTGGGGAGGAAGAAGAAATCCCCATTCACCTAGTCATGGAATGCTTTGGCATTGTAAACCTAAGGAGAGAATTTCTTGGGCGAGAAAACCTGTGAGAGGGAGGAACTAGCCTCGTTGAAGCTTTCACAGATATTGGATTTCATCAGATCTCTGGAAGGCGAGCTGTTAAAGGTGTGATCAGAACAGCTCTATAAGGGTGCACGATATAGCTTGAAGTCGCAGTGAACTGTAACCCCTTTTTAAACTATCAACTAAAGTCCGTGATCTTATTGGCACCCCTAATCACCCCAACTTCCAAATTAGCTTGTTCATCACTTCGAAAGGAGCCTGAGTGTCACATATGTACTTATTATCTGTAGTATGTGCTTGAAGAGGATACTAGCTAAGAGTTTGTGACTACCCAGTCAACACAAAGACGTCGCATAGATATCCCTGCGATATCTTTTCGGGAGATTGAGACTACTTTTGTGATGTCTTGCGAGGTTGCTGGGAGCTCTATATTTCTTCCAAATTTCCGCCTCAGGGATATTCCCAGAGGACTCTTAAAGATATCGCTTGTGGAAATTCTCAAACTGCTCACAGTGTGGAGGTCTACGGGATATTCGCATAAACCTCCCATTGTGACAAGTATGAGAACTTACCAACAACCTCCGCAATGTGAGCTTTTTGAGAATATCCTATAAACCTCCCATTGCAAGTAAAGAGAAGACGATGGGATATCTTTGCTACCTCTATAAGAAGTCGCAAAGTGAATATCTTATTCTTGTCCTGTTGCGACCTGTATAAAAAGTCGCAATGCGAATATCTTATTTTGGTAATATTTGTGACATCTATGGGATGTCTCAATAGGAGTTCGTATGGATGTCGGATTGTAACCTCTCGGCGATATCGCCGGGAAGTCTGTGTTTACTGGGTATGCCGTATGAGGAAACATTTCCGAACGTATGACGCGTGAATACTGACAAAACTGTTTCTCTATCATTTCGATAAGTTTATAAGAAAATTTCACCTCTTGAAGCACCGATGGTAACGTTCCTCCTTCACTCAACCTTCCCCAACCGGTAACAGTGGCGTTTTCCCCAATAAGGAGATCATCTGAAGCGGGTAAACATATAGGAGCGATGTGTGGTAAAAACTCCAGAGGAGCATCGAGTTGAACCAGCGCCAGATCGTATTCGTAGGTGAAGATGTTGTATTTGGGATGAACAACCTTCTTGGTAACAGCTCGCTCAACATATGGTAACTCTTCCTGCACGCTAGAGAAATCGTATTCACCAACTCGTATTCGTATCTGAGATGTGAGTAGGCTGAAAACAGAGAGAAAGAAACAGTATTTTGGGGAGTTTTCTTTATATGCAAAATGATGACTTATTCATGATTGTGTTTCAGTATTTGTAAGATAATTAGTATTTAAATTTCCTCCCTTCATTGAATGTACAGGGTTTTTCACTATAATTTGACCCCCCCTTTACCTTTGTTACTAAAAGAGATAAAGAAAAATGTTTCATATAAAAATTTCACGAAATCGACTGAGGTTTTATAATATTAATTCACATAATGTATATACAGGATGGCCAAAATATTGATGGCAACTTCATTTTTTCAAATGGAATAGCCTATATATTTTTCCATATTTGGGTAGCTCTTTTTACCCTGATTTCGAATATGTAACATATATTGGTCCATCTTTCTTATTCTGCGTACCGCAGAGTTTCAAATTTTAAGAACCACTTTTCAAGCTCTGTAATCATTTTTCAAGTGGCAGACTGCGTTTACTGAAAATGCCCATTTTTGGAGTTATGACAAAGTCAATTGAAATACATACAGGATGAATAACATATTTAATGCAACTACATGTTTTCAAATGGGACACCTGTATATTCTTCCATCTTTCCTCCTGATTTTGAATATATGCGTATACGGGTGTGTCTCTTCAATTTTTAGAGGTTCAAGGTTTAGAAATGATGAAACCGAATAAAAAAATATGTGAAATACCTACGAATTATCTATTTTCAAACAATCTACTCGAAAGTATTATTTTGAAATGAATACTTAAAAATTACTTAACCAATAAAAAATAATAAACTTTGGTAGTATGTAAGAATAACATCAACTAAAGAAATTGCTGGAAATGACCACCTTCATTCAATATACATTGTTCATATCGTTGTCTCGAATTGTTCAGACTATTTTTGATATCATTATTATGGCTCCGATTTAAATCAGAAATTGAAGCTTCAATTTTGTTTTAATCATTACAATATTACAATTAATTGGCCACGAATTTCCAAAACGCTATGCCAGATGGTTCTTGAAATTTGAAACTCTGTGGTGCTCAGAAAAAGAAAGATAGACCAACTATGTAACATGTTCGAAATCAGGGAAAAAAGAGCTAGCCAAATATGGAAAAATATACAGGGTGTTCCATTCGAAAAAATAAAGTTGCCATCAATATGTTGGCCAGCCTGTATATATTTCAGTTTGTGAATTCATATTAAAAACCTCAGTTGATTTCGTGAAATTTTTTTATGAAACATTTTTTTTGTATTCCTTCAGTAACAAAGTTCACCGACACCTTCTCTTTCAACTCTCGAGGTGAGTGCATACATTTTCATTCTGTAAATTGCTCAATCTTGTAATTGTTGTGTGAAATTGGTTGCAGTCATTTGCAACCATTTACCTAAATTTTAAACTTCAACTCACTCGTCAACGCAATGTCCTGCAGTTGCTATCCAATTCTCGTTCAAGATGGCGCCACCACAGCGATGGGTACTCGAGAAACCGAAGAATGACGTTCTTCTGACGGACACCTGTTAAATATTGAAATCAATAAATATTTTTCCAAGGTAGCATGAACCTTACTTGCCACGGCCATCTACCAAAAGGAGCGTTCTTACCACCAACTATCCTGGAATGGGGCTGTGATGCCATTTTCGAAACACCACAACCTGGAAACAGAAATTAATGTATATGTATTTGTAAAGTGAAAAATGAAATCATTCAGAATGAGCCATGCATTTGCCTGAGACCACAGATTATACAGATGCGGCATTCTGTGACCTTGGACCACTACGAAAGCATAACTCTTTAAATTTCAATCCGCCGAGATGATTTCACATGCTGTATTCTTATTCGTTTCAAATGACCAAGCGTTCAACTGAACTCTTTATAATATACCTGAGTATATAAAAATGAAAATCTACACCAAATAGATACATTTGAGAGACGCCATAACCACAGATAAAACCATAATATCAAATGTCGTGATCTGATCCTAAACCCCTTACCATCTCAAGGCCTTTTGGGAAACTCTCTTGGGTTAACTCGATCCCTAAGCTTCGCGTTCGTTCACCTAACCCGAATATCCAACCCGTGTTTGGAAAGTACGGTGCTATTAACTCGTTAATTGTTAATTCATCGTGACCGTACACAAGAGCAGGGTTGTAGAATCACCGCATGCGCACTGCAGTTAAATTTTGTATTTGAAGAGGACGGGAATGAGTCTTCTAGTCTTTTTTTTGTAATTTCATATTTTTTATTCCTAAAAATTATGGAATGTGAAGAGAATTTGGCTCAGTATAAAATGTGTGGTTCTATGAGCCAAGAAAATAATGTGAAACATAACTTTGTAACAGATCTTTTTGCGCTAAAGCTACAGCCTTCTTTAATTATTTAACACAGTTACTGAAAGATAACATGAAGAATGGGAGGGCACACAAGAAGTTATAAGACATATTTCACAAAAGCCAATAAATGCAAGTGAAGCTAGAGACAATCCGAAAATAAAATGGGACTGAGAAAACCAAATTCTTTACTTATTTAACATAGGTACTCAAAAATAGCATTAAACATGGAAGGGTATACCAGAAATTATAAGAAAGATTTTACAAAAGCTAATAAATGCTAAGCTAAGCTGAGCTAGAGGCAATCCGAAAATAGACTGCGACTGAAAAAATAAATTTATAAAATATTTTGTTATGTTATTGATACGTCTGACACTTCAAATCCTAAACCTGTTGTGTTCGTAAACTTAGAACCCTGGTCGGTGATCTGAGTAGATCCGTCACGTGACCCAATGGATCGAGATAACAACCCTGAGTAAGTTTCCGAAAACGCCTATATACTTGTGCATCTACATATCAATACGTCCAAATGGAGCCAGCTTTTCATTAATATGGACTCGTTTTGCTATAGTATTTTTCATTTACACACAGAAGTTTAATGTTTGAGGAATTTTTGTAATGATGGGATAAGAATATCATATGAATTTTATGAAAAAAGGTACTCTCACCCATTTTTTAAGAGTTCCAGCTGTGACTTTATTTACAATAGCTGTGACTTTATTTACAATTGATGTGGAAATATTCTCCATTTTTCCTGTCGTTGCTGATACTGGACTTTTCGTAGGAGAAGTATTAGGTCTGAAATTTAAAAGGCATGAAATGTTCCAAAAATTCATCGTTGAATGCAGAATGATGAAAAGTAAATAAATGACTGTTAACTAGCTGATTTTAAGGAATTTCGTAAATTGATATATCTTGAGGTTTTAAAAAGCATTGAGTTTGTTTTCCCTTCTTGTTCTTCTTCTTCTTGTCTTCATTTTTACAGCATTTCTCACTTAACATAATTCTGCAGTCAACAAACCAGTTTATATATTAATTTAATCTGACTATGTAGGTACAAAAGCTAAGATTATCATTTTTCCGATTATTTTTTATTGCATGAGTGTTGAAAAAATTTTCTATTGTACCACAAATATTCATTATATTGGTAATATGAATTTTTTCCACAAATTCTCCTGTCAAAGAAGAAATCTGAAATTCTTTAGTTTCTCACCTTTTTGTGGTAGGAGTGTTCTTTATCGGCTTGAAACCATATTTATTTGTGACCTTATTATATATGGGTTTCTTCGTAGGTTTCATTTTATTCATATTCGGTTTGAATTTCGTCCTAACATAACTTGGCTCAGTTGTTTGAGGCCATTGTATCCCGGCTGTGGGTTCTGTACTAATGGAATTATGATGAATTGAAGTAATGAAACCAGGTTCAGTTGTCGATCGCCATCCTAAAATCAATATTTAAGAATAAAGAGTTCGAATTATGAATTTTATTTTCATTCAGGCGCTGATCAACGTTCAACGCATTTCTCATGCTTTTGAAGATTATTCAATTATTATCCAATATTCCTTTGTTTTACAGTTTCAATCTTCATATACACTTGAAACATTTGTTGAAGGAAATCGTCTCCTTGGCAATACAGAAACGAACAAAATGGAAATAATGAATGAATAAAAGAAACTAAGATAAATAACCTATTCCCCGTGTTCTTGGTGGATCAGTAATCGAAGGAAATAAAGGGGCTAACACAAGAGTCAGAAAGGAAGCATAAACTTCACCTACTGGCCCAGACCCTTCTGTAGCATGGGCAAATGGAATGGATCATTCCAAAAAGTATCTTGAAAACATTGAAACTGAGTCCACTAAGTAAGAGGATTTCCAATAAGAGGTGTTATTTTGATATTCAAAGAAACATGCCATTTTTCAATATAAATGATCATATGTGTATTTCATTATAAGAAGAAGCTATGCCGTTAATAGTGGAAAATAAAATCAGGCAAATGACCACCACGACCACACTTACAGGACCATATCCTTTCAATGACATTTTCCATAACCAAATAGCAAAGTGGTTGCCTATGTCCTCGATAGCCTCACGAATTCCATCTTTGAGGTCTTGAATCGACGCTGGGCTAAATTGGCGTAGACCTTTTCTTTCACGTGGCCCCAAATGAAGAAGTCGCAAGGTGTTAAATCACAAGATCTCGGTGGCCAATTGTGATCACCTCTTTGAGAGATAACATGGTTCAGAAATTTTTACCTCAAAAGACGACCCAATCAGCAAAGATTGTTGTTGATGATAAGCCGGCTTAAGTTCTTGTGTTAACTGAACTTTATTAGCCTTAAGACTCAAACCTTTATACAAAATACGATGTACTAATGACGTTTGTGAAATGCTTAATTCCAAAGAACGATGAGAAATGGACGAACCTGGGTTTTCTTCAACACTTTCGGCTGCAGCAGCAATATTCTCGGCTGTTCTTGAGCGACGTGCACGGGTTTTATTCTTCACATCACTAACTTGCCCCAACAGCTCGAAATTTTCCAACAATTTCTTTATTGCGGTCCGACAAGGTGCTTCACGACGACCCAAAATGGTTCCAGTTTTACGAACCGTCTCTGACAAATTTTCACCATTTTTATAGGGAATTTTAATATCTTCAATGCGTTCTTGAAGCGTGTATCGTTCCATTTTTATTAATGGCGTAGTTTCTACTTGTTAAATTTCAAAAAATTATCGCTTCAAACGTGACATCTACCGAAATAGCGGACTATTCAAAATAACTCCTCTTATTGGAAAAGGAAAACCCCTTATTAGAATCTCTGTAAGACTCAGTAGGTACTTGTTTATTTCTGTTCTTATCCATAAAAAAACATTGTTTTGTTACAGATTATTTGAAGACGTATTACTGCTTTTATTTATTCTTCAGATATTGATGTGTAGTCATTGAAAATTGCATTAATTAGGAAGGTACTTCCTCAGTGAATGTCACCATAATGAAAATGACAGTTTTTGTGAAGGATAGAGTTAAAGGGTGCAAGAAGGTTCAGGTGCGTTACACATAACACGAATGTATGATACTTACCCATTTTTGTGTAACTGTACTCATTGTTGCTGTCTGCTTTATCCAGACTTTCATCATTGGCAGGTTCCAAACTGTTACGTGGTGGTGTAGTAGGTTTTTTGGAAGAAGGATGTGGTTTAAGGCTCATGCCCATTTGGAGTGTTCTATTGTTCGACGAAGCATGTTTCTGTATTGAGTTACTGAAACAAGATAGATTCACAGCAGCATTTTTCTGAAGGATCAGAAAGGCAATCGAATGATGGAATGATTTGTGTATACAGGGGGTCCCAAGATTTTCAATGCAGTCAATATTTAAACTTCCAGGCAAGGAAGAAAATTCAAACAAAAAGTATTGTAAAATGGATGCCAAAACTCTATCAGAATCCATCGTCAAAATTTCGTTTCTGAGAACGCCTCTCAAAAAAAACTGCCAAGTGATATTTTTTTCTAATTGCACCCTTATATTTTCTTTCCTATAAACTTTTTCTCAGGGAAAAAGAAATATGTTGAAAGAATTTTTTATTATTTCTACTAAACTTTCAAGGTTTTCACTACCAGTCTCTGAAACAGAAATAATTAAAAAATGTGATTAAGGTGAAGTGCTCCTGCGATAATCTTTGCACTAATTTTTCAGGATTAAATCGGTTTAAAAAAATTGTTGTCTAACAGTACAACTGAAAAAGGAAATAAATGAAAAGGATTATGTTACGTTTCGATGTCTATATCAGACACCTTCTTCAGACAAATTTGTAATATCTTCCGAAATGTTTGTTTTTTCTTTTGAAGTCTAATTGATATTGAAGGTTGTGAACACATAGAGATGTTGATTTATTGAATTTTGAAATTTCCTGATTTCATTTCTTTCTTCGATAAATCAATCCAAATACAAATTAGTGCAAAGATTCTTGCAGGTGCACTTCATCCAATTAGATTTTCAATTATTTCTGTTTCAGAAACTGGGAGTGAAAACCTGAAAAGTTTTTTTTTTATATTTCAATCGATATCTAGTTTTTATTATGTTACAAAAATTTAACTTTAAGAAAATAATAACTATAAATTGTGGCACATTGAGGATTTGCGGTTTATGGTGAAATATGTTTGGTGTCCCAAGATAATCAGTACAGACAATAAACACTAAAGACACCTTGACTCATAGTGAGACAACTGGATGATTAAAACATTTGAATTAAATGAGGTGTCACTATAAAGAAACTCGTTGTTGTTGTTTGTTGATTGAATAACGATCAATAATAGATAGTTTGATTTTCTGATATTGATGACTGCTTGGTAGAACTAACGAAATATCTTCAATGAAAATGTGATACTATGAAGACAAAATATTCGTTCTCAAAAAATCATAACAAAGTTCGATTTCAGATATACAAAGGCCTCAAATAACCTCACCTCGCGCCAAAACTCGAAACAATGACATGAAACTCACCCTGTAGAAATAGAGCTGGGTTTGAACGTACTCAAGGGCCTCCTTGTCGTTTGTTTTGGTTGACTAGAACTGGTATAAAGAACAGCAGGCTGATTCCTGTCTATGGATATAGCATTAACAGTAGCATTATGGGCACAACAAGATCCGAACATGAATGTGTCTACGCACATCCCGATGTGAGTCCCTTCTGACTTAATGCACTCGTAAACGAACATGCATGTACCTTCGATGCCGTCTACCCAACAGGGCTTTGGTTGAATTTGGTAGGCAGCTGAAAGAGAATATTTTTCATTGGGACTGAACATAGCATAAACGAAATTTTCGAGTTGAGATCCAACTATCGTCAGATATAACACTTTTTGTGCTAGAGCGTCATCAGGAGTGAATGAATTATGAAATTTCCGTTTGTGTTTTCATATTCCTTGGTTTCGATTTGCCTTATACCCCTATTATAACATGCTTCTTTCGTGCCTTTTTGTCGGTCTGACCGATTCCGCCTGAAATTTTAACGAAATTCGCATGCGCCTAGGACTATTTTGGTGACTATTTCAGGCTTGCAAATAAATAGAACTGGTTCTATCTTTCACCCCTGAAACGTAGGGATTTCGAACCTTTTCGTAGAAATGTCGAGTATAGTCCAATAGCACACAGTATTTCTGTCTAACTTGACATCTTGTGATTTTTTCTAATCATATCAATACAGATACCATGGTATTCTTTAGAAAATATTCCAACAAAACACAAGCTTAAGGTAAAATATCAATTTCTTCAATGTTTGCAATTTTGGAATCATTACCTGAAACCCCTTGAATCAACACTTTGGGGCGAATTTACCTAACGAATAGCCCTGAAAAAAGGCCCGAATATAAACAAGAAGAAAGGCATGGTGTAATAAGGGTATAAGTAACAATAAATCGAATAGAAAAATGGAAACCGGCGCATCCGCCAATTTGTGACCCTAATGAAAACCGTTTCTCACAAGAGAGGTCGATTTTGAAATGAAATAATAAGACTATTTATGAGTTATTAATGCTACCATTCTTGTATGGAATATAACATGGCTCGAATAATAACAATTCCACAATTCCATTGCTGAAAAAATCATTTTTAGCAAAGTAGCGCATTTTTGATTGTCATGTGATGTGAGCAAAATTGCCATATATGAGATAAGAACAACCAATAGGAGTTCACCAGATAACTAAATTACAAAATTTACTGATTTCTCTCGATTTTGGGCTGGAGGGATTATTGGGCCATATATTTTTGCATGATCATTCAGTATATAGTTTTCATTTTCAAAATAGATTTCACTTGAATCGGATATTCTGTTATGGAAATATAAGGATTCTTCTTTCAATATTTCAATTGAATTTTCTAGGGTTCTGTTAACACTATGACCATGACATTTAGGATGAACATTCAGATTATCGATTTCTATTCCCAAAAAAAATCACTCGAATCGGATATCATTTTATGGAAAAATGAAGTTTCTTTTTTTCAATATTCCAATTGAATTTTCTATGGTTCTGTTCACACTATGGCCACAAAATTTTACATGGGGCTTGTTATGAGCATGTTGCATTTGGTCGTAACATTTCATTCCGATTGGTTTCGTATTTTTTGAGATATTGAGGAACAAAAATATTTTATGAAACACCCTATACGATTTTGCTGGTTAACGAACTCAACCGAGCCATTAGGGATCCGAACTCATCCTGAAATTTCAAGTCTATAGGACAATACCTTCGAAAGTTATTGTGCTAACAGCTAACGGACGGATGGCCCCACGAACAGAATTGAATTTGACCACGAATTCGTCCTCAGAGAGTCTAACCCTATCGTTTCACACCATTTTCGGCTCAAAATTAGTAAATTATAGACATTGGGCAAAAGGATATAGCACTCGTTTAAGTAAAAAGAGCGCTCAAAAATATACCCACCTAATGCTTGGATATCACCCAAGCGTAAACTTATGAGAGCCTCCATTATTTTTATATTTCCGCAATTCCAAGCGCATTCGCCAGTTTGTTTCCTTCGTTCCAACACTTTCATTTCCTTCTTATAAAAAGTACCTAATGAAAATGTAGAAAAACTGAATCTGATGGATATTTCCCAGAAAATTCCTTCAATTTTTCACATATTCAAACTTCCCCATATACTGGTTTAGTTGATATGAATTCCGAAGAAATATTGAAACAAACTTTTCAATAGTTTATTGATTTCTTTTCGAATTTATTTCTTGCCAAATATAGGTTCATAATGCACACTATATTTGTAATGAATTAGCGAGAAAGAAATCGAGAAAAAAATGATAAACAAAATAATCCATATATAATTTTCAAAATTTGATACATTACCTCCTCTACGTGAAGAATGAATTGAAGGAATGGAAAACCACATTATTGCTGTTCCTAGGACAGCCATCCAAAGCATACTGGATCCTGAAAATAATGAGAAAATATTATATATACAAAAACTGTTACATCATTTCATTCAATATACAATATCTAATGTCTGAAACTGATAGATTTCAAAAATTTAACAGTTTCTTTTAGATTTTTTATTTCAGTGTATAACATCAAGAAAAAAGAAAATTAATGAAATATAAATAAACGAAGAACCATAAAAATATTGCCATATTCAGGAATATTTTTCAGAACGAGAGATATAATTGAAGAGAATAGGAAAAAAATGAGCAACACAATTTTACTACTCTTATAATGATTCTCGATCCATAAAATTTCTGCGAGTATAATCAGTTATTTACGATTTTATAAATGACTAGCTGATCCGGCAACCGTTTCTTGCCTTATAAATTATAAATAACCTAGATACCGACTGCAGCACCACCTGTCGGGCTGATTTGTGAATCTAAACCATTCTCGAATCTCCACGAACACACACAAAACATTTCATCAAAATTGGTCCAGTCGTTTAGGAGGAGTTCAGTCACATACACACGCACACAAGAAATATATATATTAAGATTATTCATACAAGGAGAAAATATTCATGAATGCATTAACTGAAGGATTGGAGTGTCGAAAAATTTTCATTAATTACATTTTTGTATAGAAGGAAGTGGTCCATAAGGCGTTTGTAGAGAATCAATTTATCTATGAAATGAGGTCTTAATCATTTCATTCGGATGAACAGAGACGCATTTTATTCGCAACGAAACATGAAAAAAATTTTGTTTTCATCCGCTTCCAAGTTACTGGAAATATTTTGGAAACGGTAGGTTATAGAGGAAAGTGGTCAATAAGGCGTTTGTAGAGATTCAGTTCACCTATAAAATGAGGTATCAATCATTCTAATCGGGTGAACAAAGACCGATTTATTCGCAACGAAACATAAAAAAATATATTTTTCATCTGCTACCAAGTTTATTCGGAATTTTTTGAAAATATTAGGTTATAGAAGAAAGTGGTCAATAGGGCGTTTGTAGAAAATTAATTTATTCATAAAATGAGGTATCAATTATTCTAATCGGATGAACAGAGACCGATTCATTAGCAACGAAACATGAACAATTTTTTTTATCTAATACCAAGTTTTTTCGAAATATTTCGAAAACGGTAGGTTCTAGAAGAAAGTGATCGGAGGGGCGTTTGTAGAGAATTAATTTACCTATCAAATGAGGTATCAATCATTCAAATCGGATGAACAGAGACCGATTTATTCGCAACGAAACATGAAAAAAAATTATGTTAACTTCAACGCAGTTATACGGGTACTATGTATATCCGCGATATCCCATTTTAGTATCAAAAAATGGTCGGAAGATTATTATCTTATAATGAATGATATACTTAATTCGGATCTGAGTTCTTCTTTTGATTGAGGTGATTGCACGTAGGTTTTTCTATTCTTTATTCAATAGATGAGACAGAGTACTTATTTACTTTAATACCTATATGGTATCATCTGAACTTTTACAGATTACCTATATACCACAAAATTTGCTTTTTTTGGAAACTATGTCCTGGTGTAATTATTTCGCAAACAAGCGACTTTTAGTCATAATGAAGCTCCTTAGTACCAACTTAAAAAAGTAACAATATTTTTAGTGCAATATTTCATTCAACTCATCATAAGGACACAATACGCTATTTTGCAATTCATATATTAAAACTATATTCAAGATGAAATAGTTCAAATATTACAAAACCACCGGATTCATAAATTAAATAGCCATCAAAAGAACATCGGACATCGGTCCACTCTCCTAATTCATACCACCAAGAAATCCCACAGAATCACCGGACCATAGAAAACCAAAACTGTCCTGTTTTATTTACTTTACAGATGAATTACGGCAAAATTAACTGGAATCCAGATAACGGTGTTACTTATTGAATAATATGGATAATTCGAGGCAGAAAACGATAAAAAAGAGCTAAATTGTCGTAGCGGCTAAGCCAAACTCAATTAAACATAGAGCTGAATATTCGCCAGTCGCCTCACGTCTCCGAGAGAGAGTCTTTAGAACTGGTAGACCGGTGATTAGCAGTTTGAAAAAAATCAATCAAAGCATCATCTAGATGGTCGCTCGGCATATTCGACTAAAAACAAAGCGTAGCTGTTTTTCAATATAGCTGCAAGTGATTTCTAACAGTTATACGTCCAAATGTGAATTCACTAATAAGAAAGCCACAGGCGGATGAGAAGGGGGGCTGTGAGGCGCCCCCTTTGCCTTGAAACATTAATTTATGGACTCAATTAAAATCAGATTATCTTAACCTATCAAACATCTTTATTTCACGATAATTACATTATTATTATAATGGAATTGAATTTGATACTCAGGGATTAATACAGCTGTTTAAATCTATGGAAGTTACAGAGTAAAAAATTTGACGGTGTAAATTTGTTCAACTATGACTATGACACCATTGGCACTGGGGAATCTGAAAAACTCCGTTTTGTATGGTTTAACACCGGCTCAAAGACATTGTTAATGTTCAACTCCATCTATTCAACATTGAATCCGTAAGTGGTTGATACAACACCGTTTAAGGTGTTTAAAACTAAGACGCTAAACTAACGCTTGTCTCCGGTTCCGCATTAGTTCCATTGGTTGCAGCGTGTCTAGACTTGTCTAACCTATTCAATCCCGAATTAAGTATATACAGTTGAACTTTCTATAACAAAAGCGCTAAATCCGCAAAAAAAATTCGTCATAAAAAAAGTTGTTTCTATAGTTGGCAATGTCGCGGTCGACTTCACTGATAAATTTAAGTTTATCATTCAAACTTAAACACTTGCTTCTAAACATTTTCGCACAACTTTTCACACTAGCGTAATGGTTAGATTGAAACCACACAACCAGGGTTTAAGGTCGAGATTTATTACATATTAATAGATAGATAATTAATAGATTAATATTTTACGATACGAACTACTGACTCTTTAATTTGTAGAAAAAAACTTTCATCCAGTTTCCAAATGAATTTCTCCTGGGTACCTACAATTTTCAATTTGGATTCAAGGTACAATGTCTTGTACTCAATTCGTTATCCAGCGAAATTCGTTATACAGATGTTCGTTATAGGAAGTTTATATATTCATATTTATTTACTAAATTATCGGTCGCCGGTGAATCGCCAATATCTTTATAACAGAGTATGTTTCACTCTGAAACGATGAATCGATTAGGATATTATGTCTATGTTCAAAAAAATCGAACAGAATCATTCAAAAATCCTCACTAGCCGCCACTGGCTATTTCCCTCCTCTATTGCAGAGATATACGGATCACTAGTTATGGTCACTGCACATTGGATTCAATGGAATTATGACGGCACGAATTCGTTGAAGTGAGAAAACGTAAGAGCAATTAACCCTTTATTGGATTAAAATGCGAGCAAATGTAAAGGCATGAGTGCGCCAAGTTAAGCATTGTGAAAAGACTAAATTAAATAACATTTTTTTGGTTGTTTTCAGTCATAATTATTGATGGTTCTTTAATCTTGGTATTACTCGAAGAGGCATGAAGATTGGTTTCGGTATGTTATTTCTCTATGTTTACAGCGTTCTATAACCATGTAGCTCAATGATGCAAAAGTTTTGTTTCCAGGTAAACAGCTTATTGTGCTATAGTTCTGACCAAATTTCTATGAGTTTCGAATTTTGAGAACAGCATAAAAAGATTCATTTGGACTCACAGATAGAAATCTGATTTGAAAAACAATTTTATTATATCATCGGTGAACGCTTTGACTTCGAAAGGAATGAGCTGAGGAACAGTTTATCTATGTTTCGATTGTTAGAGACACCATAAGGATTTAAGTTTGATAGATTTTTTTTTCTAGAAGAATTATATCTGTTTAGGATTCACAATAATAATTCCAAATATAAAGAGTATAGACTGCCCGAGCAGGGTCCATTGGATTGAAAAATTCCACTGCTCTACCGACTGAGCTAATTGAGTTTCGTGGAAGCAAATAGTTATCAAAACTTAGGAAATGGATTTTCAAGCATATCCATTAGCAAACTCTATTTCAGAGTTGTAGTTTTTGTCACACATTTAACGTCTTTCCTCTCATTTAACTTCAATTCATTTATTTTACGATCATTTTGTTAATTAGAGCGATCATTCTTTTTTCAATAGTCCAATTAATATACCGAAACTCATCTCAAAAAAGTTGCGCCGCCCGAGCAGGGACTTGAACCCTGGACCCTTGGATTAAAAGTCCAATGCTCTACCGACTGAGCTACCCGGGCTCTGTGGAAGCAAATAGTTAGCGATAGTTCGCAAATAAAATTTGAGCATTGCTTTCTGAAAAATTCCAATTCGAACTTTTGATTTTTATCGCCCATTTGATGTTCCCTTTCTCATTAAACACCCATTATCTTAACTAACGATATCATTGTGTTAATTAGAATGTTAATTCTCATTATAATTATTCAATTAGAACTTCAATATTCATCCCAAAAAGTTTTGCCGCCCGAGCAGGGACTTGAACCCTGGACCCTTGGATTAAAAGTCCAATGCTCTACCGACTGAGCTACCCGGGCTCCGTGAAATAAATACCCATCGTGTGTGTACTAGAATAGACGATTGAGTAATGTATCATTCCAAGAATGCGAGTCATGTATGTCCTCTTATAAATAACATTAAATATCTCTAATACTTTAAAAATGAAATCCTGATTCTAATATGAATTACAAAAGCATATTAGTAGGGCAAAAACTTTTCGCCCGAGCAGGGACTTGAACCCTGGACCCTTGGATTAAAAGTCCAATGCTCTACCGACTGAGCTACCCGGGCTCCGTGAAAGCAATTGCTTCAAGCATGTCACATAAACTTACTCAATGGTTATTTTTTATGTTCTCATTATCGCACTATATACAGGGTGTTTCCTAAACATGCGGCAAAAATTCAGGGGGTTGTTCCTTGGACTATTTTAAGCATGTTTTGTCCTCTGATGATTTTTGAAAAACCTCTTTGTTTCGAAGATACAGGGCGAACAACATTTTTCATATTTTCAAAATTAATAATAGTTTAAATAAAAATGCGTACCGCACTGTGTTTACTAATTAGGTACAATATATTTTTAAATGTATTTAACAACATTCCAATTACTAAAAACGGCCAGTTTTTTGACTTAAAATTGATAAGTTCAGATGGTAAAGGAATACAGATTAAACACGGTTTTCATTTGAATTCGTTTTTTTGGCTAGGAGGTGGTCATTTTCAACAGTTTTTGTAGGTTAAGTTGAATTTTCATGTAATTTTTCATAATAAAATGTTATTATCTGAAATTTTGTTTCCCCTGTATCTTCGAAACAAAGAGGTTTTTCAAGAATCATCAAAGGACAAAATATTCTTAGAATAGTCCAAGGAACAATCCCCTGAATTTTTGTCGATTGTTTAGGAAACACCCTGTATAGATATATAGTTCGGGAAAAATTGTGTGCCTCTTCATGAATCTTGAGAGTTTTCACCTACATTAATCCATAGCCCATGAGGAAAACATATGGTGCCTGAACTTTCAAAGGTTTTCTGAGGTAGAGGTCACTACGGTTATGTTCTGACAGAAACAAGGGTTGGTTTAAACTGACCTTGGCGACTTATCGGTGAACCAAATAGAAATAACCATATCGTTTTCTTTGTTTTTACGATATCGATATTTCAGCATTACGTTCGGTAGCTGCATTTCAATCAAAATAAGGCCGAAGGCTTCTGACACCTATTCATTCAGTTCTTGGCCGCGAACATTGTGTACAGCATCATAACAAACAATTTCAATAAATCTAGACCATAATATGTATATCATACCTATTCACAAACCTAGAATCCTGTCATCATCCTACTTTATAGTCGTATGAAATTTCTACAGTACACAAATGTCCCGCCGTTTGAATTCTTTGACATATTGCTGCACTTCACATTTCTATAAATAAATTCTGAATGTAACCATATATATCATTCCGGTTTCTCTGATTCTAGTAATTGGTTTAATTCGCTATTTTCTCACACGTTGTTTAGTTTCTCTTTCTTTCTTGTCTTACCTACTTTCGTGAAAAATTGGGATAATCACCACTGTGGTCAGTATACCTATAACCAAACAAAGATCGACAAGATTTTTGTGAACTGGTTCCTTGGAACAAGTGTGCTACTGTTTCGGGAAAATTTCCGTAATTTCTGAATTTGTTGCTGAAAATCTCGTTTAATTAACCCGAATTCATTTTTCAGGAATGTTTGTTTTTTCATATCCGCCACAAAAAATACTGAAATTTAGATTAGGTTAAGTTTTTTTTTTAATTGTTCTCAGTTATCTTCACCTATCAGTCAACCGAAATATCTCGATTTATATATAGTTTTATTCGCTCTTCATTTTCTACGAAATCATCATAAGAATATTTCACGATACGAGCTACTAACTCTTTTATTTGTAGAAAAAAAATGAGCTTCTTTCACCCACATTTTTCAAAAGAACATTTTTTCGGACATATTTCCCACTTCTGAAAATCAACTCAATATTCTGAATCACAGTAAACATCTTCTGAAAGTTCTAAATTACATTATACTTTTTCTGAATCACGCTTTAGATTTTCTGAATTACAATTAGAAAAGTTGCAGGAGCGTCCTCAATTGAATTTAGACTTAAGCGTGTTTCCTACTAAAATCCTAATAAAATATTTAAGATATTAAGAATATTTTTTCAATAAATCATCAATGTAAATTCTTGAAACAATTTCCGTTCCTTTAAGTTTGAAGTAAGTTTAAAAATTTGCAACCCATTTTTCTCATTAGGTTTTGAAGAGAAAGCGTAACAAAAGTCATGAAGCCTTGGCACGCGTCCGTTTGTAACACACCAAATAAATGTGTAAAAATCAGCCCATAAAATATTCCCCAAACAAGCCTGTTGAATTACTCGAAGGGTGGGTTCTAGTACCTAGTCATTGAAAGACCTTCTTTATACAATGGTAGGAGTGAAGCACAATGGTAACCGAAGTATTCGAATTCAAAGAAAGATTATGATTGTAAATTTGTACCTTGAGGGCCGAAGAATGTTCTAAGTACATGAATGGATTCAGTTTGAGGGGACATAATAGAGATGTAAGAGATGCACTATTATTCTTTTGAATTTTTTACCTGCACTTTTCTATTTTCATGAAATCAGAAGAATTTACAATGAATCAGTTTATTTCTGTAATCACGACCTATAAAGATGTTTTCATTTGGGATTTCAAGATATATTCAACCAAACCATATGGGAGGAGAGCAAAATATGTGTTTCAATGAATAATCAGGTCTTCGATATAAACTCTCCAATTTTTTCACGAGAAACCTCTTTTAATCTTCCTATACTTCTCAATATTAGCTTTTCTTTCGACATGTTTTGTGAAGCTCTTTCCCAAACAAATATATAAATGAAATCAACAGTTTTTCTTGCAAAAGAATGCATATTTATTTCTTCAAATTTTCAACACAGATGTGAAATAATTACAATTTTCTTTTTATTCAACCAATATTCCACTACGTTGAAATATGATTTTTCAATAAACATTTTAGCTACGCTGAGTGTTAATTTCTCACAGCATAGCATTTGACTTAGGTATTTCTCAATATGCAAGGTGATTTTTGTATGTAATTTGGGGCTCTCATCATGAATTATTTTAAATGTGTTTGACAACCAAATTTGAACTAAAAAATCGAGTTTCTATGATATCAATCACATTTATTAATTTTCCAAAATAAAGTTACTTCAATATAAATACATATTTTATTATACCTACAGAATGACTGATTTCCTGATTATGAAAACTGAACTATAAATCTGTCAAGTTTCAATTGACAAAGGTTTTCCATAACAATCATAAACAATTTACAGAATACCTATACTGTCGTCGCCTTCATAAAATTATCTTCGATAATTATGAATATCTTAAGATAGTTTCCTTTTAATTCGGGTACCTACTTTGTATCAGAAAGAATAAGATAAAATTAATTTCCACTGTCAAATAATCATAAAAATCAAAGAATTAAAAGTGGCCT
Source organism: Propylea japonica (assembly GCA_013421045.1). Lineage (NCBI taxonomy): Eukaryota > Metazoa > Arthropoda > Insecta > Coleoptera > Coccinellidae > Propylea > Propylea japonica. The sequence continues at coordinate 9,165,252 of CM024242.1, read as the reverse complement.
AAATCACTGAGCGCACAACATCTATTTTATAGGAGAGTAGAATACTATATTTTATCCACGACTACTGAATGTAATTCTTGAAGATTTTAACAATTGGCGAAATTGGCGAATTTTATATTTTGTAGAAAAAATTGCTTTAATTGATGTGATAAAAATAGATTTGGCCCTCGATTGACAAGGTATACCCATATTAGTTAGGTGGAGTACTTCAGAATACTGAAAAAATCTTGATTTATAGAATATACCTAATATTAAATCTAAATATATGAAGCATCTGACAGCAGTGAATAATAACTCATTTTTCACTTGTGATTAATAGGTATTATTATGGCCAAGCAAACAGACATATAATGGATGGATTATACAATAGTCGTGGGTTAATAATATTTTCTTCAAGACCATTCAATACCAAAATAATCCACAAAGTACGGGGTCTTTATAAATGATTGTACCATCGTAGGTTGCTTTGAAAATTTTCTTATCTTATTTTTTCTTATAAATTTTCTACAAATTTATAATTCCAGTCACAATATTCAATTTCTTTCGGAACTAGGAGCCTAAAATCACAACATCGTTTGTTTAAATGAAAGATCACATCAAATATAAATATTTATAATAGTCCAACGCGAACTGCTCTTTATAATCATTTATAGAGACCCTGTACACGATTCAGGGGGCAAATTAAGTTGTTCCATCTAATCAATAAGAAGCAATAACCACATACCACATAATAATAACCCCAAAGTTTGCACAGAGACGAACCGAAGAACCGATGACAGGTTGTACGGTAACTATTCCCGATCAGTTAATCGACCCATGGATGATTATTTTTAGCACTACCGACAGCGAAAGATCTAGCCAGTTTCGCGATGAGCACTCGATTGAGCTGTTACAGTCGAAAGGAAGGCGACTAAATGAGAAGAACGGTCCTTATAGTACTCGTTGGATAGGATTTTTGTTGACGAGGAAGTCTTGATGATGGAAAATTTATTGAAATGTCATTTGAATTATTCTCATCATTTTTTCCTTCACTATAAATAGGTATCTGAAAATAACAATGCAGCGCCACGGCAGGCATTCGTAGAACTATTAATATTGACATGGAAGGATTTGGTTGTATTGTTTATGTGTATATATGCTTCATTAAAATTTGGATTTTTCATCAATATATCAAAATTTCAGAATTCTATAGTGAACGGAGTGTTTTACTGTGTAACTGTGTATATTATATTTTTATTTTCGGTGGGTGTCATCATTTGTTTCAATTCATTTCAGCCATAGTTAAAGATGAATTAGGTTAAAATGCTGTTGAGGAAATTAAGAGGAACAATTTTGTTCGTTAACCAGTTGAATTTACAAAATTTTATTATATTCGAACAGTACTTTTTCTCTTCACAAGCATTCGTCAGTGCTTCAATATTCATATTTTTCCCAGAAGAAAGAAATACGCCTGAAAACACTATCTAAAGTCACAAACTAGGAGAATTATTCAAAATTATTATATATGAAAATTAAAAACTGAAGATGCAGAAAAGTCTACAGTGGTCGAGTAGTCCAGAAATTTTATCACGATTTATATCGTGTTATCCATCAATTATTCAACGAGATTTTTTAGCACGAACATCAATATTATAAGTAACTTTTATTTCCATTAAAAAAAACTTGAAAAATTCATGTTTCCTTTTTGTTTTGTTTCGTTTTGCATGTAGGTATATTCGAATAATTCATTGTCTCTGTCTTTGGATATCTACCATAACTTAACATATAAGATGCGGATTATACACATAAGCCCATCTAAAAATTATTAATTTGCCTAGTGATAATCGACCGTTTTCGAATAATCACTGTGAAAAAGCAACATTGCTTAACATTTCTGTTATTTGATATTTTGATGCATCGAATTTATCATCAATTACCAAATTCAGGGTGGATCTCTATAGCTATTTATTTAATACTAATCTGTTACTAAATTTAGAATTAATGAACAACACTACTGAGAAATTTGAAAAGCTTTCCAAAAATATTCCGCCCTAGCAAGGACTTGACCCCTGGAACCTTGGGTTACTCTACCGACTGAGCTTTCCGGGCTTTGTAAAAGCAAATAGATACAAAAACTTGGCAATTAGGAATTTGAGCAAATCCTCTTACAAATTTCAATCCGAACTTGTAGTTTAATAACATAATTAACGTTTTCTTCCTCATTAAACACCTATTATCTTATTTCATTATATCATTCTGTTAATTAGAATTTTCATTTTCATTTTTATTATTTAATCAGGACTCTGACATTAATCTCAAAAAAGTTACACCGCCCGAGCAGGGACTTGAACCCTGGACCCTTGGATTAAAAGTCCAATGCTCTACCGACTGAGCTACCCGGGCTCTTTGAAAGCAAATAGTTATCGATACTTGGCAAAAGGAATTTGACCGTAGCTTTCAATAAAATTCCAATTTAAACTTTAAATTTTTATCACATTTATCACCTATTATCTTAACTAACGATATCATTGTGTTAATTAGAATGTTAATTTTCATTATAATTATTCAATTAGGACTTCGAAATTGCTCTCAAAAAGTTTTGCCGCCCGAGCAGGGACTTGAACCCTGGACCCTTGGATTAAAAGTCCAATGCTCTACCGACTGAGCTACCCGGGCTCCTTGAAACATTGGGCTATCGTGAATGTACGTAGACGTTTCAATAATTCCTAGAATGCATGTCACGTATATTCACTTATAAATAACATTCAATATCGCCAGCTGATTTCTCTCATGTTTTAGAACCTGAAATCCTGCTTCTAATATAAGTTTGTAAAAATCATTAATTATGGTAAAAAAAATCCGCCCGAGCAGGGACTTGAACCCTGGACCCTTGGATTAAAAGTCCAATGCTCTACCGACTGAGCTACCCGGGCTCCGTGGAAGCAATTGCTTCAGGTATGTCACATAAACTTGAGACGTGTTTTTTTTTATGTTTTCGTTGTCGCACTTAAGGATTTTTATCTAATAATTTATTGGCTTTTTCAATAAATTTTCAATATTCTCGAAAAACAACGAATCATATATTCATATCGTTATGTGAGTTCCATTCATTTTTTCAGTTCGCATAACAACGTAAGAGGCATTTAACTCGCTCTTAGAATAAATCACAGAAGAATTTAAGACTCGTAACAGAATATTATGTCGTTCAATGACAATACGTAATATTGTAAGCAACATTTGAAAGCCGTCATTAACTTTCGTTTGTCTACTTGAACAAATTCATCTTATTGTTAGACAATAAACGCATCTCTTTACTTTTACTTTATTTCCACGTATTCGTCATTATAATAAAAACAATGGGTATGTTGAATCGGAAATAGCATTTCTTTTATACTGATTCAATAAATGGAGTTCTGAAAACATATAAATATGATATAATCGTTGCATACAATAATCATTTAGTTGTGTAATATAATTATTGTTTTGTGATGAATTGTGGAGAATATGTTTCGATTAAAGTGTCAAGGTCTTGTTGGATGATGACACACATTTCGGAAACTCTGTGTTTCTGTTGATGGTAGTCAGAATGTTCGGGTCAAAATGAGATAGTTATTTAATCAACTATATCATTAAAGACAGCGACTAATGGTCAAGATATTTTAACGCGTGAGCGCAGCGAACGCGTTTTATAGTTCGAGACCATTAGTCGCTCGATTAATAACCGAGTTGATCACAAGATTTTTCCGATGATCTCAATATGAATTGTGTATGAATTCTAGATTGAAATACATTCTTCATTTTGCACAAAACTTACATTTGACATAATAAAATTTCTATGTATCTGTTTCAGTAGAGTCTTGACATTGGTCGTAGTGCTTCTGAATACTTTGTGAACGGTTGCCATGAGGATTCCACATTAAAACGGCATAAATTGAGCATTAAAATGGGTCACTACTGATCAATTTCGTACACATTAAAATTATCTTTTATTTTGAGATCGACAGAAAATTACTTTTAATATATGATCAGATTGTATTAAATGGATTCAGCGATCAATAAGGACTTTTGTGCGTTATCACATTATGCTGCAGCTTCATTCTTCACCAAGTTGATTATTATCCTAGGATATTTAGCTCTTATGTTGTTAACTGCGATGTAAGGATCATGTCATCCAGTAAAAAGTAAATTTGGATGATTTATTCGTGAACTTTCATTTTGTCACCAAATTCGAAAATATAACAGTTCTCGATATTTTAGAGAAAATAAAGAACAATTTAGGAGGCATATTCATGATTTCTGTTAGAATCATTAGTTTTGCATAAAATATGAATACATTACCTCGAACATTCTTATTTGTATAACAGTCGTGGCGAATTTCGACAATTTCAATGCGGTGTTGGATTTTTTTGGATAATGGCGTCTTTTTCACTGGTACAATGACAGCTGTCCAGATGGCGCGCTATTTTTGAGCGCCCATTCTACTTAAACGAGAGCTTTAACGTTTTGTCCAAATCTAATTTTTGAATTGTGAGGCGAAAATGGTGTCGAACGATAGGGTTCCGTGGTCAAATTCAATTCTGTCCGTGGGGCCGTCCGGCCGTTAGCATGATAATTTTCGTAGGGATTGTCCAAGGGACTTGAGATTTTCAGGGTGAGTTCGGTTCCCAAATGCGGCGGTCAAGTTCGTTAACCAGCCAAATCGTACAGTCTGTTCCATAAAAATTGGCATTCAAAATGTTTATTCATTATAATCCAAGACGAAACGAAACCAATCGAAATGAAATTAGATATAGGTTTCCAGTGAAATTTATTTGGTGAATGAAAATTGATATACTGAATGTCATGCAAAAATTCCAAGAGAATCGCTTCGTCTGAACCATAAAATTAAATGTTTTCAGAATTATTGATTTTTTTGAGCAATCGGATATCGATCTTTTCGCTCGGTCTATTTCGACGGATCAAAGCGATTTATCCATAGAGTTTTATGTTTTTCATATATATTTTTGTTTTATGTTGAGTTTCCTGATCCGACAATCGATAGATTGAAACTTCTAATACTCATTAACACTTTTATTCTTCTGTTTTCATTTGTTCATTAAAAACCTAATTAATTCATTAAAATTTTTCGATATAGCTATCGTAGTTATGAATGGCAGGAGGAGATGTTACTTTCTCGTTTCTTTTTCGTGTAATCAATTAATTAATTAGGATCTTTCGGTACAACTATCGCCGTAGTGAAGGGGATATTGCATCCCTCGTTTCCTTTGCATTCAGTGCCTTTGCACCTAATTATTTAATTGAGATTTTCGGTAGAGCTACAAAAAGAGTGAAAATATCGTTAAAAGATGAGCATATTTCCCAAAATAGTGATCTTTGAAATCTCATAATCTATTGAAGTAGAACGGAGCAGTATGTTCTGTGGCAGATGCACTGTACCGTTCATTTGTTCGCAGATATTACAGATGAATCTGTACGATCTGTGGTCACGTGACTAAAAAATCCTTCTGCTCGCAGAGGTCAATGCCGAACGGGCTTATTCAGTACCTGTCAATCTCAAGTCCTATACAAAATTTTGAGGTATAATAGTCTTATTGATCCACCAATGGACGAACGTTCAAAAGCACGTGCTCAGGGTTTTTGTTGAATTTTTTCTCGATAAGTTTTAAGAATCGTCACTATATAACAACCCGATATATGAACAAAAATTTCGGAGATATTACAAAACACATAATTTCCTGAACAAGGAACTAGTTCAATACCTATTGTTCTTGTTAACAAAAGTGTAACCCCACTTTGGTACGCGACTACAAAATGAAATATGTTATGTCATAATAAAAATAAATATGCCTCTCTATTGTTCTGTCATCAGCAGTTCCGTCCTCTATCAGTTCAATCAAGAATGCAGAGCAAGAATCTGGCACATAATGGTTGTAATAGCATGAGTAGAAAGTGTTCATGAAGATTCATTACCTGACGATTCTCTTTATTGTGTCATAAATCATATTGAGAAGGACAAAAAAAAAGGAGTTCTCGTTCGACATCACTTTCTGCAATATATATTCTTCAGAGGAAGAAGTTTACAGAACGAGCAAACATACATTTCTACGTATAAGCGTAGTGAATGAATGATTTGAATTCTTTGAAGAAAAAGCAGAATGTTCAACATCGAATAGCTTTTTTCTCATTTTAAAGAAGGTTTTCCGATTTGTTTCCCCCTAAATATATAGAAAGTGCTATAGTTAGTACTAAGCAATATATACTTATATTATTATATATTTTTATTTCCTGTGAAGACAGTGGGTGTCATCATTCATCATTCATTTCAATTTATTTAAGCTATAGTAAAAGATGAATTAGGTTAAAAGGTTGTTGGGGAAATTGAAGAAAACAATTTTGTTTGTTGAACAGTTGAATTAACTTCAATTTATCATATTCAAACAGTACTTTTTCTCTTCACAAGAGCATTCTTCAGTGGGTTTTTTATTAAGAGTTCCTTGTCTCAACCTTTCAGTTCTACTACTAGAACTAGAATATTCCGGTTGCTCCTCCCTTCTGGTAGTAAATCCAACAGAAGAATTTCTGGTAGGCAAGCAGTATTTTTCAAAAACTACCCCTGTTATGAACTGAGATCTGTGAACGATTCAGCTCATGAATCTTATCTAACCTACAAGTTTTGTGTAATCCGTACTTACCTCGATAAAAATAATCGTCATCTACAAAATGCAAGGAGTAAACTTTCATATTTCCTGTGACTGGTTTACCGATTTTAAGTTTCGGTTGCCAGACTTTTCGTCGATCCATCAACACTTTGTCACTTTACTCCTTGATTTTCTTTCTACCCAAGTACGAAATTTTTCCCCAGCTTGAAGAAATTATCGATATTTGCAATTCTTTTTTTTCTCAGTAAGAACACTGAGGATCTGAACAATAGCGATTTGAATGAATTATACTTAAAAATTATTAATAATGATAAATATTCAAATAAATCACGACGAGACAATGCAAAATGAAAGAATTACATTAATATTGACGGTTACTCAGATTTGGATTGGTTTCAATAAAAAGGCTCAGGAATTCACGTCAGAAACATACGATATACAATGAATCAGAAAAGAATATAAATTTCACCATCTCATATCATTTTGCTTTGGAAGACACCAGCAATTAAATTTATGAGCGTCAAGTTTGACCATTCAACCTCAGAACGTTTCCAATTTTAAAGCATCATTTATTTTTGAATGTGATTTTTCGCGTTTTTCCTACTTTACAAGGAAATGATGAAATTAGTGGCCACCTAAAAAAATGTGTGTCCATGCATTCAAAGGTAGGTATTCTGTTCTAAAGGTTATGTTGTGACAACAATAGGGTTTTGTATACACCTAGTTCACACTGATGAAGCATTACTATTCGAAAATTTCACTTCTCTCAGAGTTACAGAGTAGTGCAGAATGTGTGCTAGATCCAGAAATTCTTGATCTAGAATAGACCCAATTTACCTCACAAAGAGAACTTATTATCTGTAACCTTTTCTCATTTCGCTATCGTACCTGTATCTATTGTTATTAGCAGATATTTACTTTAAATGTTTTCATTGTGTGTATCAACACAAACGAATGTATCAGTCACACTTGTCGACTTCGTGCATAATAATAGGTCTCACATAAAAAGATTCAACCTAATTAGCAGTTACCTACTATTGCTTACTTTACAGAGCGTGATATTGGTCAAAATGATAAAACGAGTGTTTCCAACAATAATTCTCCTGAAGAAATCGCTATTCAACAGAAAGCCAATTGGAGTACCTATTACTACCTATCGCACAATAGAGAAAATTAATATACCGTCATTTCAACACATGTAGTTTCTTATCGTCTGTGAATTGTTCGAGTTTTGTTACTTCAATTTTTGAGCGCTTGTTCTATTTTTTGTTTATCATGGAACGTTCACCGTGGGAGTCGTTCAAAATATAGTAAACAATATAAAAATAAAACCAATCCATGGTTTTTATTATGATTTAGGATTTGCGGAAAAATAGTATGTTTAAATTAATGTTAGAATGTCGGTTGTTCCTGCCGAATTATATAAACAATATACTGATATCACACCAACAAGAAACTAATCGAGGAAAAAGGAATAACCAAAAAATTGAATCGGAAGTTTCGATTTTATTTTTCAGAAATTCAAGATTATATTTAAGGTGATACACCACTGATGGGAGAAGATTACCTGGTATTATGACTCTGTTGAGTTCCTTGCCATTACTCAGAAATTTGGACCAAGATTGATAAATCCTTCTAGTTGAACATCAACTTTTAAGAATATATCTACATAGAAGTGATGTCAAGAACAATAGATCAAGTTACCGTAGTTAAGGCGCAGTGGTGATATTTAAATAAGTACACAGTAATACACTCGTTCACTATAGATTTCTGAAATTTTGATTTATTGATGAAAAATCCAAATTTTAATGAAGCAGATATACACATAAACAATACAACCAAATCATTCCATGTCAATATTAATAGTTCTACGAACGTCCGCCGTAGCGCTGCATTCTTATTTTGAGATGTCCATAGCGAAGATATGTAGACGATACCATTATAATCATGGTGGTGAAGGAAGTGGAGGGGGCCTTACGTTTGGCAATTGTCACGTAAACAAAACAACAGAAAACAAAAAAGGGACACACCAATATGGCCGACTTCGAACTTTTTAAACGTTGAATTTTATTATTTATGTCTCATTTCTTTTTCACTTTCTCTACAGTTTTCAGCAGAAAGATATTCAGTGTTAGTTCAAAAAGGTTTCTTATTCAGTGAATGGTGCTTTAATGAATCCAAAAACTTCCCGCCACTCATGCAAATATGGCCGATTTTATTTGACACTTTTGCATCAAGGAAAATATATAGGATATGCTTCCTTCTCTTCCTTTAGCTCCATTTTTATAATTTAGCAATATGCAAGGGAAAATATTCATAATTTTCTTCGACATTTGAACAGTATCGGAGATTTCATGAAGTTTATCATGGAAATCGAAGAAAATAATAAGCTTCTTTTCTTCTGTGCTTGAACATAAACTGAATATCCCGAGAACCGCTGTTGATCTGAAGCTAATATATACAGTACAGTAACTTTATTTTGAATCCCGTTCGAAAATCAACTTAGGAATAGCCAAAATATTCATATAATAAGACATCAAGAATATGCAGTCTTCAAGAAGATAAAATTGAAGAAAACGAAAACATCTCTGAAAGTCTAAAGCAAAATGGTGATTTCACGAACTTGTCAGATAAGATCCATTGAAATAAAGGGTCTTCCAATAAGAGGTATTATTTTGAATAGCCCAATATTTCGAAGATGTCACGTTTGAAGCTGTCATTTTTTGACTTTTAACAAGTGGAAACTATGCCATTGATAAAAACGGAACGATACACGCTTTAGGTACGCATTGAAATTATTAAAATTCACTAGAAAAACGGTGAAAATTTGGCAGAGACGGTTCGTAAAACTCGAACATTTTTGGATCGTCGTGAAGCATCTTGTCAGACCGCAATAAAGAAATTGGTGGAAAAATTCGAACTGTTGGGACAAGTTAGTGATGTGAAGAATAAAACCCGTGCACGTCGCTCAAGAACAGCCGAGAATATTGCCAGGTTTGTCCATTCCTAGTCGTTCTTTGGAATTAGGCATTCCACAAAAGTCATTACACAGTATTTTGCATGAAGATTTGGGTCTTGAAGCTCATAAAGTTCAGTTAACACAAGAACCCAATCCGGCCGATCATCAACAACGTCGTTTCTTTGCTGATTGGATCGTCTTTTGCTGGAAAAGTTTCCGGACCGTGTTATCTCTCGAAGAGGTGATCACAATTGGCCACCGAGATCCAGTGATTCAACACTTTGCGACTTCTTCCTTTGGGGCCACGTAAAAGAGAAGGTCTACACCAATAGCCCAGCGTTGATTCAAGATCTCAAAGATGAAATTCGTGAGGCTATTGAGGACATAGGACAGCCACTTTGCTATTTGGTTATGGAAATTTTCATTAAAAGAAAATGGTCCTGTTAGCGTGGTCGTGGTGTTCATTTGTATAATGTTATTTTCCACTATTAACATAGCTTCTTCTTAATAATGAAATAAAGCATTTCATTATAATATCAAAATAACATCTCTTATTGGAAAACCCTTTACTACACACCCAGTTCCTTAACGCAAAGTATCAATGTTGAATGAAATACCTAAATGAAAGATTTGTACTTATGATGGCCAAACACGCCCTCTACATGTTGACAAACGTAGAAATCACTGTAAACCGAATCAGTTACAACTACTAATCGAATAGAATCGCCGCAATCGTAACAACAGTAATAAAGTGCGAACTTCCTACAACCTATCGACGTAATAACATTAAATTGTGAAAGTTCAATCAGCAGTTCGTGTTATTTGCATACATCAGCGACTTAATCACGAAATCGTGCAATAATATTGTCCCTGTTGTTCTGGAACCGATTACAATTGAACCAGAAATGTTCACGATTTTGACGAAGATACTCGAATCTTTTTTTTATTCGTGTCTGTGTCATTCATGGACCACCCACTGAAAAGGATCGGTTCATTGCGAAGTTTGTCCGCTTGTCCGATTTTGTTGATCTCCGAGACTGGCAATTAGAATTCTGTTCTAGATTATCAGTTCTACTGCGTGGTGATTAATTGTCTTTCGATTGGCTTTCTTTTCGTTTTACGGAATACGCAAAATCGTTCGAGGTTACCTTATCGCTATAATATTGTCAGTGTAATATTCGGGATCCATTTTTGCGTTCTTTTCCCTAACGTGTCATATTTTTGCCCATAAATGTCTGAAAGTATCGAATTCTGATCCTGCTGTGGTTTCGTATGATTATATTCGTGATGGGACCGATAGGTAGTGCTCAGGATATTCAAATTAGAGTTATCTTAAGGCTTTTTCGGATACTTACTCGGGTTAACTTGATCCCTAACCTTCGCGTTCGTTTACCTAACCCGAAAATTCAACCCACTGACTCAGGTTTATCTATCGTAACGCTACACGAGAGAAGGGTCGTAGAGTCACCGCATGCGTACTGCAGTTCAATTTTGTGTTTGAAAAAAGCGGGAATAAGTTTTTTACACTTTTCTCAGTAACTTCATATATTTTATTCCCCAAAATTATGGAGAGAAGAGAATTTGACTCAGTGTAAAATGTGTGGTTCCATGAGCCGAGCAAATAATGAGAAACAACTTCTTCATAACTTTGTTTGAGAACCTTCTGCGTAAAAGCTAAAATCTTCTTTAATTCTTCAACATAAATACTCAAAGATAACATTGAACATGTAAGGGCACACCAGAAATTAGAAGAAAGATTTCACAGAATCCAATGCATCAAATACACATTATATTTCTATTATTAATTGAAGTACCAGTTATGACATTAATGTGCGAAAAATAATATCTGCCGAATGGAATCCTCTTGAAGCTCTACAGACATCCCCTCCTGTGTTAAAATTTTCAATGATATTTTGATATAAGTGAGGCTCCATCTCACTAATGACACGAATAATTTCATCCTTCAGTTCAGGAACCGATTGTGGTTTATCTTATAGACCTGGCTTTTCACATAATCCCAAAGAAAATAGTAAAACGTCCTCTGGTGACGATCTGCTTAACCTTTAATATTGACATGATTCTTTCATTTTGCATTGTGTTGGCGGATTTATGTGAATATTTTACATTTTTAATAATTTTTTTAAGTATAATTCATTCAAATCGCTATTGTTCAGTTCCTCAGTATTCTTCCTGAAAAGAAAAGAATTCCAAATAATATACATTTTCATGCCTTTCCTCAAGCTAGGGATAAATTTCGTGTTTGGGTAGAAGGGAAATCGAGGAGTAAGGCGCCAAAGTGTTGATGGATCCACGAAAAGCCTGGAAACTGAAACTTCAAATCGGTAAACCAGTCGCAGGAAATATGAAAGTTTGCTCCTCGCATTTTGTAGATGACGATTATTTTTACCGAGGTCAGTACGGTTACACAAAACTTGTAGGTAAGATCAGATTCATGGGGTTAATCATTTACAGATCCCAGTTCATAACAAAGGTAGTTCTTGAAAAGTACTACTGTGCCTACCACAAATCTTCCTGTAGGATTTGCTACCAGAAAGGTGGAGCAATCGGAATGTTCTAGTTCTAGTAGTAGAACTGAAAGGTTGAGGCTATTTGAGGATATTTATGTTCTGTGGGTTGAGGCAGTGAAGTCTAAACAAAGAAAACACCACTGACGAATGCCCTTGCGAAGAGAAAAAGTACGGTTTAAATATAATAAAATAAAGTTAATTCAATTGTTCAACAAACAAGATTGTTTTCCACAATTTCTCTAACAGTCTTTTAACCTAATTCATCTTTCACTATGGATGAAATGAATTGAAAAAAATGATGATACACCGTCTTTACAGAAAATAAAAATATAATATACACAATAGTTCACTTGTTCAGTAGATATATTTTTCTGAAATTTTGATATATCGATGAAAAATCCAAATTTTAATGAAGCAGATATACACATAAAGAATACAACCAAATCCTTCCGTGTCAATATTAATAGTTCTACGAATGTCCACCGTGGCTCTGCATTCTCATTTTCAGATGCCCATAAGAAGAACTTCACATATTCCAATGAATAGCCAAGTTGACTATCATGCCTTCGTGAGTACGTAGTTTCATTTTCACAAGGACACTAGCTGAGCAAGTATGCAAAAAGCGTAAATTGAACAGGAGAATGTTATTTATATACATAGAAATATAGAATTATACGGTCATTGACTATATGTAACACTGCGGCGAAACTGTTATTGGATAAATTTTATTAGAGCCATGGTCGAAAGATTGATCCATTCGAAGCAAACGAGTTTAAGTGAACACGGAAAACACGCAACGCAAAAATGAGGATTGCTGACGCTCCAAGAAAGAGATAATTTCGTTTTGGTTCCGAAATTATTTCAATTTGTTCATCATAAGATACAAAATAAGTTTTACCGAAAAGAATTTAAGCTATTCAGCTTAGGCGGAGTTTGTTATGGCCCTATCTAGACAGCCAATTCAGTAGCCCTCATCTTCCAAAATGTACAGGGTGTGAAGAGAATGGTGAACCTGTCTCCAGGATAGGTAGAAAGTTGAAAAAATATTTGGGGTTTTCTCGGTAAAAAACTTTCGAAAGGCCATCCGTATTCAAGATAAAGGGCGTTGAATAGAAGTGTATTATGCAAGAAGCGTATAATGATAGCTATTATCCACGAGGTGAAGTTTAGGCTACGAGCGATAGACGAGTAGCCCAAATCACCGAGTGAATAATAACCATTATACGCGAGTAGCATACTATACTTTATCCACAACTACTGCATATTTAAGGAAAATTTCAACATTTGGCGACCGCGAAAAGACCCTTCTATGACAAGCGTGAAAAAGGTGAAGTTCACACATGAGAAAGTTTTGGAGAACTGGTCATTGTATATTTTGTAATAAAAAATGCTTTAATTGGTATAATAAAAGTAGATTTGGCCCTCGATTGACAATTTATATCCATATTTGTTAGTTGGAGTACTTTAGAATACTGCAGAAATACCGATTTAAAGAATAATATTTCAGAGCTAAATCTATAAAGCATCTGACAGCAACGAATTATATCTCATTAATCACTTGTGATTAATGGATATTATTTCGGCTAAAATGGCTGGATTATATAGTAGTCGTGAATAAAAAAATTACACATTTCTTAACGATTTTGCCGAAAATACGGCAACATTGTTATGAAATTTCATAAGAATATATTTTGTAAGGTTATATGTACATCCAATGAATTTATTTTCTGTCTGACTCGCTTAGATAGTCCTGGTTAAACGTTTAATGGTATCAAGTAGTATTAAATGTAACTTTTTTTATGTTAGATTTATTAAGCAAGTGAAACTTAAGCATTCAATTTACACCAAAAATTTAGTCCTAGTAAAACTCGATAATATCTATTGTTTTCGGAGTATTTTGATTGGGAAATTATGAAGTAATAACCGATGCTGGTATGAAGTAATGATAAATGTATTAATTAAACGAAAAATCACAATATGAAAATAGGAAAAAAATGCTTATAAATAAAATACAATGACAACAGAGTTAGTGTTCAAAATATCCTCCGTTTTCATAAATACATGTATTCGACTCGTGCACAAGTCATTTGTCGTTACTTCATACAAGCATCGGTTATGCCTTCATACTTTTCAAATGAAATTATTCCGAAAACAGTACACAGAATCGGGTTTTACACCTTTTTAGTGGAAAATTAAATGATGTTCAAGTTCACTTGAAATTTTGCTTATTAGATCTAACATAAAAAAGTTATCGGCAAAATCCTAAAAAATGTGTATGAGTTTTTTCAAGGCCCTTTATCTTGAATATGGATGGCGTTGCGAAAATTATTATTATTTTTGAGATTTCGATTTATCCTAGAAACGGGATTTCCTTTTTTAAAACACCCAGTGTATTGAAGTCATGATATCTTTGGGTGACACTCTGCTCGATGTCCCCAAAGAAATGAATCTTTCGAACACCTGGGAAAGGATTAATTGTCACTAAAGTACTCACTTTAGAAGCTGCAGAATGCTATTAAGTTGGTGAGGAATCTGAAAATGTTAACACTAATGAGAATATCAAAGATAATTAGTGTCATAATTATATCATGTTCTTATGATTAGTTCTTACATTTCCTTGCGGTGTTGAGCTATGCTGCATTTTGAAGCAGGAAGAAATTTGGTTTAATAAAGGAGACAGACGTAAATTTTGGATGAGGTTGATATTATATTACGTAAGAATTTACAGTTTTTTTCTGCAGAACCTTTCGGTCAATAAATATTTTACGATATTACTATCCATTCCAGACACACCATGCCATGAAGAATAAGGCTTTCAAATTCAAATATCCACCAAAATCAAGAAATAAAAAGAACGATTATTAGAACAACTCTACTACACGTTTCTCAATGATCATTCTTTCAATTTATTGATTTTTATTCGAAAGCATATTAACAATTTTTTCATTCTTCATGGTACGGTGTGTCTCGAATAAGTATGTAAGATATTTGTTGACCGAAAGGTTAATTTGTAAATGTAGAACAAAAAAACTTTAAATTCATGCGTAATTGATGACAGCCTTTATCAAGTGTACACAAACTTGAAGTTGAAATTATAGATTTTTGAAGATCATTTGAAACTTGACAATTATAAATAATCAAAGAAAAACTATTCCCAATGATCCTACCTTGGATTGAGATCGGGATTTCTCTGGTCAATTGCTGCATGTAGACCTCTTTCCACCTGGAAAAAATCAATATTTTAGCAAAATTTTAGTTATAAAGAAATCAGACATTTAAAATTTCTTTTGTTATTTGAATTATATGATGGAATAAGTGGAAAATTGCACATCTCAAGCTCAAGCTGTGTATATTTTATTTCAACATACAAAACATTCAATGAAAATCCACTATTTATTATTAATATCAATGTGGACAACACAATTTGTTGCATTCTGCAAATGCGTCTGAATAGCCGGTCCAGAGTAGTAAGTTGGTGGTAACTGGCTGTTAAGAGTAACACTAGTAGATTGCAGAGTGCATGAAGATGACGGAGACGGCATCGGTTGCAAGTTGCCATTACATGAATTAATTTTATTCGAGATAGTTTTCTTCTGTTTTACGGAGTCCTTCAAATAACTCTCAGCAACAGTAGTTGACTTCCAGCCTCCAAGACGTTTTATGTTGGTTATCGCTTCGCCTGAATCTGCTAGAAACGTTGCCGACACTTTCTTAACTAAAATGAGTGTGGGAAAGTGGATAAAAATGCACCGTCATAGAAAAATAAAATTTCAGGTCATTCGAACTGAAGGACCTAACAACCGAAATGATTTATGTACTGAGTGAACTGCGATATTCAGATCCTAGATCAGCAAGACAAACTGAGATATTTAAGACTTTTTCGGCTCAAAATACGAACCATTTGAGCAAAACTAACGCACGCTTTTTCCTTATGAATGACCACCCAAATTGGTACAAGTTATCGAAGTTGACACATTTCAAAATTGTTTTTTTTTCAGGTAATAACTGAAAAAGTCCATTCAACTAGTTCAAAAGACCCAAACCACAATAGAACGCTCCTCTACCATTAGCATACTCTACCTTCTTCCGACTCTTAATTTTTCATATTCAATTATGCGGTTGATTAAACCATCCGCCTAGTAATTCGTCTCGATCAACGGACCAATTTCACTCTCATAAAAAACGTAAGCGCACATTTGGTAATTTTTATTTTACCACCGGAAGGTAAGGATGTCTTCCGAAACTAGAACTCACGTCTCATGGCCACCTCTACTGCCCGATCTCGTGCGTCTATATCACTCTCACCTTCAAACCTTATCAAGTTGAGCCTAAGAATCCAGGTTGGAAGTGAAAGATGAAGAGATTGATCCGAATACGAAATTAATTATATCTCGACAGATAATTTCACTCCCTGTGTTCGAGTTTCTTTGTTTTCTCTGGTTATCCGATTTGTATTAGAAAAAACGGATGGTATTTTCGGAGATTTCGATTGTAACGGGATTGAGCTAATGATTTGCTCTGAATATTGGACGTTGAAAACAGCTTTTGATTTGTCAATCAGAAGTAGAGTAAGTAAGATTTTGTAATGCGCCCAGCTAAGGAAGGTTCGGTCAATCCTCTATACCATGGTGGTAAGGAAAGGGCAGGGGAGCTAGCATATCCTATATTTCTCCTGATGCAAAAGTGCCACATAAATCAGCCATATTTGTATGGACAACTTGTGACGGGAATTTTTTGATATCAGATTACGTGTTATCTCAATATCAGTTCTATCATTGTTTAACTTAAACAATGGTTCTATCTATCTGAGACACCTTTTCAATGTGACTTGAGGTTATACAGACCTTGCTGTCTTACGTATGGAAATTTTACAGGCTGTTCGCACTATAGATACCTACTGAAATTTGCTAAAAGCTCGACGAAATAGTACCTATATTGTTTACCGGGTAGAAACAGCTTGAAATTCCTGGATGACTGAAGAACACAGAGTTACTACGAGGTTAACATCATTCTATCCGTAAATTCTTGAAAATTCGGCTGATATCAAATCATTTTGAAAAAATTGCGAACGATTTGATCCACAAATAAATGAAATTCGCAATCAAATCACTTGGGTAACAATGAATACCTACGTATTAAGGGTAAATTGTAAAATTTGAAGCTTATAAGTGTTCTCGTAGTTGAAATGATAAGAGATAATGAAATTTCCAATTATGGGACTTCAGAGGCGATTGAGGTAGTAAATACTGCTTCAATAAAATGATAGCAAAAGAAATCACGAGAAAAGCATGAAAATGGCACAGATATAAACTTTCACTGTAGAACACTGACAGCATATGATATCCTTACAGTAAGAAAATATCGACTTTTTCTTCAAGGAATTTCGTCAAGAGTAATAAAATTTTCTTGTTATTCGCGGAAAAAAAATTGTAATGGTTGATAATTCAAATTTCAATTATCGTTCTTCGCAATATGAATTAGTTGCAAATGCTTCCGACTACAAGTCAGTGCTTTTCTAAAAATTATCTGAAACCCATTTAGTTACTTGATCTATAAAAATGTTTGTACAGATCATATCATCATGGCACCTTACTTTGCACGAGACCATATACCTACCCATATATCATACTGTTTTGAGTGCAATGATTTGTGTAAGAAAATAATGTGAATTAATATGAATTTTATTTGCTCAATATCAATTGGCAATCCTATGAAAATAGGAGAATATAGTTGTATATTGTTTAGCCAGTTTGAAGGTGAGAGTGATACAGACTCACAAGATCAGGCAGTAGAGGTGGCCATGAGACGTGAGTTCTAGTTTCGGAAGACATCCTTACCTTCCGGTGGTAAATAAAAATTACCAAATGTGCGCTCTCGTTTTTTATGAGAGTGAAATTGGTCCGTTGATCGAGACGAATTACTAGGCGGATGGCTAATCAACCGCATAATTGAATATGGAAGATTTAGAGTCGGAAGAAGGAAGAGAATGCTAATGCTGGAGGTGCGGTCTATTGTGGTTTGAGTCTTTTGAACTAGTTGCATGGGTCTTATAGATTATAACCGATAAAAAACGATTTTGAAATGCGCCAACTTCGAGAGCTTGATCCAATTTGGGCGCTCGTCCATAAGAAAAACAGCTTGTTTTAGTTTTGCGCAAATAACTCGAATTTTGACTAGACAATCAACAGATTTTGATTTGAAAATTAGAAGTGGGATTACTATAGGCTTGCCAAGTATATTTTTCAATATTCTCTCGCCCATATGTCTCTATATTCTATCCGAGATATCCCAATGTATTTTTTACAATTGAAGGGATAAATGTAGAAATTAATTATAGAAATCGACGCGTTGATTCAACGATCGTTATCGGAACCAAATAAATAAATATATAACTGAACTTAGAATGAAGTTAGAGCAGAATAAATAAGGAGTGTTGCATTAACAGTTACAATGAAAACGTATACAGGTGAATTGTCAAACTTGACACTTATAAATTTAATTGCTGGTATTCTCGAAAGTAAAATGGTAAGAGATCTTCGGGCGTGTTGTGTACAATATTTTGTGAAAGCTGTTCAGAAAAAACACTACTGCTTTCCTTATTCATTGCGAATGCGATCAAAAAAGATGCAATTTTTTTACTACTAATTTCATATGAACTCTCATCTGTTATTTTGTTGCTATTGTATGGAAGTACGTAAAGGGTCTGACATTTGACTTTTGGAAACTACGCCTTTAATAAAAATGGAACGATACACGCTT
>CM024242.1:9031405-9146268 GCA_013421045.1 Propylea japonica | reverse complement strand
AAAAAAAGGTTTTCCATCATCTAAGCTATTCTGTTACGGCTGAAGATGTTGTCTTTTGATATTTGACAAACTATGAACATGGAAGGGAGAGATGCAAAATCTTTTAATCACATTCATAATTTCATATTATTACGGTAACATTTCTATTTTCGTCAATTCGTAATTGTATTTCAAAGGAAAGTAATAATAAGTTATTTATTCATTTATGAAAAAAAAATGATTAATTAATTACGAATTGACGAAAATAGAAATGTTACGTGACAAAATTAAACAAAGTTTCAGAAGATTCTGAACTACTCAAATCCTGAGCCTTATCTGAGATTTTCTTTCGTCTACTTTCGGTTGTCTTGTGAATAATTTTGTACACAACTTTGAGTATCAATCTGATAAGAGAATAAGCAACATAACCTAAAAATTTCAATATACACAGGGAATATGCCAAATTGTTATGGTCAACCGACAGCTCAAAGGTTGTGAACGGACTATTTGTTTTGTTCATGACTGATCATATAGTCCGTTCACGAAAAGTTGAGCCGTCGGTTGGCCATGAAAAATTTGGAATTTTTCACGTGTATATTAAAATTTTAGGTTATGTTGTTTATTTTCTTGTCAGATTGATACGCAATGTTGTCAATATTGCATAGAGGCCGGGTACCATTCGGTAACGTTGACTTTATTTTACGTTATGACAGCAGATACTGAAAAACTTAGATAATAAAAAGAAACGCCTGCTATGCGCTCGAACTTCGTGAACGGACTATATTTATCATGCTAACAGCAGAAGTGACATCGATGTGGTAACTTTTATTGTATCAATATGACATATATTGTCACGAGTGTTTTATTTTTTCCCAAATATAAATCTAGCCTGAGTATATTTAGAGTTCGTTGCAAATCTGAGGTTCTGATCACTTGGATCATCCTTCTTAGACTGCGAAACACACAATGCTATATTGTTCGATATACGACAAATTTTTTTGGACCCTATACCCATATTCTCAAAAGAGTACAACATGATGATAATAAAAAATTTTTTTAGTCAACACGATATACGCAAAAAAATTGTGGAGCCATTTCACAAAAATTTTGTATGGGTACCTAAATAAATATTCATTATAATCTTTGAAGACAGAAATGAAATGTTACAAAATTATAATATCAAAACCATAAACTACAACAACCGAACAACACGAAAGCATTATCGATTATCTATGTGTATAAGAGCCCAGCTGCAAGTAAAAAATCGAAATAACTCAAAATTTGATTTGTGTAATGACAGAGAATGCTACTATATGTGTGCGTGTACCGGCCTACACCAAGGCGGTTTTTTTTAACGTAATATTTATTGTTACAACTTCTTGGTCCATTACGAACGCAAATTCGACAAGACATTATTTCTTCGGTGCTATTAAGTTTATTTAATGTTTTTCTTGGTGACTTTCAAGCAACGAATATGGAATCCTTTAATTATTATTAATCTGGTGAGATCTTTTCGGTTTGAGATGTTATAGGAGTGGCTCTCAAAAGTGTGAAACAGGTATGCTTTGCGCGTGAAATGAATAATATGGGAAATTTTTGAATTGAATCACAGTTTTGAGCGCTTGTTCTACTAAAAGGGCTATATCGTTTTGCCCAAAAGTCTGTAATTTTCGAATTTTGAGCCGAAAATGGTCTTAAACGATAGGGTTAGACTCCCTCATGACGAATTCGTAGTCGTCCTTTAGCACAATAACTTTCGGAGGGGTAGGGGTTGGCCTAGAGACTCGAAATTTTCAAGAATTTCGGGTCCCAAATGGCTCGTTTAAGTTCGTTAACCAGCCAATCGTATAGGTTGTTCCATAGAATATGACCATTCACAATTTTTGTTCTTCAATATCTCAGAAAATGCTGAACCAATCAGATTGAAATGTTAGGGCGAATGGAAGATGCTGATAACAACCTCACGCAAAATTTTGTGGCCATAGTGTGAAAAAAACCATAGAAAATTCAAGTGGAATGTTGAAAAGAAGAAACTCCATATTACCATAAGGAGGTATTCAATTCGAGTGAATTTATTTTGTGAATGAAGGTCGATATTCTGAATGTTCGTTCAAAATTTCGTGGCCATAGTGTTAATAGAACCATAAAAAAAATCAATTGGAATATTGAAAAGAAGATCTTACCATAGCAGGATATCCGATCGAGTGAATTTTTTTTGTTAATGTTAACTGATATACTGAATCCTCTTGCAGAATTTGTTGACCATATCGTAACAGAACCATAAGAATTCAATTGAATATTGAAAGAAGAATCTTTATATTTCCTAACAATAACAGAATATCCGATTCGAGTGAATACTACTTTACTGAATGATCATGCAGAATTTTCAAGGGGGATCGCATCATCAGAGTCATAGAATTCAATTTTCGTAATTATTTATTTTTTACATATTTATTTTTGAATAATTTCCGGAATATGATTCCGATTGTGCTGGATTCTGCATTTATATATTTGTATCAATCTCAATCCTATATAAAATTTTGGGGTCTTATTGCTCCACCAAAGAACGAGCGCTCAAAAGCTTCTGCTCAGGGTTTTTCTAAAATTTATGTATGGATTATCTTAATTTTCAAAACAGAACTTTCCTGCAAAATATTTTTTCGCAAATATCAACGGTAAAGAAAAATATCCTCATGTACTAACTCCCAAGAAACATTGTATCTCATATCGCAAAGAACTTCTTCATTGCAAGAAAATGTCGAAGATTGCCTCCCGTAATTTAAATAATGAGTGGGCGTGTCATACACCGGGGAGCTGTGAGAATACATTATTCAATCTACAAGCAAACCGGATATAACTGAATTGCTATGGGTGTTTTTCATATTCGTTTCATATTGACATGGTCTCATTATTGCCTGATTAAATTTAAATGAACCAAGTCATACATCATATCGTGATGTAATACAATACATATTGTGTACCTCTGAGGCTTTTTTCAATTAGGGTGATTAAAGACAGATAAATCTTTGGAAAAACTGTGTGCCATTTGAGAATTTAATTCTCTATCAAAGTTACTTGATGAGATGGAAGATTTGACTGAATGCTCTGAACTAATCTGAAAAATTTAACAAACGAATAATGCTCTTATGAAATTAGCCGGTAGGCTATGAAAGTAGGACACACCACATTTAATTTTTTGAGCGCTCCTTGCACTTAAACGAGTAGTTATGCAAAAGTAAAACATTTTAAATCTTCAAATATTGAACCATGATTAAAGGATATAAAATATGGTATGGTAGTTATGTTATATATTCGGAATCTGACATATGTTCAAATATCAGATATGTATGTGTCTTGTCGGATCATATGGAAAAGCAGTATGATTCTAGTATTCGAGCTGTCAAGGTGTAAGATAATTTCCAATAAACAATTATTTAACCACGTATTCGTTTCTATAATAATGTGGATGGATCCTGAACATACAACAAAGTGGCGACGAGGATGCTGAAAGTTGGTGTTTCATGGGTGTATAGACTATCAAAAACTGAGTTATTGGAACAATTAAGTGCGCTTGGTGAAAAAGTAACCGACACGTGCAAAGTTCACTTTTTACGTGAGTGTTTAGCAAACATTGCTCGATCAAATTCATTAAGTGATTCGAGTTGGGTGAAAACTTAACAAAACCTTCTTTGAGAGAACTTTTTTCTTCACTTGAAATCGAATTCAAAGAAGATTCGGACTTGGACATTTTGCAAAAAGAACTATTGAAAAGTGCGCAGTTGCATACGTGTACGCGCAAGTATCAACAAAGCCGGTTTCCTTGACGCATTCGAAGGAAATAACAGGTTGTAACGAACCCAAGTGTTCAGTGGGACATCCACGAAAACCGAAAATGGATCGAATTGTAAAATCGATTTTCAACTTCATCAAGATGACTGGGACACCTTCATCGAACGTTTGGAACTGTACTTCATGGCAAACGATATCAGTTCAAACAAACAGGTTCCTGAGCTCCTGACAAAAGTTTGTGTGAATACTTATTCCCTTATAAGATCATTGGCTTCACCAGTAAAACCCAAAGACCTGGGTTATGATGAAATTATTAAACTGATTCCAATCACCTGCAGCCAAACCTCTGAAATTCTGAAAGAAGCAAGTTCAATTCTGCCAAACAAGCTCCTACTGAATCTGTAAGTGACTTCATTGTCCGATTGAAACGTTTATCGGTCAATTGCAATTTCGAAAATTTGAACACGTCACTTCGTGATCAATTTGTCAATGGAATCAGGGATCAGAACGCGAGAGTGGAACTTTTCCGTCAAGAAAAATTGGACTTCAATGACGCTGTGAAAATCGCAGTGGCACGCGAATCAGCAGAGAGGGATGCGGCGCGCAACTCTTCGCCGAGGAGAGATGGTAACGAAGAAGTGCATTTTCTGCGCAGCAACCGCAGTAGTCGTCAGCAGCCGAAGAAAACAATCGAGGCAAACTCTCAACAGATGTTCAGGTGGTAGCAAAACAATAACAAATAATAAATCGCAAACGAATAAAACTGAATTCTCTTGTTTTTGCTGTGGTATTAAAAATAATCATTACGCGAATAAGTGTAGATATAGATTCCAAAAATGTACTTTTTGTAATATCAAAGGTCATTTAGTAACGGCTTGTTGGAAGAAACAGAAAGTTGATGGTAAAGGTAAATCTACTAATAAAAATATTCATTTATTGGAACGAAATGATGATACTGAAAATGTTGAGGAAGATAATTTTGATTATGATTTTTTCAATATTGCTTCTGTAAATGTTAATGATGTGATTGCCGAACCAATTTTTATGAATTTGAAACTTAATTCGGTTCCGATGATGAAAATGTTAGTAGACACAGGTGCCTATATCACAGCAATTTCTGAGTTTACTAAAAATTCTTTATTTTCTGCAGAAAATTTGATGAAATCTGATTTAACTTTGATGACATATGGTAAGCAAAATTTAAAACCCATTGGAATGATTGTTGATATGATGTGTGTGAGTGGAATAATTCAAAATTTAACAATTAAAATGTTATGTTCTACCAGGTTCGGGTCCTTCTTTAATAGGACGATGTTGGTTGAAAAAATTTAATTGCTGGCCATTGAATATTTATTCGAATGAAAAATCTTCATGTTTTTATTTTGATCATGATTTTATTTTGAATTCCATGAAAGAAAAATTTTCATCTCTGTTTTCTGAAGGTCAAGGTCATTTTACTGGAAGAGAGGTCCAATTAAAGTTCAAGGAAGGTACTAAACCAATTCAACTCAAACCTTATAAAGTGCCTTTTGCTTTAAAATCTAAAGTTTCTGAGGAAATCAATCGTTTGGTTAATTTGGGTAATTTGGAACCAGTCAAAGTTAGTGAGTGGGCAACACCCATAGTGCCCGTTCTCAAAACAAACGGTTCAGTTCGTATTTGTGGTAATTTCAAATTAACAGTCAATCCTTCATTAATTATCAAAAGAGCTTCTGTTCCAAGTAAAGAAGAAATATTTTCAAACCTTCAATATGGTAAGAAATGGTCACAAATTGATCTAGCACATGCTTTTATGCAATTTCCTGTAGACGAAAACTCGCGTGATGCTTTAACAATAATAACAGAAGACGGTCTTTTCAGATATAAAAAACTTCCTGAAGGAATATCATCAAGTCCGGGTGAGTGTCAGGAAATTCTTTGTGATTTACTCAAAGGTATTCCATTTGTAAAAGTTTATATAGATAATATCTTCTGTACTGGCCGAACTGATGAAGAACATTTGAAAATTTTGACTCAAATTTTTAGTAGATTATCGGATGCCGGATTGAGGGTTAATGCACAAAAATGTGATTTTTTCAGGAATGAGATTGAAATTTTGGGATTTTTATTGAATGAAAGCGGTCTTCATCCTTCACCTGCGAAAACGAAAGCAATTATTGAGGTAGCACGACCTCAAAATCCTAGACAATTGAAAGCTTTTCTGGGTTTAGTTAATTATTACGATTCGTATTTATGTAATCGAGCTGAAAATTTAAAATGTCTTTATGAACTTTTGAAGAATAATGCTGGATGGAAGTGGACGAAGGAGTGTGACAATGCATTTCGCTGGATCAAAAATGAGTTAACATCCCCGAAAGTTCTAACATTATATAATCCTGAAGAACAGTTAGTTCTTGCATGTGATGCTTCAGATTTTGGACTTTCTGCGATTTTGTCTCATAGGTATTCGGATGGTTCAGAGCGTCCCATTGCATTCGCATCAAAAATAATTCCGCCTAATGAACGTCATAGGGCAATTATTGACAAAGAAGCTGCGGCAATAATTTTTGGTTTCAAAAAATTTTATCAGTATATTTGTGGCAACGAAATTATTTTGAAATCTGATCATGAACCATTAAAATTTATTTTCGGTTCTAGTAAAAACGGAAGTAATATGATTCAAAACCGTTTGCAACGATGGGCATATTTTTTATCCTCATTTAATATAAAATTGAAATAATCAGAACTTCTGCTAATGGAAACTGATGCTTATCAAGATTACCAATCCATGATAAAACTGAAGTTTTCGATTCTGAATTTTCAGTTGTTAACTATATCGAAGAAGGAATGACTTCTGTAAATTTCAAACGAGTTGCTCGAAACAAGAAAAGATGTCAAATTAAAGAAAATTATTCAATTTGTGTCTAGTAACTGGCCATCAGACAGCAATTCTTTATCTGATTTCGAGAAAAAATTCTTCATTAGAAGAAATGAACTTACTTTGGATCAAGGTTGTTTATTTTGGGGAATCAGGATAATTATTCCTGAATCTTTACAATTTGAAATTCTGAAAGAATTACATGCATCTCATTTAGGTATTTGTAAAATGAAACAACTGGCCCGATCTTATTTTTGGTGGCCAAATCTCGATTCTGAAATCGAAGAAATTAGTTCAAGTTGCGAAATTTGTGTATCGAATAGAAAAAATCCAAAAAAAATTTCTAGTTCACATTGGCCATATCCGAACAGACCATGGTCCCGTATTCATGTTGATTTTTTAGGACCCTGGTTTGGAAGGATGATTTTAGTTGTAATTGATGCTTACAGCAAGTGGCCTGAAATATTTGATTTTGGAATGAATACTAAAGCAGAAAGAGTTGTTCAGTATTTCAAAGATTTATTTGTCAGATTTGGTCTATGTAATCACATTGTAACTGATGGTGGTCCACAATTCACCAGTAACATTTTCGAAGAATTTTTAAGGAATAATAACATTGTACACACGATTTCACCCCCTAAACATCCAGCATCTAACGGTGCAGCGGAAAATTTCGTTGGAATTTTCAAAGATAAAGTAGGGAAAATAATGAAAAGTAATAATAATTTGAAGTATGCTATTGATTTATTTTTATTTGACTACAGAAAAGTTGAACATTCAGCCACAGGTAAGTCTCCGAGTTTCCTAATGTACGGAAGAGAAATTAAAACTAGGTTTGATCTTTTGAAACCGAATCATTTGGATAATGTTGAGAAATATCAATTCAAAACATCCTTAAATAAATCAACATTAAAGGATAGAAATTTTGAGGTGGGAGATGTGGTAATGGTTGATGATTTTTCAAGTTCAGCTAGAAATAAGCGTATAAAGGCAACTATAATTGATCAACTTTCTCCAGTAACTTTTCGTGTCAAAACACAAACAGGTTTGATTTATAAAAGGCATCTGAATCAGATGATCAAGTTCAATGAAAGCTGTGATAATAATGTTGAAGATAATACTCATTTTTCAAACCATGATTTATTGAGACGATCATCTCGTATCAAAGAAATAAAATCATAAATCTAGTATTATGTTTAATGTTTCTGTGATATAATGGTTATATTTGTAATATAAAAGTTATAATTATAAAGATTAATTGAAATTGTACCTATAACATTCATTTAGGATAAGTTTCTCATGAATATAAAACTGTTATGACTGAATAACTAATTAATTATTTCTACTGTTTTAATTTGAAAATATTGGACATACCTACCTACTCATTTTTAAAATTTGTATATTATGTAAGTTTACTGATTGAATCATTTTGATATTTGATTAGTTTAAGGAATTCTGTATATAGTAGAAATTAAAATTGCGTGGGAGGAATTGTTATATATTCGGAATCTGACATATGTTCAAATATCAGATATGTATGTGTCTTGTCGGATCATATGGAAAAGCAGTATGATTCTAGTATTCGAGCTGTCAAGGTGTAAGATAATTTCCAATAAACAATTATTTAACCACGTATTCGTTTCTATAATAATGTGGATGGATCCTGAACATACAACAGTTATACTTATAGTTTTAAAAAATGGTTACAGTTCACGGCGACCTCAAGGTCTATTGTGCCCCCCTTGGTTCTGACCACACCCTTCACACCTCGCCTTCCAGTTTCACAGATCTGATGAGATCCAATATCTGTGAAGGCTTCAAAGAGGATAGTCCTCACTCTTACAAGTTTTCTCGCCTAAGGCATTCTTTCCTTAGGCAAAGCGTTCCGTAGTAGCTAGTTGAATGGGGGTTTCTTCCTCCTCTCCACAGAACCTACACTCGTCAGTGTCCGATAATCTCATCCTCAACAGATGCTTCCTCAGGCGACATGTTACAGTGTCCTGTAAGAAAGCCAGTGAAGATGTGTTATTTTTTTTACTAAGATCCAGACATCTTTTGGATCTTGCTGTTTCAAAGTTCCGAAAGAACTTAGTGGCACTATCCATTCTTGGGAGATTCCGCCAGAGTTTTTCCCTCTCGTCTTTTCTCCTCTTCACAAACCCCTTCTTATAGGTACATTACCTATACCACAGAAGGTTCTGGGCCAATGAGTAACTCTCGTGCGCCCGTTTGGCAAGTGTCTTGGCCTCTTCGTTTCTTTTGATGGTATGGTATGGCATAGATAAATCGTTTTGCCCAAATGTCTGTAATTTTCTAATTTCGGACCGAGTATAATACGGTTCGAAATGGTTGTCATAGAGACTTGAAATTTTCAGTGTGGGTTCGGTTCCTTAATGCTACGGTTAAGTTTGTTAACCAGCAAAATCGTTCCTCAATATTCCAGACAGCACAAAATCTATTTAAATGATATTACTCATAAGGAGCCTCATATGAAATTTGTGATCATAGTGTAAATATAATCATATAGAAAATCCTATCGGAATATTGAAAAAAAATCTTATATTTCTACAACAAAATATCCGATTTGACTGAATTTTGAGAGTGAAGATTTTCATACTGAATGTTCATGCAAAATTTCAAGAAGATCGCATAATTAGAAACATACTTGGTGAGAGAATTCAGTTGAGCAAACTGTGAAAAAGTGGAATAATGTCATGGAGGTTTTACATTATAATTCGAATGTTCCTATAGAATTTTGCGGTTGTTTTTATTATAATTTATTTTCATCTTGGTGTCGATTTCGCAGTCTAAGCTTTTGCTTGCTCCAATAACCACAAACTGGTTTGTTGATATTCAGCTGAAAACGAGCCTGCAGAATGAATTATGCTATAGAATTCTGATATATTCAGATGACCTCAAGGTGTTTTGGAGAGAATGAAAAATCTTTAAAATTGCTTGAAACGAGAAAGACTCCGTCAATATTTTCATATATACCTAAATCGCTAGAGATAAATAAAACAGCTAAGATACTGCACTATTTCAGTATCTCTAGAACAAAATGATGATAAGTACTGAAACAGATTAGACGATACTTGTTTTTATAGTTACAAGATCCTATAAAAAAAATTTGTAACTGAATAATGGCAAATATCACCTGGTTGGACGTAATTCACAAAATTTCATTTGATTAAATATAAAAATAAGGAACTAATATATCTGCATTATACTGATATGCTATGCTTACCAGAAATATTGTTAATTTTCGTTGAATAATTGCAAAATTGTTATATTCTTTACCGAGTTTGTAAAAGCCTACATTTCTGGGTGTCTTTGAATATTGAGCCAAGGAATGTGGCTTTTTTACGAGGAAGACATACTCTTTTTCTGCAAATCCTTCAAATTCTTCAGAATCAATTAATTCTGGAAAAAGTGTGAATAATTCAATTCACTAATAAATGGTGCTTTGAAATTCGCAATAAAATTAGTTGGGTTACAATAGAAACGTATTAAGGTTGAATTATCAAACTTGACGCTTTCAAATTCAATTGCTGGTGTTCTCCAAAGTAAAATGATGAGAGATGATGCAATTTCTATTACTGAGGATTTCAGATATGGATATGGCGTGAGGTAGTATATACTGGCTTTATTTAAAACTTTTGCCAAATAAATCAAGAGATATGTACGAAAATGCATATAAACGTTTCATGTAATACTTACAATTGTAAGGCAATATCATTTCCTTACAGTTAGAAACTGATATCACCTTACAGTAAGGAAATTTCGACTATTTAAGAAATTTGTAAGGAATGACAAAATTTCTTAGCGATTCGTGAAAAAATTATTAATTCAATGTCACCCATAGTTTTAATAGTTATATCTCAGATATCTAATGTGTTCATTGAATCGAAAAACTTTTATATTATAATAAAAGTGACATTGAATTAACAATAATATATTATCTTGATTTGAATAGGAACAACTTCGAGACCTGGAATTTTCAGGGTAGTCCTTAAATTTGAAGAGGATGAAAGATTTTAATGAATGAGTAGATGAGGAACTGAAGTTTTTAGATATTGAAAGATTGAAATATAATCTGGGAGGATTCTGCATTTCTAAAAAACTTTCAGGTTTTTCACTCCCAGTCTCCGAAGCAATGTCGATTAGACTGCAAATGAAAAATATACAATTCTGAAGATTTCACAAGTTTTTCTGAAGAAGGTGTCTGATATAGACACCCAAACGTTAGATTATCCTTTTCATTATCCCTTTTTAGTTTTATTGTTAGGCAACAATTTTTTCAACACCAATTTGCTCCTGACAAATTAGAACAAAGATTTCGCAGGAGCATTTCATCTTAATTGAACATTCTCAATTATTCTGTTTCGGAGACTGGGAGGGAAACCGAAAGTTTTAGGTTCGTTAAGTTTGGATGATCCTTCATTATTATGCTCAAAACCTTCTGACTTCACATCGGGATTTTGCTAGATCTTTTTCATGTTATATTGTTCACATTGATAATATTCAACAATTGCCAACCCTACTCATTTCTCATTACAAAAATTCGATGAAATAATTCAATAGATTACCCACAGATTGAATAAAACCGAATGAATTATAAGAGTGTTAAACATTAAGCTCACCTCAACTTATTATAAATGTAGAGTTGTTGCAGGTTCATTAGCATAATCTCTAAACAGGTGCATTCGACTTGATAAGCTTCAGAAATATTAAAAATCACAAATCGACAGGTTTCTCCACTCTTTTTCATGTAATGTTAATGCGGCATATATAAAGCGTATTTACGATAGTGAAGTAACAAGCACAACTGTTTTTCATTATGACCTAACATAAAATCGACTATAAAGATTAAATTTGTTATCGAATGAATTTATATGATGAAAAATCGTTATCGTCAGAAGGACTGAAATTGATTGGCTTTGTTGGGTGTATGATTTATGTCACTGTTTGTGTGTTTGTTCCTAGGAATACAGCTTGCTCTTGTTTTGCAGAAATATCAGTAATTTTCACATTTTGAGCTGAGTGATTCGTTCAGACCGAAAATACGATAATTTTCGAATGTATGGAGACAGATATTTGAAAGTGAGGGTAGATTTTGGACCCTTATAAATTCCTTAACGAGCCAAATTAGTCCAGTAGTCTTGTTGTTATTGAGTGTTGAAATTTTCTCTTCAATATTCTGATAAATATAAGATTCTGTACTTGGATGGAAAAAAGAGATGCGCAAACAGTGCAAAACTTCGTAAGCATTGTGCCATTAGATAATTCTCAAAAAAATATTTTGTCTGTGCGATATAATCAACATCTTCTGGTCACTTGAAAAATGTGTCGAATGGCAGGTGTTGGGAATTATCACGGTGCACTTGAGGCTTCTATTTCCAAATGCTTCAAAATTGTTTGATATGACTAACTCTTCTAATAAATATTTTGGTATTACTTATTGACAAATAATAAAGGTCTTTTCGGCAAAGTTCTCTATTACTAATCAGTGTTATCAATAGACATATACAATACCGTCAATCAGTTGCCAGGATAAGTGGCCAAGTAGGTTCTGTAAAATGCTCAGTGATTCATCAAAATGTTCTGATAAATGTTGGTTATCTGCAAGTCTGCAAATGCCAGGCAGGTTATAGTTCAAAGAATTTGATGAACAGTTCTTTATATATGACTGACATCCCTTGTCCAGTTCAACCAGACAACTGGTACCAAGGCTCTGATACAAAGAATGACCACAATATACATTCACCGGCAAAAAATCTGGTCTACCTGAAATTCTGCTGTTTTCATCGATTTAATTTTTTTCTACGCCAAATGGTAGACGAATTCTTTGGTATTGAAACAAGCCCCAGAAAAAAATAAATATGTTGATAGCTCATCTATACAAAGTGGAAAAAAAAATGTATTGTAGTCGAATTTCTTAACACTCTAAATTTGTAGAATTTGCGATCAGTTTATTACAAAAACTTTCTCTTCATCGTTCTTCAGTTTTTATTTCAACTTGATAACCTGATTTCTTTTGAAGATGCACGCATTCGAAGAAATGCATCGAGATTTTTCGAAATTTCAGCTCACTAGACGAAATTGAAAAATTTTTAGTTTTTATATGGGCACATCAAGTTCATTACCACACCAACGAAACGGCTGATTTCATACAAAATTAGTGGTCAAAAGTTTGCATGTTTTTTATTGTAATTGGCAATTAAATATGGGATGCTACAGCGAAAGTGGTATTCTACACGTTTGCTGAAAAAATATTGTACGTAACACGCACGAAAATGGTTTAGCTATAGTTCGTTCACGAAAGTTTGAGCGCATAGTTGGCATTATTTGCTGTCATATACGTAAAATAAAGTCAACCCCTCGTCCGACGAGCTAGCGAGTTATCAGAGATCTCTATGCAATCTTGACAACATTGCGTATCAATCTGACAAGAAAATAAACAAAATAACCTAAAATTTTGATATACGCAGTGGAATATGCCAAATTTCCATGGCCAACCGACGGCTCAAACTTTCGTGAACGGACTATATTTATGAATCAATAAACTTCATCGATTTTTTGAGTGGATCGATTATTTTGCCGGTGAGTGTATTACTCTGAGTTCAGTCATCGTTTCTCTCCTCTATTCGATGCAGTCTCCTACCTTCCTTCGTACGCAGTAGATAATTACGAGCAATTTCTCGAAGCACCTGCGACGACCTTCATTATAAACATTTGGCGAATCTCATTCAGGCTCATAATCGGATAGGAAGGAAGAGAAAATAAAAAGTCACGATGCCATCCGTCCCACAAACAAAATGGTCTCTCAGCGAGTGAGAGCAGCAGCATTTCCGATTATTTCGAGGCACATCGCTGAAAACCTGCCGCCACACAGGGTGAATAAGCCGAGAGGCGATTGAACTCTTCGACATCGATTGATCTTACACGTTGCCGAAAGGAACAAGTTGAGGAATTTCAGATAGAACCAGGCCGGTGCAACATTTTTGTGAATCATTGCCCTCTCGTCTTGACTCATTCTGGGTATTTTTTCATGAAGATATAAGCCAGTTGAATGACAGATATCGCGTGTCATACATTTTTATGGCATCTGTCATCGATGATCCTTTCCGAGAAAGTGCATTTGGGGGAGAATACTTTCTTGTGGTGATTTCTTTGTATGAGAGTAACCGGTAGTTTTGTTGAACTGGACGAGAGATGTTAGTCATATGCAGAGAACTGTTTATCATATTTTTGGTTTCAACTGTTATCAAGCTATAATTTCACTAGATTGGAAGACAAACATTCATCAGAACATTTTGATGCGCCACTAGGACTTCACGAAAGCTATTTTTTGCTACAAATTGAGAGCAATCTCTGTGAATGGCAGTGGCAACGCTTGGGGGATCAGGAATTGCCCAGGCATCCCTTAATTCATACTGACCCCCTTAAATATTATGACCTATGGTGAACAAAATTATGAAAAAATACAAAGTGTTTATAAAATTATGAAAATTATTCAACTGAGACCTTGACTGAAAATGCTGGCCTCCCTTGACCCCCCTTGTTACAATTTTCAGATAAAATCAGGAATGCAATATTTTTGTGAATCATTGCCCTCTCGTCTTGACTGATTCTGGGTATTTTTTCATGAAGATATAGGCTCGTATTCATAGTTCGCCCTTGAGGGTGAATGTGAGTTTTCATCGCCCTTATGAAAACTAGCTTTAAAGGTGACATCAACTGTCACTCACCCTCAAGTACGAACTATGAATACGGCCCATGGCCATAGATCTGTTTAATGACAGATATCGCGTGTCATACATTTTTATGGCATCTGTCATCGATGGTCCGGTTGGCGAGTATCGTTCTGAGAAAGTGCATTTCGGGGAAAGATACTTTCTTGTGGTGATTTCTTTGTATGAGAGCAACTGGACGATAGATGTTAGTCATATACAGAGAACTGTTTATCATATGATATCTTTCGTTTCAACTTTTATCAAATTATAATTTTACTGGAAATTGCAGACTTCTTGTCTTGACTCATTTTGGGTATTTTTTCATGAAGATATAATGCAGTTGAATGACAGATATCGCGTGTCATATATTTTTATGTCATCTGTCATCGATGATCCTTTCCGAGAAAGTGCATTTCGGGAACAATACTTTCTTGAGGTGATTTCTTTGTATGACAGCAACCAGTAGTTTGGTTGAACTGCACATGACATTTTAGTCATTTACGAAGAACTGTTTATCATATTTTTGGTTTCAACTGTTATCAAGCTATAATTCCACTAGAATTTAAAGACAAACATTCATCAGAACATTTTGATGAGTCACTAGGATTTCACGAAAGCTATTTTTCTGTTACAAATTGAGAGCAAACTCTGTCAATGGTACTGGCAACGCTAGGGCGGACCAGGAGTGGCACAGGCATTTCCTAATTTATGCTGGTCTTCGTTAAACAAAATTATGAAAATTATTTCATTCAGACCGTCACTGAAATTGCTGTCCTCTCTTGACAGTGTAATAATTTGTGAATCTCTCTCGTCTTGACTCATTCTGGGTATTTTTTCATGAAGATATAAGCCAGTTGAATGACAGATATCGCGTGTCATACATTTTTATGGCATCTGTCATCGATGGTCCGGTTGGGGAGTATCGTTCTGAGAAAGTGCATTTCGGGGAAAGATACTTTCTTGTGGTGATTTCTTTGTATGAGAGCAACTGGACGATAGATGTTAGTCATATACAGAGAACTGTTTATTATATCTTTCGTTTCAACTTTTATCAAGTTAAAATTTTACTGGAATTTGCAGACTTGCAGATAAAAATTTATCAGAATGTTTTGATGAGTGAGTAGGTATGTGACATGGACCCATAATACTAACCGGACGTCGAACTTCCTATCTGTCAACGTAGAAAAAAGTGAGGCAAGGGCCGCCATTTGCAGTTTGGGATGAAACTCGAATATTTTGATGTTCTATGCCATATGTGCTCGAATTAAGGCTCTAAAAAGGGGATTATACCAGACAGCCATGCTGGGTCCAACCACAGACCCGAAAATTACAGAACAATTCGAATGAAATGAAATCTGTAATCGAATAAATGCTTATGCTTACCTGTCTAGTCTCCAACTTTATTGTTTTGAATAAAAAATCAATACTTTCTATTAACTATTCTTCAAAAAAAGCACGCAACTAACAATAGAGCACAATAACTGAGGAAATTGACATTACCATCTGTAATTTTCGAGTCTATGGTTGGACCCAGTCAGCCTGTCTGGCATACCTATCTTTCTAGTGCTCTACTCGAATGTTTTCATTGAAAAATTGACACCTCTCAAGTTCAACCCAAACTGCAAATGGCCGCCGTTTGCATCAAAATTTTTGACAGGTCGGTTGGCCAAGGAAATTTGGCATATTCCACTGTGTATATTGAAATTCTAGGTTATGTTGTTTATTATCTTGTCAGATTGAAACACAATGTTGTCAATATTGCTTAGAGTTCTTCGATAACTCGCAAGCTTGTCGGACGACACCGGGTACATTCAGCAACGTTGACTTGATTTTACAGCAAATACTGCCAACTTCAGATAAATAAACAAACGCCTACTATGCTCTCAAATTTTCGTGAACGGACTATAGTTAGTCATGGACCTATAATACTAACTGGACGTCGAACTTCCTTACTGTCACGTAGAAAAAAGTGAGGCAACGGCCGCCATTTGCAGTTTGGGGTGAACCACAAATATTTTGATGTTTTATGCCATCCGTGCTCGAATTCATTGATTTATAATAGGTCCATGCTCGAATTTTGATTGAAACATAGACGTTCCTTTGGAAGAAGTGATGAAAAACGAACTCTATATATTAGTGTTCTGTGAACTCTGACATTTCGGTCTATTAAAATTATGAATATTTTCGATTCTTGTGATTAGTTATTGAACAATATTGGTAATCCTATCATTTTAATTCGTTGAAATAAAATAAATAAAGGAATATGGGAAATTCTAATATTTCAATTCATAGAAAAAGTGACACCTCTCAAATTCACCCCAAACTGCAAATGGCCGCCGCTTGCCTCAAAATTTTTGACAGGTTCGCCATCTGCACCATTTCCAAGTGTATTTCAGAAAGCGTCAATTGTATTTCAGAAAGCATCAATTGTATTTCAGAATAGTCAATTGTATTTCAGAAAGCGTCAATTGTATTTCAGATTAGTCAATTGTATTTCAGATTAGTCAATTGTATTTCAGAAAGCGTCACTTGTATTTCAGATTAGTCAATTGTATATCAGAAATCGTCAATTGTATTTCAGAAAACATCACTGAATTACAAATGACGGGTTCTGAAATACATATGATATAATCTGAAATACAAGTGACGCTTTCTGAAATACAATTGACTAATCTGAAATACAAGTGACGCTTTCTGAAATACAATTGACTAATCTGAAATACAATTGACGCTTTCTGAAATACAATTGACTATTCTGAAATACAATTGACGCTTTCTGAAATACACTTGGAAATGGTGTAGTTAGTATTATAAATCCATGTAGTTAGTATCATAAATCTATGGTATGTGATGACAATGTCAATGAGAATCAAAAATAGTCCATCATATTGTATTGGATGAAAAAACTAATGCCGAAATAGTAATGGAGTAATTATCTGAAAAAGTCTCGGCATAATATCGTCACAAATACAGTCGAACCTGGATAAGGGAGAGTTGAAGGGACCGCAATGTTTTTGTCGCTTATGGAGGTTTTTCACTAACCCGAGTTTCTAGCTTATGAAGGTTCCGAAATTATCATTATCACTCATAGAGGTCGAATAAAAAACGTAACACAATGTATACAGGGTGTTTCATCATAAACTGAAATATATATTCGTGTAGGGGACACCGGGAGAATCATTTTTGCCTTATACAATATATCCCGTTTTCGAAGCATAAGCGAGATACAGGGTGTAAACGTCATTTTTGAGCAAGACTCTTATGCGTGTGGTCTGTTATGTAAAGTACTTGAAGTAACGGGTTTTGGTCAAATCTCAGTATTTTTGCGTCCTCTATTCAGAAAAGTTGACGAACTCAAAAAAAAATTCACAAAATGGCGGAAAACCTGCAATGCTCGAAACTTTTTTTTCAGTTGTCAAATTGAATTTTATTTTCTGAATGAGCACTATTTTCTGAGAATCTGTGTGAAAATTTTTTCCAAAAATCAAACACAATTTTTTTTACATGTCAACAGCGATAAAAAAATTTCACCCGAAATGGATGAAACTTTGTGCAATTGTACTCCTTAAATTATTATCAATCACGAATATGAAAACAGAATTGTAAAAAATCAAACGGTTTCGTTACCACAGCCATTCAAATGTTTCGTTCAGACCTCTGAAATAATAATAAAAAAATTGTTTTGAGTTCTAAAGTCCAAATAATTGAATTATTGGTATGTCTAAATATTCTAGATTAATTTATAAAAAAAAATCAGTGAAACTCAGTTGGGACTCGAACCGACGTAGGTATTAAAAAGGGAGCTGGAACTGTTCTAAGAGAGAAAAAACATCGACTGTATCGAAAGTAAGGGCCAAATGCCTGCAGAGACAATGTTAGGTAATTCCTCGAAAACATAGACATATGTTTTCGGGGAACTATCTCCATGGTTGACTCTCGCTTATAGAGTTATAGATAAATAGCAGTCTTACTTATAGAGGCCGCACCTCGGGTCGCACAAATATAACTGGTGGTTTACGACTTTCTCTTATAGAGGCTTCTATTTCTCATACATAGAGGTTTTAGGGGCTAAAAATGACGGGACCAGGCAATTACACTCACTTAAAGAGTTTTCTCGCTTACCCAGTTGTCACTTACACGGGTTTGACTGTAATACCACTAGAAAAGAGATTATGCTGACAACATTTTTGTGAATTATTGCTCTTCTCTTCTTGACTCATTCTAGATATTTTTCATGAAGATATAAGCCCATTGAATGACAAATATCGCTGTCATACATTTTTATGGCATCTGTCATCGATGGTCCGGGAGTATCGTTCTGAGAAAGTGCATATCGGGGAAAGATACTTTCTTGTGGTAATTTCTTTGTATAGGAGCAACCGGTAGTTTGGTCGAACTGGACGAGAGATGTTAGTCATATACAGAGAACTGTTTATCATAATTTTCGTTTCAACGGTTATAGAGCTATAATTTCACTGAAATTTTCAGACTCGCAGATAAATATTCATTAGACTCGCAGATAAACATTCACTAGGATATTTCGATGAGTCACTAGGATTTCCCTCTTGCCGGCAAGAATGAAAGCAATATCTGTCAATGACTTAGTTGATAAGCTAGGGGGGACCAGAGATAGACCTGTAGATTCCTTAATTTTTGCTGCACCTCCTGAAATATGTAATTTGCCAAACAAAATTATATTTCGTATTCCTATCCTGCTGTCTGTACATATTCTTTTGCGGAATAGCTCAACAAAAATTTTCGAACATCAAAAAAATATAGCATGTTTGTGTATTTCACAGCATCAATGGTTCTTCACGTTCGAAGCTTATAGTGTCGACGAAAAAGAGCATACAGAATCACTTCAAACGAATTAGAATTAATTCCTCTCAAAAATGGATATTCCAGAAACTGAATCAATAAAATTCTATTCAGTACCTATTCCTAACAACAGCATAGTAGTACCAGAATGGTAAGAGACTGAAGAAGAATTGAAGAAATTTGTGGTATTCATTTCCTAAAGAAAAATTCAAAATTTCCATTAAACATTTAACACTTATAAAAAAGATCTTCACCAAATTGAAAGATAAAATTGAAAACCTCAATAGATCTAACGCGATATGAAAAATTGATTGCAATTATTGTGAATGTCAAAATTACAAGTCAATATTCTTCATAATTTACTCTAAATAAGATTAAATTCCAAGTTTAGACTTACGGACATCACATAAAAATATTCCTTTTGATCCTATAGCACCAACTTTTTGTAATAATTGATGTATTATGCGATTTTTGTGTGAAAAAATATATGTAGTTAGAAGACCAACAGGCTGGGCAGGTTAAATTCATTAGCTGTAGAGAAAGCAATTTACCTAAGAGAACGATACTCTGAAATAAAACGCTGGCCCTTCAGGTTGGGCTAACTCCTCGATATTCATAAAAATGG
This sequence comes from Propylea japonica, assembly GCA_013421045.1. Taxonomy (NCBI): domain Eukaryota; kingdom Metazoa; phylum Arthropoda; class Insecta; order Coleoptera; family Coccinellidae; genus Propylea; species Propylea japonica. The sequence goes on along the minus strand of CM024242.1, from coordinate 9,126,467 downwards.
TGAAATGTTAAAAAATCCAATTGTAGCCAGTATCAAAGAAAAACAGGAATAGAGGAAGACCAAGAACGACATGGATTAGTGGAATAAGAAAATCAATGAGTGAAGCAGGACTTAATGATGAAGACTACAACAGTAGAAGGCATTGGCAATTGGGAATCGGACAACGTCTTTAGGATTTTTTAACCTGAATAAGAAAAAAATTATTGTGAGAAATTTTATATTGGCTAAACTAAATTGAATTTCTCAAAATGAGATTAATATCAGGACTCGAAAAGAAACATGCGCTGTTTCTATACATTCCATAGAAGGAGCTACATCCCCCAAATTTTTCAATGCAATCATTTTTGACTCATAAAAAGGTTTAATAGGAATAAGTTTTCTTGAATTGTAACGAATTTCACAAAAAGTGAAAACATGCACTCAAAAACATTCACTAATGACCAAAGCGTTGGACAGGATATGGAAGTGCGTTTCTCTAATTCTCAATTTTTATAAATGCAATATTATTCCAATAACACATCAGGATGATCGAAATTGCTGGAGCTATCACTCGAACAATCTTTTCTAGGTCGAATGAATTTCTCACGTTTTTATTTTCTCTTCCTTCCTATCCAATTATAAAAGTGAATGAAATTCATCAAATGTACATAATAAAGTTTGATAATGACGCCTCGAAATTTAATGATAATAATTAGACTGTATTCGGCGCGAACTCTTCAAAGAAATTGAATATAGGTTTATAAAGATTGGTACAACAAGAAAATTGCATACTTTGCTATGGGGTGGAACAATTAAAGATCTTTTGAATTCGACATATAGGTATGTACGCTCGTGTATGATTTGAAGAAAAGAAAGTTTCGAAGAAAGGTTTATTATTTACGTTTTTAACTGTGATGCTTTTCCTAACTGACCTCATAATGTGAAATTTTAGTGGTTATTATCTTTATTATAGACTATAGATAGAGAAACTGTAACACATTTGGAATATTGGCTTGTGAGCTCAATAATGACTCATCAAATAATTGTCAAATTGATATTCTTCTCTCTAATTTTGTGGTGAATCCGTTCTTCTTTTACTGCAAAATCGTGCAAGAAATGCTCAGATTTCATCGCTTAATTTTATTATTGCAATATATTGGTAGATATCAGAAACTTTCCTGTCACCGATTTATTTATTTTGTCAACAGGCGTTTCCAATGATTTTTTGAAAAATCATTTTGAAATAAAGGACGTTCAGAAAATCATAGTGAATATCCATTTCCTATTTCCTTGTCAGGTTTAAAAATGCCCTGAGCAGGTGCTTTTGAGCACTCGTTTATTATTGGTCGAGCAATAACGCTATTACCCCAAAATTTTGTATAGGACTTGAAATTCATGTAAGTATATCAATGCAAAATCTCACCATGATCGGAATTGAAATCTGTAAATTATTCAGAAATCAAAATACATATGTTAAAAATCAATAATTAGAAAAAATGAATTCTATGGTTCAGAAGATGCGATCCTTTTGAAATTATGCATGAACATTCAGTATATCAATCTCCATTTACAAATAAATTATTCCACTCGAATCAAATATCTTGTTATGGAAATATAAAGATTTTTTTCCATATTGCAATGGAATTTTTTATGGTTCTGCAAAGGCAAAAGTCATCCTGAGTAAAGAAATCGCACATTGTTGAATAAATTCTAGGGTTGAAAAAATGATTTTTTGGAACAGGGGAATGAAACCTCCCCTTATGTCTCACAAATATCTTTTGGAATATTGGTACTCATGTTCCTAAAGAAGATTTCAGTTCACAGTTCAACCAGAAAAATAACGCTTTATATATTATCTGGCAGAATTCTGCATTTCTAGAAAATCTTTCAGGTTTTCACTACCAGTCTCTGAAACAGAAATAAGAAAAAAAATAATTGAGATGAAATGCTCCTGCAAAAATCTTTGCACTTATTTGTCAGGAGCAATTTGTTTTTGAAAAATTGTTGCCTAACAGTAAAATTATAAAAGCAAATAAATTAGGGTAATATAACGTTTTGGTGTCTATATCAGATTCCTTCTTCAGACAAGTCTGTAAAATCTTTGGAATTGTGTATTTTTTCGTTTGCCGTCTAATTTACATTGAAAACGTTACATTATCCTTTTCATTAATTTCCTTTTTTAGTTTTACTGTTAGGCAACTATTTTTTCAAAACCAATTTGCTCCTGACAAATCAGTGCAAAGATTTTCGCAGGAGCAATTCATCTTCATTAAAAAATTCTTAAATTATTTCTGTTTCAGAGACTGGGACTGAAAACCTAAGAAGTTTTCTAAAAAAGAAAAAATAACATTAAGAGGCTCGTCTCAACAGACGAGTTCCAAACTATGAGTTTCATATTAGTTGATATTAATCGATTAATATTATTCTATGTTTTTAAAGTTAATATTTTCAAGTGTGGAAAAATAATATTTTTCTGTGCTAGCTTTAACCGCGTTTATCTTTTTCGTATAAAATATTAACGACTTGCAAACCTGACCTTGGCTTCATTTGTTTAGTGTTTGCAACAATAAATAACTTCTACTATCTTAGTTGGTGAAAACCAACCCACTAACAACTAAAACATTGTTTCAAGTCAAAAACAATACATAATAAACAGTGTGGACGAACAAAGATCTAACTAAGCTAGCTGAACTGGCAATAAAATAACAGACTTTCTAAATCAATTCACAACATGTTTTACATTCCCGACAAAATCTAACTTCCATTGTGAAAAGAACAGATTTGCCTAAATTAGAAAAGATAAAACAGCAAACAGTTGAAGCGATCAGAAAGTAATGCGAGTAAATAAACCATTAAAGGTAAATTTCGCGGTCACGGTCCACCTGACCATGAAAAGATCCGATATATGGACTCGGTCATTTTATTTCTTCCAGGTAACTGTATCAAAAACACTCTTCCTTAGCCTACATTATTGCATTCCTTCCCCTCGGTACGTTTATATTATTCGATAATTCGCTTTATAAGGGTGTTTTATAATATATGCGCAGGATGTTCGTCCAAAAAACGAACAACATATTTAATTGACCCGCTGAAATGCTTTGTTTTCGAGATACAGAGGGTACTGAAATTTACAAAAATACTTTTTCGCGAATATCACCAAAACCTTTCATGAGAATGAGAAGAAAGGTTTTGCGAGCAAGTTCTTATCATAATAAGATATAGTCTGTTCATGAAAGTTTGAGCGCATAGTAGGCGTTTGTTCATTTATCTGAAGTTGGCAGTATTTACTGTCATAACGTAAAATAAAGTCAACGTTGCCGAATGTATCCGGCCTCGTCCGACGACCTTCGAGTTATCAGAAAACTCTATGCAATATTGACAACATTGCGTATCAATCTGACAAAAAAATAAAAAACATAACCTAAAATTTTAATATACACAGTGGAATATGCCAAATTTCCACGGCTCATACTTTCGGAATATATATTTTCAGTTGAGTTTGTGTTCTCAAGTTTTAATAGGTAAATGTTTCTGAAGGTTTTTGAGGGTGAATGGGTGGTTTTCCCTCAATTTCTACGCTGGTGGAGAATTTACGGTACTAGAAGAGCCTATTTGAACCGCTAATAAATTCTACAAAAAAAGGGTAGGTACTACTTGTCATACTCAAAGTATAGACCGTTTTTGAGAAGAATCAACTTGCTATATATCGGGTTTTCCAATAAGGACTTGATAAATTTGAATTCAATTCGTGAACATACCCTTTCACTTAGTATTATCGAACTGGTATTGTCAGTTTATTCAGAAAACTAGTCATTTTCTTTATAGTAAAGTACATACATGATAAAGCAACGTGGGCTGATTATAACATTGGACTTTCAACTTTCAGAAAAGTCACTCATAGAAAATGTTTGTCATTTTTGGTCGTTCTCACGAAATAATACCGTAATCAATAACTTCGATCTATTTTTGATTGAAGCAGTTGTTGAACACTTCATTCGATGTTTTTTAAGCTGATTTTTTTTATTGTAGCCCAGATTGTTTTGAGATCAACCGAAGGTTGACTGATGAGATTTTCGATTATTGACATGAAAGCTGCTCTCTTTTTTACATTTTAGTTTTTTCTTTGGATATTATGTAAGCTTCATCCCATAAAATCCTATAGTCTTCATTCAAAGCATATTTACAAGGTCTATGACTTCCTCTTGTTGAGCTGATTTTTCATGTTCTTTGATCGGAACATTAAAAGGACGTTTAGTTTCTCCAATAAGGGCCCTATTCACAAGGTACTTCATATATCCAATTTGGGTTATGTTAGTTTTGGTTTTGGTTAGTTGATTTTCATTATCGGATTTTACTTCAGTTCGATTAGCCCTAATAGTATTTTGAGTGTTGAATGGTGTTCTCACATTTTACTAAAATTAGATGAGCCACTCGTATATTCCGCGCCATCTGCCTGAGGAGGAGACTAATACACGAAAAAATTATTTTCAATTTGATAGTTAGATGTCGTTGCATTAATGGAAATCCTATCGAGAAAATAGTAAGTATGTAAAATCATTATTATCAAAAAACCTTTAAATTGTCAACTGACACAAGGAGTGGTTTGACACGTTCTTTTTGAAATATAATAAATTTCGATATGCCTGCAAGAGTGAAGACGTGCTGTGTTATTGGATGTGAAAATCGAGATGCAAGAAGGTAATTATAAAATATATATGTATATTCTGTTACCTATAAGAATTAAGATACTCGTAGTTTTCAAAAAATTTTTTCATGTATTGAATAAGTTTAGTAGGTAAATACTCATATTTTGTATTATTGAATTCATTATTGTTAGTTTTTGAAAATGTTTTCAATGCAATTATTAGTTTATTGATTAGATATTTATGAACTAAATCTCTATTTTCAATTGGTGATACCTATTTCAGTTAATAAATTTTATTCTATCCAGAATTTGATTATTGATCCTCATTTCTCGATTCCAAAAGATAATCAGATAAAAGTTCGTTGCAGGTATTATTTTCATGAGAATAAATTTCCTCCCTCATCGATAACTTGCACGAATCCATTTCTGATATCCTTTTGGAAATGGAATTCCAAAAAACTTTTTGCCTATATGGGAGTACCTACCTATTCAAAATGTGCACTACAGAATTCTTTTTGCGGCAGCTTTACGATACAGATTCCTTTTTCAATTGAGGTTTTTTCACGAATTAGTATATTTCTACAAAAACAGATGGTTTGAAGCTTGTTCTACTAGTGTCTCATCTATTCTCCGTTTAGTTAGTCTATGCTCCATAACCCAGAATTTCACGTCAAAAATTAAATTTCGTCGTTCTGAAGCTAACTATTTCAGATAATCCTGTTCCTAGAATTCGTTTAATACCAGGATATTTATTATCATTTCAGTTTCAAGAACTGGAATGTTTCAACTCATGGTGCTGCATATCTTTTTTACGTGCCTTATGTTAATGGGAAGTGACCACCAATACGTGTGAGAGATGGAACTGAATCAGCATCTGTTCCGTGTCCAGAATCTATAATTATCAAAAATTTATAGACTTGAAATGTATTTTATTAGCCATAAAATCTGTTCATCGCGCTTTCGGAAACGTGATGATGCATGGATTTTTGCCTTGGAGGTGTTGAAAAATCGAAAGCCTTTCACAAGCGAATATCGGAATTGAACAGAATTGATTGTTTATGTTAGATTCTTTATGATGGAGAGTTTATTGTTTTGTTTATTGGTTTGTTTTCATTAATTTGTATTGTACTTATGAAACTTTCGGCAAGCACTTGTCAACTGTTTTCAGGAATATTCACATATTTTAATTACTTGAGATGGAAGTGATTTAAGCTTTATAATTTTTGCGTGTTTGAGGGTTTGCCTGAATGTCTGCTTGTTTCGGATATGTGTTCGAGAAAGATCCCAGATAACACAGGTGGATTAATTGATGAAGAATCCTGGGTCAAAAGCAATTTATTCGCCTTTGTTTTTATTTTATATTAGATATTTTTGAAGCCCAGATATTTTCGAGATCTACAGGATGATGACTTATAGGTTCTTCATTGATTGGCATAAAAGCTGCATCCATCAATTCTCTACGTTTCAGTTTTTCTTCTTTTGTTATTATGAAAGCTTTACCCCATAGAAACCTATGGTCTTCATTTAAAGCATGCTGGATGAGCTTTTCCTTATGAGTATCTCCATATTATGCTTGGTTTTTATGTACTTTGATTCGAAAATTTACAGGACGCTTTAGATTCTCTCATTTAGAGTCTACCAATTTTCAGTTACCAAACTCACAATGTACAATGTACAGTGGCGGCAAGCGAAATGTGTACTTTTTTCCTATTGTTAATTGGGCACCATTAATATAATGTCTAAGGTATATCTATAGTTCGTTCACGAAAGTTTGAGCCGTCAGTTGGCCATGGAAATTTGACATATTCCACTGTGTATATTGAAATTTTAGGTTATGTTGTTTATTTTCCTGTCTGATTGATACGCAATGTTGTCAATATTGCATAGAGCTCTCTGATAACTCGCAAGCTCGTCGAACGAGTCCGGGTACCTTCGAAAACGTTGACTCTATTTTACGTTATGACAGCAAATACTGCCAACTTCAGATAAATAAAAAAACGCCTACTATGCGCTCAGCTGTCGTGAACGGACTATATGTTAAATCTATGAGTATCTCGCGCAGTAATTGACAACCAACGTCAAAATAAATCTACAGAATATAAATATTCTATGCCAAAGCCTGATTTAATCAACTAAAAAAAGCCAAATATGCTCTGTAGAGTCGTTCACATTTCGCTTGCTGCCACTGTACGTCATACATTTCATTTTGATTACTTGGTTTTTATTTTCGTATTTTATTTCAAATGAAGAACTAGCTTATCAAGGAAGGCGAAGGTTCAATAAAATAAAGAAAGGAAAACTGAAACGTTAAATATTGAAGGAAGCAGCTTTCATGTCAATAACCGAAAACACCATCAGTCAAAAATACTCCTATAATTGGATCCAGCGTAAAACAGATCAAATGAACAACCAAATGAATGAAAAATAGATAAAAGTTACCGACGATTGTTTTCTGAGAAGTGTCAAAAATGACAAAAATCCGAAGAGTTCCGAAAGTTGCTTCTCTGAAAGTTAAAATTCTAAAGTGTTTTTCCTGTCGACGGCTGGCCGAAATGTTGAACAAAAAGAACAAATATGATGGAAGTAGCCCAAATAACATATCAATTATTAAAAAGGTACATTAGCATCCCCATTGTCTGTAAAATCAACCGCAAAAAAGCCGATGATTAAAATGAGAAATTGCATCTCATTTGTCAATTTCACAGAAAAAGGATTTCAACTTTCTATGGTGCCAGCTTATTCGTGAGATGATGAACAATTTCACCTGATGACCTGGTCCTATGAATTGAAGACGAGAATGTGAATAGTGAATTGAAAGTGAAATGGAAACTGTTGGATTAGGTCAGAGACCTGAGGTAATGCGATACGAATAAATAATAAGTTCTATTAAATATTCCACCTACGACATTGAATAACACGATCTATCCACGATTTATATAATATGTTGGAATCTTTAACCAATATTGATGGAGAAGCTTCTGAAGATTGAGATTTGGGAGGATGAATAGTGATAATAGGAAACGACATTATTATACACTACGAATAACGCTTAATATAAACTCATTGCGAATGCATCTTACTGGACATAAAAAGCGAAATTGTGTCAATATGAAACTTTTTTTTTTTCTTTTTTCAGCAACCGTTCGGGATGTATCCTCTTTCATTTTCAGGCCTAATTCAAAAGTAAAGGGTTTTCCAATAAGAGGTGTTATTTTGATATTCAAATGAAAATTCCCCCTTTCAATATAAATGATCGGATGTTTATTTCATTATAAAGAAGAAGCAAAGCCTTTAATAGTGGAAAATAACATCAGGCAAATAACCACCACGACCACGCTTACTGGACCATATTCTTTTAATGAAATTTTCCATAACCAAATCGCAAAGTGACTGCCCTATGTCCTCGATAGCCTCACGAATTCCATCTTTGAGGTCTTGAATCGACGCTGGGCTTTTGGCGTAGGCTTTCTCTTTCACGTGGCCCCAAAGGAAGAAATCGCAAGGTGTTAAATCACAAGATTTCGCTGGCCAATTGTGATCACCTCTTGGAGAGATACACGGTCCGGCAAAGACACGACGTTGTTGATGATCGGCCGGCTTGAGTTCTTGTGTGAACTGAACTTCATAAGATTTCTCTAGTTAAATTTTGTTGAGAACTCTAGATTCATTTTATTTTTCTATAGGGAGATTTTGAGCAGTCTTTTCAATAGCTGTTAAATGAATTTAGAGTTCTTAACAAAATTTTACTAGAGAAACCTTTCAAATTGAATCCAAATCTGAATAGTGATGAACTTTAAAAGCCTTAAGAACCAAATCTTTATGCAAAATACGGTGTAGTGGCGTTTGTGGAATGCCTAATTCCAAAGAACGACTAGGAATGGACAAACCTGGGTTTTCTTCAACACTTTCGGCTACAGCAGCAATATTCTCCGCTGTTCTGAGCAACGTCCACGAGTTCAATTCTTCACATCATTTACTTGTCCAAACAGCTCGAATTTTTCCATCGATTTCTTTATTGCGGTCCGACAAGGGTGCTTCACGACGACCCAAAAATGTTCGAGTTTAACGAACCGTCTCTGCCAAGTTTTCACTATTTTTATAGTGAATTTTTAAAATTTCAATGGGTGGTTGAAGCGTGAACTTTTCCATTTTTATTAAAAGCGTAGTTTCCAAATGTCAAATGTCAGAAAATGTCAGCTTCAAACGTGACAACTACCCAAATAGCGGGCTATTCAAAAGAACACCTCTTATTGGAAAACCCTTTACATACTTCCATTCAAGAGCAACAAAATAACAGATGAGAGTTCATATGAAATTAGTAGTAAAAAAATTGCATCTTTTTGATCGCATTTCGCAATAAAATAAGAAAAGCAGTAGTGTTTTTCTGAATAGCTTTCAAAAAAATATTGTACACAACAAGCCCGAAGATCTCTTACCATTTAACTTTCGAGAATACCAGCAATTAAATTTACAAGTGTCAAGTTTGACAATTCAACCTGTGTACGTTTCCATTGTAACTGTTAATGCAACACTCCTTATTTATTCTGCTCTAACTTTATTCTTAGTTCAGTTATATATTTATTTATTTGGTTCCGAAACGATCGTTGAATCAACGCGTCGATTTTTATAATTAATTTCTACATTTATCCCTTCAATTGTAATAAAATACATTGGGATATCTCGGATAGAATATAGAGACATATGGGCGAGAGAATATTGAAAAATATACTTGGCAGAGCCTATAGTAATCCCACTTCTAATTTTCAAATCAAAATCTGTTAATTGTCTAGTCAAAATTCGAGTTATTTGCGCAAAACTAAAACAAGCTGTTTTCTTATGGACGAGCGCCCAAATTGGATCAAGCTCACGAAGTTGGCGCATTTCAAAATCGTTTTTTATCGGTTATAATCTATAAGACCCATGCAACTAGTTCAAAAGACTCAAACCACAATAGACCGCACCTCCAGCATTAGCATTCTCTTCCTTCTTCCGACTCTAAATCTTCCATATTCAATTATGCGGTTGATTAGCCATCCGCCCAGTAATTCGTTTCGATCAACGGACCAATTTCACTCTCATAAGAAACGTAAGCTCACATTTGGTAATTTTTATTTACCACCGGAAGGTAAGGATGTCTTCCGAAACTAGAACTCACGTCTCATGGCCACATCTACTGCCTGATCTTGTGAGTCTGTATCACTCTCACCTTCAAACTGGCTAAACAATATACAACTATAGTCCGTTCACGAAAGGTTGAGCCGTCGGTTGGCCATGATAATTTGACATATTCCACTGTGTATATTAAAATTTTAGGTTATGATGTTTATTTTCTTGTCAGATTGATACGCAATGTTGCCAATATTGCATAGAATCGTCTGATAACTCGCAAGCTCGTCGGACGAGGCCGGGTACATTCGGCAACGTTGACTTTATTTTACGTTATGACATCAAATACTGCCAACTTCAGATAAATAAAGAGACGCCTACTATGTGCTCAACCTTCCGTGAACGGAGTATATATTCTCTTATTTTCATAGGATTGCCAATTGATATTGAGCAAATAAAATTCATATTAATTCAAATTATTTTCTTACACAAATCATTGCACTCAAAACAGTATGATATATGGGTAGGTAAATGGTCTCGTTCAAAGTAAGGTGCCATGATGATATGATCTGTACAAACATTTTTATAGATCAAGTAACTAAATGGGTTTCAGATTATTTTTAGAAAAGCACTGACTTGTAGTCGAAAGCATTTGCAACTAATTCATATTGCGAAGAACGATAATTGAAATTTGAATTATCAACCATTACAATTTTTTTTCCGCGAATAACAAGAAAATTTTATTACTCTTGACGAAATTCCTTGAAGGAAAAGTCGATATTTTCTTACTGTAAGGATATCATATGCTGTCAGTGTTCTACAGTGAAACTTTATATCTGTTCCATTTCCATGCTTTTCTCGTGATTTCTTTTGCTATCATTTTAATGAAGCAGTATTCACTGCCTCAATCGCCTCTGGAGTCCCATAATTGAAAATTTCATTATCTCTTATCATTTCAACTACGAGAACACTTATAAGCTTCAAATTTTACAATTTACCTTTAATACGTAGGTATTCATTGTTGCCCAAGTGATTTGATTGCGAATTTGATTTATTTGTGGATCAAATCGTTCGCAATTTTTTCAAAATGATTTGATATCAGCCGAATTTTCAAGAATTTACGGATAGAATGATGTTAACCTCGTAGTAACTCTGTGTTCTTCAGTCACCCAGGCATTTCAAGCTGTTTCTACCCGGTAAACAATATAGGTACTATTTCGTCGAGCTTTTAGCAAATTTTAGTAGGTATCTACTAGTGCGAACAGCCTGTATAATTTCCATACGTAAGATAGCAAGGTCTGTATAACCTCAAGTCACATTGAAAAGGTGTGTCAGATAGATAGAACTGATATTGAGATAACACGTAATCTGATATAAAAAAATTCCCGTCACAAGTTGTCCATACAAATATGGCTGATTTATGTGGCACTTTTTTTGCATCAGGAGAAATATAGGATATGCTAGCTCCCCTGCCCTTTCCTTACCACCATGGTATAGACTATAGAGGATTGACCGAACCTTGCTTAGCTGGGCGCATCACAAAATCTTACTTGCTCTACTTCTGATTGACAAATCAAAAGCTGTTTTCAACGTCCAATATTCAGAGCAAATCATTAGCTCAATCCCGTTACAATCGAAATCTCCGAAAATACCATCCGTTTTTTCTAATACAAATCGGATAACCAGAGAAAAACAAAGAAACTCGAACACAGGGAGTGAAATTATCTGTCGAGATATAATTAATTTCGTATTCGGATCAATCTCTTCATCTTTCACTTCCAACCTGGATTCTTAGGCTCAACTTGATAAGGTTTGAAGGTGAGAGTGATATAGACGCACGAGATCGGGCAGTAGAGGTGGCCATGAGACGTGAGTTCTAGTTTCGGAAGACATCCTTACCTTCCGGTGGTAAATAAAAATTACCAAATGTGCGCTTACGTTTTTTATGAGAGTGAAATTGGTCCGTTGATCGAGACGAATTACTAGGCGGATGGTTAATCAACCGCATAATTGAATATGAAAAATTAAGAGTCGGAAGAAGGTAGAGTATGCTAATGGTAGAGGAGCGTTCTATTGTGGTTTGGGTCTTTTGAACTAGTTGAATGGACTTTTTCAGTTATTACCTGAAAAAAAAACAATTTTGAAATGTGTCAACTTAGATAATTTGTACCAATTTGGGTGGTCATTCATAAGGAAAAAGCGTGCGTTAGTTTTGCTCAAACGGTTCGTATTTTGAGCCGAAAAAGTCTTAAATATCTCAGTTTGTCTTGCTGATCTAGGATCTGAATATCGCAGTTCACTCAGTACATAAATCATTTCGGTTGTTAGGTCCTTCAGTTCGAATGAGCTGAAATTTTATTTTTCTATGACGGTGCATTTTTATCCACTTTCCCACACTCATTTTAGTTAAGAAAGTGTCGGCAACGTTTCTATCAGATTCAGGCGAAGCGATAACCAACATAAAACGTCTTGGAGGCAGGAAGTCAACTGCTGTTGCTTAGAGTTATTTGGAGGACTCCTTAGAACAGAAGAAAACTATCTCGAATAAAATTCATTCATATTGTAATGGCAACTTGCAACCGATGCCGTCTCCGTCATCTTCATACACTCTGCAATCTACGACTCTGGACCGGCTATTCTGACGCATTTGCAGAATGCAACAAATTGTGTTTTAACATTAATATTAATAATAAATAGTGAATTTTCATGGAATGTTTTGTATGTTAAATTAAAATATACACAGCTTGAGCTTGAGATGTGCAATTTTCCACTTATTCCATCATATAATTCAAATAACAAAAGAAATTTTAAATGTTTGATTTCTTTATAACTAAAATTTTATTAAAATATTGATTTTTTCCAGGTGGAAAGAGGTCTACATGCAGCAATTGACCAGAGAAATCCCGATCTCAATCCAAGGTAGGATCATTAGCAATAGTTTTTCTTTGATTATTTATAATTGTCAAGTTTCGAATGATCTTCAAAAATCTATAATTTCAACTTTAAGTTTGCGTATACTTGATAAACGCTCTCATTAATTTCGCATGAATTAAAATTTTTTTTGTACTACATTTACAAATTAACCTTTCGGTCAACGAATATCTTACATACACTTATTCGAGACACACCGTACCATGAAGAATGAAAAAATTGTTAATATGCTTTCAAATAAAAATCAATAAATTATAAGAATGATCATTAAGAAATTTTTAATAAAGTTGTTTTAATAATCGTTCTTATAATTTCTTGATTTTGGTGGATATTTGAAAGCCTCATTCTTCATGACATGGTGGGTCTGGAATAAATAGTAATATTGTAAGATATTCACTGACCGAAAGGTTAATTCGTGAAGGTTCTACAGAAAAAACTGTTAATTCATACGTAATACAATTTCAACCTTATCCAAAATACGGTATACGTCTGTCTCTTTATTAAACCAAAATTCTTCCTGCTTCAAAATGCAGCATAGCTCAACACCGCAAGGAAATGTAAGAACTAATCATAAGAACATGATATAATTATGACACTAATTATCTTTGATATTCTCATTAGTGTTAACATTTTCAGATTCCTCACCAACTTAATAGCATTCTGCAGCTTCTAAAGTGAGTACTTTAGTGACAATTAATCCTTTCCCAGGTGTTCAAAAGATTCATTTCTTTGGGGACATCGATTAAAGTGTCAAACAAAGATTCAGTATCATGACTTCTATACACTGGGTGTTAAAAAAAGGAATCCCGTTTCTATGATAAATATAAATCTCAAATATAATAATAATTTTCCATATTCAAAATAAAGGACCTTGAAAAAAACTCATACGCACATTTTTATAAGCATTTTTTAAGTTTTTATATTGTGATTTTTCGTTTAATTTATACATTCATCATTACTTCATACCAGCATCGGTTGTTTCTTCATAAATTTCAAATCAAAATACTCCGAAAACAGTACATAATATCGAGTTTTACTAAGAGTAAATCTTTGGCGTAAAATTGAATGCTAAAGTTGAAGTTCACTTGAAATTTTTCTTAATAAAGCTAACATCAGAAAAAGTTATGTTTAATACTACTCAATACAAACCGTTTAACCAGACCTCTCTATGAGAGTATGACTTAAAAATAAATTCATCTTAAACAACATATTCTTATGAAATTTCTTGACAATGTTGCCGTATTTTCGGCAACATCGTAAAGAAATGTGTATGATTTTTTTTAACCACGACCACTATATAATCAGCTGTTTTACGTCCGTGTGCTCGGCCAAAATAATATCCATTAAAAACAAGTGATTAATGCTATATAATTCACTGCTGTTAGATTATTCATAGCTTTAGTTAGTTTCGATATAATATTCTTTAAATTGGTATTTCTGCAGTATTCTAAAGTACTCCAACTAACAAATATGGATATACCTCGTCAATCTTTTGTATTATATCAATTAAAGCATTTTTATTACTAATATACAATGACTAGTTCTCCAAAAATTTCTAATGTGTCAACTTGACTTTTTCCACGCTTGTCATAGAAGGGTCTTGTCGCTGTCGCCAAATATTGAAATCTTCAAGAAATATATTCAGTAGTCGTTAATAAAGTATAGTATGCTACTGGTTTATAATGGCTATTATTATCCGCTCGTTGCATAATATCCTATTATTCAACGACCTTTATCTTAAATGCGGATGGCGTTACGCAAATTTTTTACCGAGAAAACCCCAAATATTTTTCAGCTTTCTACCTATCCTAGATACGGGTTCACTATTTTCTGAAACACCCTGTACAGTTTATTTTGAAAGATGTGGGCCACTGAATTGGCTGTCTAGATAGGGCCATTACAAGCTCCTCTTAAACTGCATAGCTTAGATTCTTTTCGGTAAAACTAAAATTAAAACAATTTTGTATCTTATTATCTATTTCTTGGAGCGTCAGCGAATCCTCATTTTTGCGTTGCGTGTTTTCCGTGTTCACTTAAACTCGTTTGCTTCGAATGGATCAATCTTTCGACCATGGCTCTAATAAAATTTATCCAATAACAGTTTCGCCGCAGTGTTACATATAGTCAATGACCGTATAATTCTATATTTCTATGTATATAAATAACATTCTCCTGTTCAATTTACGCTTTTTGCATACTTGCTCAGCTAGTGTCCTTGTGAAAATGAAACTACGTACTCACGAAGGCATGATAGTCAACTTGGCTATTCATTGGAATATCAGAAGTTCTTCTTATGGGCATCTGAAAATGAGAATGCAGAGCCACGGCGGACATCCGTAGAACTATTAATACTGACACGGAAGGATTTGGTTGTATTGTTTATGTGTTTATATGCTTCATTGAAATGCATTTTTTCATCAATATATCAAAATTTCAGATCTATAGTGAACCAGTGTATTACTGTGTATATTATATTTTTATTTTCTGTGAAGACGGTGGGTGTCATCATTTGTTTCAATTTATTACAGTCATAGTGAAAGATGATTAGGTTGAAGGCTGTTGAGGAAATTAAGGAAAATAATCTTGTTTGTTGAACAGGTGAATTAACTTCATTTTTTATATTCAAACAGTACTTTTTCTCTTCACAAGAGCGTTCTTAAGTGGTTTTTCCTTTGTCTAGACTCCCATGTCTCAACCTTTCAGTTCTTCTACTAGAACTAGAATATTCCGATTGTTCCTCATTTCTGGTAGCAAATCCAACAAGAAGATTTCTGGTAGGCATAGCAGTATTTTTCAAAAACTACCTCTGTTATGAACTGAGATCTGTAAACGTTTAACCCCATGAACCTGATCTAACCTACAAGTTATGTGTAATCTGTACTGACCTCGGAAAAAATAATCGTCATCCACAAAATGCAAGGAGCAAACTTTCATATTTCCTGTGACTGGTTTACCGATTTTAAGTTTCATTTGCCAGGTTTTTCGTAGATCCATCAATACTTTGTCACTTTACTCCTCGATTTCCCTTCTACCCAAACACGAACTTCGTCCCCAGTTTGAGAAAAGGCATGGAAATGTATATTATTTGGAATTATTTTTTTCTCAGGAAGAACACTGAGGAACTGAACAATAGCGATTTCAGAGAATTATACTCAAAAAATTATAATTTATGTTAAGTACCTATGTTGAAGAATTAAAAGAGGCTTTAGCTTTAACTCAGAAATATTTGAATACAAAGTTATGAAGAAGTTCTCTTCTCTTTCCATAATTTTTTGGAATAGAATATATGAAATTACTAAGAAATAGTAGAAGACTTATTTCCGCCTTTTCGAATACAAAATTGAACTGCCGTGCGCATGAGGTGACTCTACCACCCTGCTTTCGTGTAGGGTTACGATAGATCAACCTGAGTCAGTGATCGAGTTAATATTACCGTACTCTCCGAACACGGGTTTGATGTTCGGGTTAGGTAAACGAACGCGAAGCTTAGGGATCGAGTTAACCCTGGTAAGTATCCGAGAACGGCTTAAGATAACACAAATTTGAATATTCTGAGAACTATCGGTGTCATCACGAATATAATAGTTCAAAACCACAGCAGGATCAGAATTCGATACTTTCAGATATTTTTGGGCAATAATATGACACGTTAGGAAAAACAGCGCAAAAATGAACCCCCGAATCTTCACTAACAATATTATAGCGATAAGGTAACCCCGAACGATTTTGCGTATTCCGTAAAACGAAAAGAAAGCCAATCGTACGATAATTAATCACCGCGTAGTAGAATTGATAATCTCGAACAGAATTCTAATTGCCAGTCTCGGAGATCAACAAAATCAGACAAGCAGACGAACTTAGCAATGAACCGATCCTTTTCAGTGGGTGGTCCATCAATGACACAGACACGAATAAAAAAAAGATTCGAGTAACTTCGTCAAAATCGTGAACATTTCTGGTTCAATTGCAATCGGTTCCAGAACAACAGGGACAATATTATTGCACGATTTCGTGATTAAGTCGCTGATGTATGCAAATAACACGAACTGCTGATTGAACTTTCACAATTTAATGTTATTACGTCGATAGGTTGTAGGAAGTTCGCACTTTATTACTGTTGTTACGATTGCGGCGATTCCATTCGATTAGTAGTTGTAACTGATTCGGTTTACAGTGATTTCTACGTTTGTCAACATGTAGAGGGCGTGTTTGGCCATCATAATTACAAATCTTTTAATTATTTCATTCAACATTCATACTTTGCGTTAAGGAACCGATTGTGTAGTATTTCTATGGACCTTTTCTAACGATTTCGTGGAATCACCATTTTGCCACCATTTTTCAGAGGTATTTTCGATTTCTTCAATGTAATCTTTGTGCAATCCGTATTAATCTTGATAAAAATAATCGTCATCTGCAAAATACAAGGGGCAAACTTTCTGATTTCCTACGACTGGTTTACCTATTTTAAATTTCAGTTGCCAGGTATTTCGTCGATCCACCAACACTTTTGCACTGTACTCCTCAATTTCCCTTCTACCCAAACACGAAATTTATCCCTAGCTTAAGGCATGGAAATGTATATTACTTGGAATATCTCATATCATTTTGGCTTGGAAAACACCAGCAATTAAATATATAAGCGTCAACCTCAGTTTTGCGAAGCATCAATTTTTTGTGAATATGATTTTCCGCGTTTTTCTACTTTTAAAGGAAATAATGAAATTAGTGCCAACCTTAAAAAACTCATAAGAGAAAATGTGTGCCTATGCACTCAAGTTAGGTATTCTGATCTAAAGGTTATGTTGTGACAACAATAGGGATTTGTTTTCACCTGGTTCACACTGATGAAGCATTACTGTTCAAAAATTTCACTTCTATCAGAGTTACAGAGTAGTGCAGAATGTGTGCTAGATCCAGAAATTCTTGATCTAGAATAGACCTAATTTACTCCACAAAGAGAACTTATTATCTGTAACCTTTTCTCATTTCGCTATCGTACCTGTATCTATTGTTATTAGCAGATATTTACTTTAAATGTTTTCATTGTGTGTATCAACACAAACGAATGTATCAGTCACACTTGTCGACTTCGTGCATAATAATAGGTCTCACATAAAAAGATTCAACCTAATTAGCAGTTACCTACTATTGCTTACTTTACAGAGCGTGATATTGGTCAAAATGATAAAATGAGTGTTTCCAACAATAATTCTCCTGAAGAAATCGCTATTCAACAGAAAGCCAATTGGAGTACCTATTACTACCTATCGCACAATAGAGAAAATAATATACCGTCATTTCAACACATGTAGTTTCTTATCATCTTGAATTGTTCGAGTTTTGTTACTTCGATTCGGTTGAATACAATAGTTATTTTTTGTATTAAGTGCGTAAAATGAGTGTTTTTCATGGCACATGAGAGTGTAAATTTTTGGCCGAGACCCTAGATCGAGGACAAAAATTCACTCAAATATGCCATGAATTTTATACGCACGAAATACAACCAACATTTTTTGTACAACTGTGAATGTGAATTTACTGAAATATAATTATTAAAGATAATGCTTCAAATACAATATATCTATGCATGCAGATCCAGTGATTTTTCTGTGTCGTTACTATGGAAACTTACTTTTTTTTTAAGAGCGAAAAAGCTTTTTTCAACGGTGAAAAAAGTTTTTTTTAACGGTGAAAAGAAGAAACGAATCGAGAAAAGAAGAATGACTAAAAATTTAATCGGAAGTTTTTGATTTTATTTTTCGGAAATTCAAGATGATATTTAAGGTCATGAACCACTGGTTGGAGATGATTACCTACCTGGTATTATGACTGTTGAGTTCCTTGCCATTACTTGGAAATTTGGACCAAGATTGATCAATCCTCCTAGTTGATCATCAACTTTCAAGAATAAAGAAGTGATGTCAAGAAAAATAGATCAAGTTACCGCAGTTAGTGGCGCAATGGTGATATTTGAATACATATATTGCTTATTATCATTGTTAGTGCTAACTAGAGACCGGATTATATGCATTTGAATATTTGCATAAGCTATTGCATATTTGAGACATCTTTAGCGGTATTTGCATATTTAAGCTAAGATTCAGTTGTTATGCATATTTTCGGTACATGTTTTCTTCTCTGCGCTCCGAAATGCGATGAAAGTGCTGAATCCGACCAAATTCCACAAAATATGGGGTCTATTGAGTAGTGATACCAATAACTGTGTCTTTTTTCAGATTTGCAAATCACTTTCGTCGCGTTTCGAAATGCAGTTTTAGTAGCCGAGCGCTACGAAAGTATACAAATAATGAGTAAAATACGCCAAATGAACTTCACGTGGCCATTGGCATTTTCAAATAAACTCCAAGAAAATTTTGAAAGGATATTGAAAGAAAATCCAAGTTTCGAAGAAGTATCAAGAGTTTTTTTAATGGGACGCAGAAGTTTTATCTGAAACTATAAGGGAGAACATAGCACTAAGGTTCAAATTCTTCTCATCAGTTACGTCCAAAGATGTGGAGCGAACCTTTTACTCATACAAAAATATTCAAAATTTCATAATTGAACATTTTGAACCATATTTAATTGTAAAACTTGTAAAAAACATTAAATTGAATGTTAATGCCATATTATTAAGAGTTATTGATATGTTTATTTTGAAATTTAAATACTTCTCTTTTTTTCGAGTTCCCAAAAGTTATTCAATAATGCAAATTTTCGTACATATTTTGCCTATTTTCGTGCATATTTCAAGCATTTTTTATGCAAATTTGCATGCATATTACAACGTTTTTATGTTGCATATAATCCGGTCTCTAGTACTAACTATAGCACTCTCTATATGTATATTTAGGGTGAAGCAAATAAAAAACCTTCTTTAAAATGAGAAAAAAGCCCTTCGATGTAGATATTCCTGCTTATTCTTCAAAGAATTCAAATCATTCAATCACTACGAAATGTATGTTGGCTCGTTCTGTAAACTTCTTACTCTGAAGAATATATATTGCAGAAAGTGATGTCGAACGAGAACTCCTTTTTTTGTTCTTCTCAATATGATTTATGACACAATAAAGAGAATCGTCAGGTAATGAATCTTCATGAACACTTTCTACTCATGCTATTACAACCATTATGTGCCAGATTCTTGCTCTGCATTCTTGATTGAACTGATAGAGGACGGAACTGCTGATGACAGAACAATAGAGAGGCATATTTATTTTTATTATGACATAACATATTTCATTTTGTAGTCGCGTACCAAAGTGGGGTTACACTTTTGTTAACAAGAACAATAGGTATTGAACTAGTTCCTTGTTCAGGAAATTATGTGTTTTGTAATATCTCCGAAATTTTTGTCCTTATATCGGCTCGTTATATAGTGACGATTCTCAAAACTTACCAGGAAAAAATTCAACAAAAGCCCTGAACAGGTGCTTTCGAATGCTCGTCTATTGGTGTAGCAATAAGACTATTATACCTCAAAATTTTGTATGGGACTTGAGATTGACAGGTACTGAAAATATTAATGCTAAATCTCAGTACGAAGAACATTCGGGATTAATTCGAAAAATGAAATACCGTGGAACTTTCCCATAACGAAAGCGCTAAATCTGCAAAAAAATTCGTTATAAAGAAATTTTGTTGCACAGAAAATTTGTTTCTATAGTCGGCAATGTCGCGGTCGACTTCATTGATAAATTTAAATTTATCATTTGAACTTAAGCATTTTCTTTTGGACATTTTCGCACAGCTTTTCATACCAGCGTAATGGTTAGGTTAGGTTAGGTTAGATTGAAACCAGACAGCCAGGGGTGTATTTAAAACTGTTTCGGAAGGATCTCTCTGCCCGCCATAATGATTTGGTTGAAGGTCGGGATTTATTACGTACGTCCGGAAAAAATTCGGAAAAAACCCACCCTTATACCTTCTCATCAATACCCATTCAAAGAGTGATGTTCTTTGAATATTTCTTTATAGAGAGAATTCATTTAGTTTTAGAGGGTCTTTTTAACATGAAATTCGGATTCAAGATGCAATGTCTTGTACGAAATTCGTTATACAGAGAAATTCGTTATACAGACTTCGTTATAGGGAAGTTCCACCTTTATGGTTCAGCTGATGAGATCCTCTTGGAATTTTGCATGACATTCAGTATATCAATCTTCATTCACCAAATAAATTTCACTGGTAACCTATATCTAATTTTATTTCGATTGGTTTCGTTTCATCTGAGATTATAATGAATAAACATTTTGAATGTCCATTTTTTATGGAACAGCCTGTACGATTTGGCTAGTTAATGAACCTAACGACCGTATTTGGGAACTGAAAATCTCAGGTTTCTCGGACAATCCCTTCGAAAGTTATCGTGCTTACGGCCGGCTGGCTGGACGGTCCCACGACAGAATTGAATCCCTATCGTTTGAGACCATTTTCGCCCCAAAATTGAACCATTGAAAACGACGCCATTATTAAAAAAATCAACAGCGCATTGAAACTGTTGAAACTCACCACGACTGCAATCAAAATAACAATTTTCGCGGAAATGTATTTATATTTTCTGCAAAACTGATGACTCTAATGGAAATTATGATTATGCCCCCGACATTATTTATTATTTTTTCTGAAACATCGAGAATCGTTATATTTTCGAATTTGATGACTGGATGACATGATCCTTACACTAGTTAACAACAAAAGAGCTGAATCTCCTAGGAGAATAATCAACTTGGTGAAGAATAAAGCTGTTTGTAGCATGATAACGCACAAACCAAAAGTCCTTATTGTTCGCTGATTCCATCTAATACAAGGCCCTTTCTATTTGAAACTGCATTACTTCCAAACTGATTCAAAATCAGTTGATGCGCGTTCTATTTAACAATGTTGTGATTTTTAACTGATGCGCTTCATTTCCAACTGATGTTGCTTTCTTAGCAAATCAGTTTAATTTCCACAATCACTTCAATTCATCATAAAAATAACATAATCTAACATTTTGGTAAAAGTTTACAATTTACTGCTAAACATAGCAGTGAGTGAATCCTCGGTTTTCATTACCAGTAATGAATACCTAATTCATATTACTTTTAGAATTTCCTTCCGTACTATCATCGATGGTACCTACTGTGATTTCAAACCTTATCGTTTTGTTGATTGTCATCTGAAAAATGCATGTTCTATTTATCAAAATCACTTCACTTCCAACTGAAGTGATTTCGGAAATTATTCAGTCAAATAGAAAGCCAGGACAATCTGATATCATATATTAAAAGTAATTTTCATTTTGACCACAACATTCTGACTACCATCAACAGAAACACAGAGTTTCCAAAATGTGTGTCATCATCCAACAAGAGCTTGACACTCTAATCGAAACATATTCTCCACAATTCATCACAAAGCAATAATTACATTACACAACTAAATGATTATTGTATGCAACGATTATATCATATTTATATTTTATTCAGAACTCCATTTATTGAATCAGTATAAAAGAAATGCTATTTCCGATTCAACATACCCATTGTTTTTATTATAATGACGAATACGTGGAAATAAAGTAAAAGTAAAGATGCGTTTATTGTCTAACAATAAGATGAATTTGTTCAAGTAGACAAACGAAAGTTAATGACGGCTTTCAAATGTTACTTACAATATTACGTATTGTCATTGAACGACATAATATTCTGTTACGAGTCTTAAATTCTTCTGTGATTTATTCTAATAGCGAGTTAAATGCCTCTTACGTTGTTATGCGAACTGAAAAAATGAATGGAACTCACAGAACGATATGAATATCTGATTCGTTGTTTTTCTAGAATAGTGAATAGAAAAAGCCAATAAAGTATCAAATAACAATACTTAAGTGCGACAACGAAAACATAAAAAAATACGTCTCAAGTTTATGTGACATACCTGAAGCAATTGCTTCCACGGAGCCCGGGTAGCTCAGTCGGTAGAGCATTGGACTTTTAATCCAAGGGTCCAGGGTTCAAGTCCCTGCTCGGGCGGATATTTTTTAAATACTTAAAGTTTTTTTTGAAATTTATATTAGAAGCTGGATATCAGTTTCCAAAATATGACAGAAATCGCCTAGAAATATTGAATGTTATTTATGAGTGAATTTACGTGACACGCATTCTAGAAATTATTGAAACGTCTATTCTGGTACATTCACGATTGCCAACTGTTTCAAGGAGCCCGGGTAGCTCAGTCGGTAGAGCATTGGACTTTTAATCCAAGGGTCCAGGGTTCAAGTCCCTGCTCGGGCGGCAAAACTTTTTGGGATCAATTTCGAAGTCCTAATTGAATAATTATAAGGAAAATTAACATTCTAATTAACACAATGATATCGTTAGTTAAGATAATAGGTGATTAATGAGGAAGGAGACATCAAAGATGTGATAAAAATTTAAAGTTTAAATTGGAATTTTATTGAAAGCTACGCCCAAATTCCTTTTGCCAAGTATCGATAACTATTTGCTTTCACAGAGCCCGGGTAGCTCAGTCGGTAGAGCATTGGACTTTTAATCCAAGGGTCCAGGGTTCAAGTCCCTGCTCGGGCGGCATACCTTTTTTGAGATGAATGTCAGAGTCCTGATTGAATAATAAAAATGGAAATGAACATTCTAGTTAACAGAATGATATAATGAAATAAGATAATAGGTGTTAAATGAGGAAGAAAACGTTAATTATGTTATTAAACTACAAGTTCGGATTGAAATTTGTAAAAGGATTTGCTCAGATTCCTAATTGCCAAGTTTTTGTATCTATTTGCTTTTACAGAGCCCGGAAAGCTCAGTCGGTAGAGTAACCCAAGGTTCCAGGGGTCAAGTCCTTGCTAGGGCGGAATATTTTTGGAAAGCTTTTCCAATTTCTCAGTAGTGTTGTTCATTAATTCTAAATTTAGTAACAGATTAGTATTAAATAAATAGCTATAGAGATCCACCCTGAATTTGGTAATTGAATTCTTATTTCCAAAAACAGTTCGACAGATTTAACTGCAACTCACAATATACTTATGGAGCGTCGATGATAAATTCGATGCATCAAAATATCAAATAACAGAAATGTTAAGCAATGTTGCTTTTTCACAGTGATTATTCGAAAACGGTCGATTATCACTAGGCAAATTAGTAATTTTTAGATGGGCTTATGTGTATAATCCGCATCTTATATGTTAAGTTATGGTAGATATCCAAAGACAGAGACAATGATACCTACATGCAAAACGAAACAAAACAAAACAAAAAGGAAACATGAATTTTTCAAGTTTTTTTAATGGAAATAAAAGTTACTTATAATATTGATGTTCGTGCTAAAAAATTTCGTTGAATAATTGATGGATAACACGATATAAATCGTGATAAAATTTCTGGACTACTCGACCACTGCAGACTTTTCTGCATCTTCAGTTTTTAATTTTCATTTTTAATAATTTTCAATAATTCTCCTAGTTTGTAACTTTAGATTGTGTTTTCAGTCGTATTTCATTCTTCTGGGAAAAATATAAATATTAAAGCACTGAAGAATGCTCTTGTGAAAAGAAAAAGTACTGTTCGAATATAATAAAATTATGTAAATTCAACTGGTCAACGAACAAAATTGTTCCTCTTAATTTCCTCAACAGCATTTTAACCTAATTCATCTTTAACTATGGCTGAAATCAATTGAAACAAATGATGACACCCACCGTCTTCACAGAAAATGAAAATATAATATTCAAAGTAATACACTCGTTCACTATAGATTTCTGAAATGTTGATATATTGATGAAAAATCCAAAATTAAATGAAGCCATGTCCATGTCAATATTGATAGTTCTTGGAATGCCCGCCGTGGCGCTGCATTCTTATTTTCAGATGACTATAGTAAAGGAAAAAAAATGATGAGAGCAATCCAAATGACAATTCAATGAATTTTCCATCATCAAGACTTCCTCGTCAACAAATAATCCTAAGCATAGTTCGAAACGAGTACTATAAGGACCGTTCTTCTCATTCAGTTACCTTCCTTTCGACTGATACAGAAGAGAATGCTTATGTGTATAATCAGCATCTTATATGTTTTTGGTAATTTACCAATTCCTTTTTGATTTTTTTTCCAAATTTGAAAAATTCCACATAGTTTTTGAAATATTCCTGAACAATCAAATTCTTCTTTAAACCCAATTGTTTATAACTTTTGCAACAAAGAAAAGCCCATTGAAGAATGCTCTTGTGAAGAGAGAAAGTACTATTTGAATATAAAAAATAATGTAAATTCAACTGTTCAACAAACAAAATTGTTTTCCTTTATTTCCTCAACAGCCTTTTAACCTAATTCATCTTTCACTATGGCTGAAATGAATTGAAACAAATTATGACACCCACCGTCTTCACAGAAAATAAAAATATAATATACACAGTAATACATTTGTTCACTATAGATTTCTGAAATTTTGATATATTGATGAAAAATCCAAATTTTAATGAAGCTGACACATAAACAATACAACCAAATCCTTCCATGCCCGCCGTGGCGCTGCATTCTTATTTTCAGATGCCTATAGTCAAGGAAAAAATGATGAATAATTCAAATGACATTTCAATAAATTTTCCATCATCAAGACTTCCTCGTCAACAAATAATCCTATCCAACGAGTATTATAAGGACCGTTCTTCTCATTTAGTCGCCTTCCTTTCGACTGTAACAGCTCAATCGAGTGCTCATCGCGAAACTGGCTAGATCTTTCGCTGTCGGTAGTGCTTAAAAATAATCATCCATGGGTCGATTAACTGATCGGGAATAGTTACCGTACAACCTGTCATCGGTTCTTCGGTTCGTCTCTGTGCAAACTTTGGGGTTATTATTATGTGGTATGTACCTATTATTGCTTCCTATTGATGAGATGAAACAACTTAATTTGCCCCCTGAATTGTGTACAGGGCCTCTATAAATAATTATAAAGAGCAGTTCGCGTTGGACTATTATAAATATTTATATTTGATGTGATCTTTCATTTAAACAAACGATGTTGTGATTTTAGGCTCCTAGTTCCGAAAGAAATTGAATATTGTGACTGGAGTTATAAATTTGTAGAAATTTATAAGAAAAAATAAGATATTTATTTTCAAAGCAACCTACGATGGTACAATCATTTATAAAGACCCCGTACTTTGTGGATTATTTTGGTATTGAATGGTCTTGAAAAAAATATTATTAACCCACGACTATTGTATAATCCATCCATTAAACGTGTGTTTGCTCGGCCATAATAATACCCATTAATCACAAGTGGAAAACGAGTTATTATTCACTGCTGTCAGATGCTTCATAGATTCAGATTTATTATTATATTCTATAAATTAATATTTCTTCAGTATTCTAAAGTACTCCAACTAACAAATATGGGTATACCTTGTCAATCGAGGGCCAAATCTACTTTTATTGTGTGCTATTAGCGTATAATAGCTGTTATTCCATCAGTGATTTAGGTCACTCGCCTACGGCTCGTAGCCTTAACTTCACTTTGTGAATAATAGCTAGCATTATACGCTAGTTGCACAATATACTATTACAGAGGAATTCATAATTTTCTAAATAATAACACATAGGCAATTTCTGAATATTTCAAGTACACAATTATTGTTCACTCTTACTTATAAATTTATTGAAATGCTATTATTTGAAAAATTTACTACATATAACTGTCTTGAATAAATTTATTTCTACCGAAATTGAAAGAACAATGAAAACTTGTTTTAATGATCGTTCTTTCAATCACTTGATTTTTATGATTATTTGACAGTGGTAATGAAGTTCATCTGTTTTTTTCTGATACAAAGTAGGAACCTGGAATAAGAGGAAACTATCTTAATATATTCTTAATTGTCGAAGGTAATTTCATGAAAGCAACGACAGTATAGGTCATAGGTATTCTGTAAATTTCTTATGATATTGTAATGGAAAAACCTTTGTCAATTAAAACTTGACAGATCTATAATACAGTATTCATAATTAAGAAATCAGTCATTCTGTAGGTATAATAAAATATGTATTTATATTAAAGTGACTTTATTTTGAAATAAATGTGATAGATTTCATGGAAATTCGATTTTTTGAGTTTAAACTTGTTGTCTCAACACAGAAAAATTCTTGATTTTATTTATATATTTTCTTGGGAAAGAGCTTCACAAAACATGTCGAAAAAAGCTATATTGAGGAGTATAGGTAGAGGAAAAAAGGTTTTCCATGAAAAACAGAAAATACTTCAAGTGAGCGGTATTGGATTTTTTCAAAGAAAAAATTGGAGGATTCATATCGAAGGCCTTATTTTTCAATGAAACAAACTTTTTGCTTTTCCCCCATATGGTTTGGTTGAATATACATATCTTGAAATCCTAAATGGAAAAAATCTATAAAGGTCGTGATTACAGAAAAGAATTGAATCATTGTAAATGCTTCTGATTTCATGAAAATGTAAGAAGCGCAAGTTAAAAATTTAAAAGAATAATAGAGTATCTGTTACATCTTTAGTCGAATTTTGGCGATGTAACTACAGCTTACCACAGCTTACCATAGTTACATAGTTGACAGTTAATACACGTATTTACTGTCAAATCATGTAACCATAGTTAGATAGTTACATGTAACCACAGCTCGCCAAAATTCGTCTTTTATTATGTCCCCTCAAACTGAAGGTCATTGTCAATGATGTCAATCCATTCATGTATTTTCAACATTCTTTGGCCTTTGGGTACAAATTCACAATCATATAATCCTTCTTTGAATTCGAATATCACGGTTACCATTGAGCTTCACTTCTACCATTGTATAAAGAAGGTCTTTATTCAATGCTACTAGAACCCACCTTTCGAGTAATTGTTTGGAGTCCATTTTATGGGCTGATTTTTACACATTTATTTGAGGTGTTACAAACGGACTCTTGCCAAGACTTCATGTCCTTTGTTATGCTTTTTATTTAAAACCTAAAGCTTACTTCAAGCTTACAGAAATGAAGAACGTTTCAAGAGTTCACATGGAATGATTAATTGAAAAAATATTCGATATCTTAAAATCGTAAATATTTTAATAGGATTTTAGCGGGATACACCCTTAAGTCTGAACCCTATTGAAGAAACAAATTGTAATTCAGAAAATCCAAAATGTGATTCAGAAAGAGTATAATGTAATTTAGAAAAGCAGATTGACTTTCAGAAGATGTATACTGTGATTCAGAATATGTATTAAGTTGATAATCAGAAGTGGAAAATATTTTACTTCTGAAAAAAGTTTTTTTGAAAAATGGGTGTAAAAGGAGCTTATTTGGCTATTGGATGGAAGTTTTTTTCTACAAATTAAAGAGTCAGTAGTTTGTATCGTAAATTATTCCTTAGAAAATTCTTTAGAAAATGAAGAGCGAATAAAACGAGGTACTAATATTTGCAATCAGATATGAATAAGTCCAGATATTTTGGTTGACTGATAGGTGAAGATAACTGAAAAAAAAAATTTAAGTTTCTATTTGTTGTGGCGGATATGAACAAACAATCCTGAAAAGTGAATTCAGCTTAATTGAACGAGATTTTCAGCAACAAATTCAGAAATTGCGGACATATTCCCGAAACAGTAGCACTCTTGTTCCAAGGAACAAGTTCACAAAAATATTGTCGCACTTTGTTTGGCTGTATACTGACCACAGTGGTGATTATCCCAATTTTTCACGAAAGTAGGTAAGACAAGAAAGAAAGAGAAACTAAACAACGTGTGAGAAAATAGCGAATTAAACCAATTACTAGAATCAGAGAAACCGGAATGATATATATGGTTACATTCAGAATTTATTTATAGAAATGTGAAGTGCAGCAATATGTCAAAGAATTCAAACGGCGGGACATTTGTGTACTGTAGAAATTTCATACGACTATAAAGTAGGATGATGACAGGATTCTAGGTTTGTGAATAGATATGATATACATATTCTGGTCTAGATTTATTGAAATTGTTTGTTGTGATGCTGTACACAATGTTCGCGGCCAAGAACTGAATGAATAGGTGTCAGAAGCCTTCGGCCTTATTTTGATCGAAATAAAGCTACCGAAGCGTAATGCTGAAATATCGATATCGTAAAAACCAAGAAAACGATGTGGTAATTTCTATTTGTCGTCAACACCAGTGTTATTGTCAGAAGATAACCGTACTAACCTCTGTCTATCTCAGGATCCAGGAATATACAATACACACAATTTTTCGCGAACATTAGCTTCTTTATATAGCTTTGTTTTATAGTGCGATAATAAAAACATGAGAAATAACTATTGAGTAAGTTTATGTGACATACTCCAAGCAATTGCTTTCACGGAGCCCGGGTAGCTCAGTCGGTAGAGCATTGGACTTTTAATCCAAGGGTCCAGGGTTCAAGTCCCTGCTCGGGCGGAACGTTTTTGTACTCGTTATATGCCTTTGTAATTCATATTATATATATGTTATAGAATCAGGATTCTATTTTGAAGTATTAGATATATTTAATGTTATTTTTGAGAGGATATACATGGGCCGCTTTCTTGGAATCAGACATTACTCAATCGTCTATTCTAGTACACACACGATAGCTGTTTATTTCACGGAGCCCGGGTAGCTCAGTCGGTAGAGCATTGGACTTTTAATCCAAGGGTCTAGGGTTCAAGTCCCTGCTCGGGCGGCAGAACTTTTTTGAGATGGGATTCGGTATCTCAATTAAACTATTAAAATAGGAATTATCGCTCTAATTAACAAAATGATCGTAAAATAACTGAATGAGAGGAAAGAAGTTGAATGTTTGACAGAAACTACAACTCTGAAATAGAGTTTTGCTAATGGATAAGCTTGAAAATCTATTTACTAAGTTTTGATAAGCATTTGCTTCCACGAAGCTCGGGTAGCTCAGTCGGTAGAGAAGTGAACTTTTTCAATCTAATGGACCCTGCTCGGGCAGTCTATATCTTTTATATTTGAAATTAATTGTGAATCCTAAACAGAGAAAATTCTTCTAGAAAAAAACTATCAAACTAAAATCTTTATGGTGTCTCTAACAAAATTGAGACATAGATAAACCCTGCAATTGTTCCTCAGCTCATTCGTCTCGAAAATCAAAGCGTTCACAGACGATAGAATAGTTTTTCAAATGAGATTTTTCATCAGTGAGACCAAATAAATCTTTTTAGGCTGTTCTCAAAATTCAAAACACAACAAATTTGGCCAGAACTATAGCACAGTACGAAGTTACCCTAGGAACAAAACTTTGGCATCATTGATCTACATGGTTATAGGTTTCTTCATAGAAACATAAAGAAATAAACATACCGAAACCACTCTTCATGCCTCTTTGATCAATACCAAGATTAGAGAACCATCAATAATTATGACTGAAACCAACCAAAAAAATGTTATTTAATTTAGTCTTTTCACAATGCTTAACTTGGCGCACTCATGCCTTTACATTTGCTCGCATTTTAATCCAATAAAGGGTTAATTGCTCTTACGTTTTCTCACTTCAACGAATTCGTGCCGTCATAATTCCATTGAATCCAATGTGCAGTGACCATAACTAGTGATCCGTATATCTCTGCAATAGAGAGAAATAGCCAGTGGCGGCTAGTGAGGATTTTTGAATGATTCTGTTCGATTTTTATGAACATAGACATAATATCTTCCTTAATCGATTCATCGTTTCAGAGTGAAGCATACTCTGTTATAAAGATATTGGCGATTCACCGGCGACCGATAATTTAGTAAATAAATATGAATATATAAACTTCCTATAACGAACATCTGTATAACGAATTTCTCTGGATAACGAATTAAGTACAAGACATTGTACCTTGAATCCAAATTGAAAATTGTAGGTAAGTACCTAAGAGAAATTCATTTGGAAACTGGATGAAAGTTTTTTTCTACAAATTAAAGAGTCAGTAGTTCGTATCGTAAAATATTCTTATGATGATTCAGTAGAAAATGAACAGCGAATAAAACGAGGTATTAATCGTTGCAATCGGATATGAATGAGTCCGGATATTTCGGTTGACTGATAGGTGAAGATAACTGAGAACAATTTAAAGAAAACATATACAGTAGAACTTCCCCATAACGAACGTCTGTATAACGAATTTCATACCAGACATTGCATCCAAATTCCATGTTAAAAACAACCTCTAAAACGAAGTGAATGCTCTCTATAACGAAATATTCAAAGAACATAACTCTTTGAATGGGTATTGGTAAGAAGGTATAAGGGTGGGTTTTTTCGGAAATTTTTCCGGACGTGTGTAATAAATCTCGACCTTAAGCCAACTATAGAAACAACTTTTTTTATGACGAATTTTTTTGCGGGTTTATCGCTTTGTTATAGAAAGTTCCACTGTATATACTTAAATCGGGCTTGAATAAGTTAGACAAGTCTAGACACGCTGCAACCAATAGAACTAACGGCGGAACCGGAGACAAGCGTTAGTTTAGCGTCTTAGTTTTTAAACACCTTAAACGGTGTTGTATCAACCACTTTTGGATTCAATGTTGAATAGATGGAGTTGAACATTAACAATGTCTTTGAGCCGGTGTTAAACCATATAAAAAAGAGTTTTTCAGATTCACCACCGCCAATGGTGTCAGAGTTATCACAATTCGGTGACAAATATTGAAATACTCTAATGTGTACAAATTTACACTGTCGAATTTTTTACTCTGTAACTTCCATAGATTTAAGCAGCGGCACCATTATAATAATAATGTATTTATCGTGAAATAAAGACGTTTCACAGGTTAGGATAATCTGATTTTAATCGAGTCCATAAATTAATTTTTCAAGGCAAAGGGGGCGCCTCATAGCCCCCCTTTTTATCCGCCTGTGGCTTTCTTATTAGTGAATTCACAATTGGACTTATAACTGTTAGAAATCACTTGCAGCTATATTGAAAAACAGCTACGCTTTGTTTTTAGACGAATATGCCGAGCGACCATCTAGATGATGCTTTGATTGATTTTTTTTAAACTACTAATCACCGGTCTGCGAGTTCTAAAGACTCTCTCTCTGAGACGTGAGGCGACTGGCGAATATTCAGCTCTATGTTTAATTGAGTTTGGCTTAGCCGCTACGACAATTTAGCTCTTTTTTATCGTTTTCTGCCTCGAATTATCCATATTATTCAATAAGTAACACCGTTATCTGGATTCCAGTTAATTTTGCCGTAATTCATCTGTAAAGTAAATAAAACAGGACAGTTTTGGTTTTCTATGGTCCAGTGATTCTGTGGGATTTCTTGGTGGTATGAATTAGAGAGTGGACCGATGTCCGATGTTCTTTTGATGGATATTTAATTTATGAATCCGGTGGTTTTGTTATATTTGAACTATTTCATCCTGAATATAGTTTTAATATATGAATTTCAAAATAATGTATTGTGTCCTTATGATGAGTTAAATGAAATATTGCACTAAAATATTGTTACTTTTTCAAGTTGGTACTGAGGAGCTTCATTATGACTTAAAGTCACTTGTTTGCGAAATAATTACACCAGGACATAGTTTCCAAATAAGCAAATTTTATGGTATATAGGTAATCTGTAAAAGTTCGGATGATACCATATAGGTATTAAATTAAATAAGTACTCTATCTCATCTATTGAATAAAGAATAGAAAAACCTATGTGCAATCACCTCAATCAAAAGAAGAACTCAGATCTGAATTATATCATTCATTATAAGGTAATAATCTTCCGACCATTTTTTGATCCTAAAATGGGATGTCACGGATATACCTACCCATATAACTGCGTTGAAGTTAACATAATTTTTTTTTATGTTTCGTTGCGAATAAATAGGTCTTTGTTCATCCGATTTGTTTTAATTCTCTATTAACGCCCCTCTGACCACTTTCTTCTAGAACCCACCGTTTCCAACATATTTCGAAAAAACTTGGTATCAGATAAAAAAATTTGTTCATGTTTCGTTGCTAATGAATTGGTCTCTGTTCATCCGATTAGAATGATTGATACCTCATTTTATGGATAAATTAATTTTCTACAAACGCCCTATTGACCACTTTCTTCTAAAACCTAATATTTTCAAAAAATTCCGAATAAACTTGGTAGCAGATTAAAAATATATTTTTTTATGTCTCGGTGCGAATAATCGGTCTTTGTTCATCCGATTAGAATGATTGACACCTCATTTTATAGGTGAACAGAATTTCTACAAACGCCCTATTGACCACTTTCCTTCCTCTATAACCTACCTTTCCAAAATATTTCCATTAATCTTGGAAGCGGATGAAAAAATTTTTTTCTTATGTTTCGTTGCGAATAAATCCGTCTCTGATTGAAATGATTAAGACCTCATTTCATAGATAAATTGATTCTCTACAACGCCCTATTAACCAATTCCTTCTATAAAAAAAGGTAATTAATGAAAATTTTTCGACACTCAAATCCTTCAGTTAATGCATTTATGAATATTTTCGTAAATAACTGATTATATTCGCAGAAATTTTACGGAGAATCATTATGAGAGTAGTAAAAATGTGTTGCTCATTTTTTTCCTATTCTCTTCAATTATTTCTCTCGTTCTGAAAAATATTCCTGAATATGGCAATATTTTCTTGATGTTATACACTGAAATAAAAAAATCTAAAAGAAACTTTTAAATTCTTGAAATCTATCAGTTTTAGACATTAGATATTGTATATTCAATGAAATGATGTAACAGTTTTTAGTATATTTTTTAATTATTTTCAGGATCCAGTATGCTTTGGATGGCTGTCCTAGGAACAGCAATAATGTGGTTTTCCATTCCTTCAATTCATTCTTCACGTAGAGGAGGTAATGTATCAAACTTTGAAAATGTTATACTTATGGATTCTTCTGTTTGATCGTTTTCTCTCGATTCAGTTACAATGATTTCTTCCTGAAATATTCATCATAACCATATTGTCTACCTACTATGAAATAATTATTGAAAATTTTGTTTCAATAATTCTGCGGAATTAATATAAACTGGACCAGTATATGGAGAGGCTTGAATATGTGAAAAAATTTGAGAAATTTTATCGGAAACGTCCCTCAGTTTTAGTTTTTCTACATTTTCATTAGGTACTATTTATTTGAAAAAATAATAGTGCTGAAACAGAGGAAACAAACTGGCGAATGCGCTCGGAATTGTGGAAATATGAAAATAATGGAGGCTCTTATAAGTTGTGATTCTATTTGATATTTAACATGAATATTTCTTTTCGTATATTTCTTTGTTCTTTAAATATTCTGGGTGTATAAATTTTACTTTCAATTCTGAGCTTTGAAATCATTTACACTTGGGTGACATCCAAGCATTAGATAGGTATTTTGAGCGCTCGTTTTCCTTAAACGAGTGCTATATCTTTCTGTCCAAATGTCTGTAATTTTCGATTTTTGAGCAGAAAATGGTCTCAATCGAAAAGGGTTCTTCTCCCTGATGACGTGGTCAAATTCAGTTCTGTCCGAGGGGCCGTCCGTCAGCCGTTAGCACAATAACATTCGAAGGGATTGTACTAGAGACTTGAATATTTCAGGAAGAGTTTAGATCCAAATGGCTCGGTTAAGTTAGTTGACCAGCCAAATCGTTCAGGGTGTTCCATTAAATATGGCCATTCAAAATTTTTGTTCCTCAATATCTCAGAAAATACGAAACCAATCAGAATGAAATAATACGGCCAAATGCAAGATGCTGATAAAAAAGCCTCATTCAAATTTTGTGGCCATAGTGTTTACAGAACCATAGAAAATTCAATCTGGAAAGAAGAATATTTATATTTCCATAACAGAATATCCGGTTCGAGTGAAATCTATTTCGAGAATGAAAACTACTATACTGAATGTTCATGCAAAATTTCAGGGGATCGCATCATCAGAACCAAAGAATTAAATTTTGTTATTATTTATTTTTTACATATTTCAAATCCCTCATACAGAATGCCAGATGTGGCGTCCTATTCCAAATTAATCAGATGAAGCAGTTATAGCTTTTTTTACGCTCATTATAGACGTTGATGGCCTCAGCACGGCCCAATGATCCCTCCAGCCCAAAATCCAAGGAAATCAGTAAATTTTGCAGATGCATAGTCATCTGGTGAACTTTTAATGGGTGTTCTTATCTCATATAATATGGCAATTTTGCTCACATCACATAGCTAGACAACCAAGAATGCGCTACTCTGCTAAAAATGATTTTCTCAGCAATGGTAGGTATTGTTAGTATTCGCACTATGTTATATTCCATACATGAACGGTATATGGAAGCATCACAATTGTATAATAATTTCATTAATAACTCATTAACAATCTTTCTATTTCAATTACAAAACGACGTCTCTTGTGAGAAATGATTTGCATCATGGTCACAAATTGGCGGATGCGCCGGTTTCTTGAATTGCCTCTCATATTTTCTCTATTCGAATTATTATTACTTATACACTTATAACACCTTGCCTTTTTTCATGTCTATATTCGAGCCTTTTTTCAGGGCTATTTGTTGGGTGAATTCCTCCCAAATGAGTCGTACTATTACACCATCCTTTCAAGGTTGTTTCAAGGGGTTTCAGGTAGTGATTCCAAAATTGCAAACATTGATGAAATTGATATTTTACCTTAAGCTTGTGTTTTGTTGGAATATTTTTGAAAGAATACTATAATATTTGTTGGTATGAAATAATAATTATGCAAACCATAGAAGATGAAATTGAATTAGAAAAAATCACGAGATGTCAAATTAGACGAAAACATTTTGTGTTATTGAACCCGACTCGTCATTTCTACGAAAAGGCTCGAAATCCTTACGTTTCAGGGGTGAGAAGATAGAACGGTTCTATTTATTTGCAAGCCTGAGATAGGCACCAAAATAGTCCCAGGCGCATGCACATTTCAGTGATGTTTCAGGCGGAATCGGTCAGGTCGACAAAAAAGGCACGAAAAGGCATGGTGTAATAGGGATATTAGGCAATTCGAAACCAAGTTATAGTCCGTTCACGAGAGGTTGAGCCGTCGGTTAGCCATGGAAATTTGGCATATTTCACTGTGTATATTGAAATTTAGGTTATGTTGTTTATTTTATTGTCAGATTGATACGCATAGTTGTCAATATTGCATAGAGTTATCTGATAACTCGCAAGCTCGTCGGACGAGGCCGGGTACATTCGGCCACGTTGACTTTATTTTACGTTATAACAGCAATACTGCCAACTCTAGATAAGTAAACAAACGCCTACTATGTGCTCAAACTTTCGTGAACGGACTATACATGAAAGCAAGAGGGGAAATGTTATAATTATTTCACTTCTGATGACGTTTCAGCTCAAAAAGAATTATATCTGACGTCAATTCGATCTCAACTCGTAAATTTTGTTTATGTTATGTTCAGTCCGAAAAAAAATATTCTTTTTCAGCTGCCTACCAAATTCAACCAAAACCCTGTTGGGTAGACGGCATCGAAGGTACATGCATGTTCGTTTACGAGTGTATCAAGTCGGAAGGGACTCACATCGGATGTGCGTAGACACATTCATGTTCGGATCTTGTTGTGCCCATAATGCTACTGTTAACGCGATATCCATAGACAGGAATCAGCCTGCCGTTCTTTATACCAGTTCTAGTCAACCAAAACAGACGACAAGGAGGCCCTTGAGTACGTTCAAACCCAGCTCTATTTCTACAGGGTGAGTTTCATGTCATTGTTTCGAGTTTTGGCGCGAGGTGAGGTTATTTGAGGCCTTTGTATATCTGAAATCGACCTTTGTTACAATTTTTGAGAACGAATATTTTATCTTCTAAAGTATCACATTTTCGTAACAGACATTTAGTTAGTTCTACCAAACAGTCATCAATATCAGAAAATCAAACTTTCGATATTATTGATCGTTATTCAATCAACTTGTTTACTAATCGCTAAAAAAACGAGTTTTTTTATGACACCTCATTCAATTCAATTGTTTCAATTGTTTAGTTGTTTCACTATGAGTTGAGGTATCTTTGTGTGATGTTCTGTCATTGTCTGTATTGAATATCTTGGGACACCAAACATATTTACCATGAATCGCAGAAGAAACCTCGATGTGCCACAATTTAGGGTAATTACAGTGGAACTTCTCTATAATGAACGTCTGTATAACGAATTTCGTACAAGACATTGAATCTAAATTCCATTTTAAAAACACCCTCTAAAACGAAGTAAATTCTGTCTATACGAAATATTCCAAGAACATCACTCTTTGAATGGGTATTGGTAAGAACGTATAAGGGTGGATTTTTCCCGAAAATTTTCCGTAGGTACGTAATAGATCCCTGCCTTAAACTAAATCATTACGGCGGCAGAGAGATCCTTTCTGAAACAGTACTGAATACACTCATGGCTGTTTGTTTTCAATCTAACCATTACGCTAGTATGAAAGTTGTGCAAAAATGTCTAAAAGGAAGTGCTTAAGTTTGAATGATAAACTTAATTTATCAGTGAAGTCGACCGTGACATTGCCGACTATAGAATAGTATATTATATTATAAGGATTAAAAGTGCATCTTTTTTTTACGAGCAATATTTGCAGTTGCGAGGGCAGCCGAGCGAATGCAGAATTGCGAGTTAAAATAGGCACTTTTAATCCGAATAATATATACTATTTTTTTCTCAACCAAGTCAAAATTACAATAAAATTGGTTTTAGTGAAAAATCGTTCATAATTTGGTTATGAATTTGAACACAGAATCATGACAGTGATTGTCAAGTAGACTTCAAATGCATTTACTTTTAATCCAAGGATTAAAAGTAGCGTTTTTAATCCTAGGATTAAAAGTGTTGCTAAGTAACGAGTGAATTTTTGTACGGTAAGGAAATTTATGACTTTTTCACCTGAAAATAGTACAAAAATGTCAACATTTTTTGATGGTTGGAGAAAAACAAATTTTCTGTATTACGAAATTTCTTTATAACGAATTTTTTCTGCGGATTTAGCGCTTTCGTTATAGGGAAGTTCTGCTGTTTTTTTAAGGGTTGAATTTATGTAACATAATAAAAAACTGTTTCAAATATTTTTTCTTCCCTGGGAAAAGTTAATAGAAAGAAAATATAAGTGCAATTGAAAAAAATATCATGTGGCAGTTATTTTGAGTGGGGTTCTCAGAAACAAAATTTTACGGATTCTGATAGAATTTTTGCATCCATTTTGAAATACTTTTTGTTTGAACTTTCTACATTGCCTAGAATTTGAAATATTGACTGCATAGAAAATCTTGGGATCCCTGTATTCACAAATCATTCCATCATTCGATTGCCTTTCTGATCCTTCAGAAAATGCTGCTGTGAATCTATCTTGTTTCAGTAACTCGATACAGAAACATGCTTCCTCAAACAATAGAACACTCAAATGGGCATGAGCCTTAAACCACATCCCTCTTCCAAAAAAACCTACTACACCACCACGTAACAGTTTGGAACCTGCCAATGATGAAAGTCTGGATAAAGCAGACAGCAACAATGAGTACAGTTACACAAAAATGGGTAAGTGTCATACATTCGTGTTTTGTGTAACGCACCTGAACATTCCTGCATCCTTAACTATATCCTTCGCAAAAACTGTCATTTCCATTATGGTGACATTCACTGAGGAAATACCCTCCTAATTAATGCAATTTTCAATGACTACACATCAATATCTGAAGAATAAATAAAAGTAGTAATACGTCTTTAAATAATCTGTAGCAAAACAATGTTTTCATGAATAAGAAAGAAATAAACAAGTACCTACTAAGTCTTACAGAGATTCTAATAAAGGGTTTTCCAATAAGAGGTGTTATTTTGAATAGACCGCTATTTCGGTAGATGTCACGTCTGAAGATGTCATTTTTTGACATTTGACAAATAGAAACTACGCCATTAATAAAAATGGAACGATACACGCTTCAAGAACCCATTGAAAGTATTAAAATTCTCTATAAAAATGGTGAAAATTTGGCAGAGACGGTTCGTAAAACTCGAACTATTTTGAGTCGTCCTGAAGCACCTTGTCGGACCGCAATAAAGAAATTGGTGGAGAATTGGAGATGTTGGAACATGTTAGTTATGTGAAGAATTAAACCCGTGCACGTCGCTCAAGGACAGCCGAAAATATAGCTGCTGTAGCCGAAAGTGTTGAAGAAACCCCAGGTTGTCCATTTCTCGTCGTTCTTTAGAATAAGTCAATCCACAAACGTCATTACACCGTATTTTGCATAAAGGTTTTAGTCTTAAGGCTTATAAAGTTCAGTTAACACGAGAACTTAAGCCGGCCGATCATCAACAACGTCGTGTCTTTGCTGATTGGGTCGTCTTTGCGGGAAAAATTTCCGGACCATGTTATCTCTCAAAGGGGTGATAACAATTGTCCACCGAGATCTTGTGATTTAACACCTTGCCACGTGAAAGAGAAGGTCTACGCCAATAGCACAGCTTCGATTCAAGACCTCAAAGATGGAATTCGTGACTTCGTGAGGCTATCGAGGACATAGGGCAGCCACTTTGCGATTTGGTTATGGAAAATTTCATTGAAAGGATATGGTCCTGTAAGCGTGGTCGTGGTGGTCATTTGCCTGATTTCATTTTACACTATTAACGGCATAGCTTCTTCTTTATAATGAAATACACATCTGATCAGTTATATTGAAAAATGGCATGTTTTTTTGAATATCAAAATAACACCTCTTATTGGAAAACCCCTTACTTAGTGGACTCAGTTTCAATGTTTTCAAGATACTTTTTGGAATGATCCATTCCATTTGCCCATGCCACAGAAGGGTCTGGCCAGTAAGTGAAGTTTATGCTTCCTTCTGACTCTTGTGTTAGCCCTTATTTCCTTCGATTACTGATCCACCAAGAACTCGGGAATAGGTTATTTATCGTAGTTTCTTTTATTCATTCATTATTTCCATTTTGTTTGTTTCTGTATTGCCAAGGAGACGATTTCCTTCAACAAATGTTTCAAGTGTAATATGAAGATTCAAACTGTAAAACAAAGTAATTTTGTATAATAATTGAATAATCTTCAAAAGCATGAGAAATGAGTTGAACGAAAACGTTGACCAGCGTCTGAATGAAAATAAAATTCAGAATTCGAACTCTTTATTCTAAAATATTAATTTTAGGATGGCGATCGACCACTGAACCTGGATTCATTACTTCAATTCATCATAATTCCATTAGTACAGAACCCACAGCCGGAATACAATGGCCTCAAACAACTGAGCCAAGTTATGTCAGGACGAAATTCAAACCGAATATGAATAAAATGAAACCTACGAAGAAACCCATATATAATAAGGTCACAAATAAATATGGTTTCAAGCCTATAAAGAACACTCCCACCACAAAAAGGTGAGAAACTATAGAATTCCTTTTGTAGGAGAATTGGTGGAAAAACTTCACATTATCAATATAATGAATTGTTTGGTACAAATTAGAATTTTTTCAACAGACTAATGCAATGAAAATTGAGTGAAAATCTTACCTTTTGTACATAAAACATAATCAGATTGAATAAATATAAATTGGTTTGTTGACTGCAGAATTATGTTAAGTGAGAAATGCTGTGAAAATGAAGACAAGAAGAAGGAAGACAAACGAACTCAATGGTTTTTAAAAACTCAAGTTATGTTGATTTACGAAATTCCTGAAAATGTGCAATCAGCACGTTAACATTCATTTAAATTCTTTACATAATTCTGCATTCAACAATGAATTTTTGGAACATTTCATGCCTTTTAAATTTCAGACCTAATACCTCTCCTACGAAAAGTCCAGTATCTGCAACGACAGGAAAAATGGAGAATATCTCTACATCAACTATTGTAAATAAAGTCACAGCTGGAACTCTTAAAAAAATGGGTGAGAGTACCTTTTTTCATAAAATTATTCAACCCATATGATATTTTTATCCCCTTTACACAAAAATTCATCAAACGTTAAACATAATTTTGTTTGAATAAATGAAAAATAGCAAACCTAGTCCATATAAATGAAAAACTGGCTCCATTTGTACCTATTGATGTTGTACAAAAGAAGTGTTACATGTAGATGTACGAGTGTATGGCGGTAAGAGAGAGCCATTCAGATCACGGGATTTTATTTTATAGTATGGTTTCACCTATGGAAATGGCGAATGTAGATTTTCATTTTGTGCTCAGGAATATTATGAAGAGTTCAGTTGATTGCTTGGTTATTTGAAACGAATGAGAATACCAGTGGTGGCTGGTGAGATTTCAATCAGAGGAGGCCTGAGACCACGCAACCAACAGAAAATGATTATGAGCAGAAATAATAATTAAATTTGGCATTTCTGGTCGAGGTGTCTTAATTACGTGGGTTATGAGAATTTTATCATCATAAGGCATTTTACTGATTTATTATTCAGAATAAAATCTACCGTATCTTGCGTTTCTTCAAGTTCACTACTTGCATTATAATTCTAACTTCTTGTTTCCGTTTCCATCTTTCTTGCATTTTTTCGGAAAAGTTTGTAAACTTTTCCGAAAAAATGTCACAAACCCACGAACCACACGCTGAGACGATTAATCCTTCGTTAATAAAAAGGGAATCAAACAACAGCCAATCTCCAAAATCGCCGGGGTTGATTTGAGCCAATAGGACGTTCAGTTTCGGCAAAGCTCGTTTACCTAAAAACAAAAATAATGCCGCGGAGCCGGGCCTCCCACACGTGATCTACATCTTGAATTTTGAGTGGTTCCCGCACCGTTCATTTGAAGAAGCTTAAAATCTTACATTCAAACGAATCTCGACTCGTGGAGGCGAGCCTCCTTCGCTTAGCGGTTTGCCTGCGATTCGTTACGCTTTATTGTGTGTTGCGGATAATGTATGAATGTTTCAGATCCCTGAGTGATAAACGTATGTTTCTTACTTTGAGATTTGGATATTAGATAAAATGATGGAAATAATACAGATATAATAGAAATGTGATTATTTTTCATTCGAACTTGAATTTAAAATTGACTGAATTGCAATGAAATTAGGGGAGGCTCAGCCTTCCCTGAGCAGCCGGCACTGAAGAATACAGCATGTGAAACCATCTTGACCGTTTGAAATTTGAAGAGTTATGCTTTCGTGGTAGTTTAAGGTCACCGAATGACGTATCTGTAAAATATGTGGTCTCAGGCAGATGCAGAGCTCATGTTGGATGATTTTATTTTCTGAATCTGTTCACTTGCTCACCTTTTTCGCTTTACAAATACATATACATTAATTTCTGTTTCCAGGTTG
Source organism: Propylea japonica (assembly GCA_013421045.1). Lineage (NCBI taxonomy): Eukaryota > Metazoa > Arthropoda > Insecta > Coleoptera > Coccinellidae > Propylea > Propylea japonica. The sequence continues at coordinate 9,084,526 of CM024242.1, read as the reverse complement.
TGGTGTATCGAAAATGGCATCACAGCCCCATTCCAGGATAGTTGGTGGTAAGAACGCTCCTTTTGGTAGATGGCCGTGGCAAGTAAGGTTCATGCTACCTTGGAAAAATATTTATTGATTTCAATATTTAACAGGTGTCGGTCAGAAGGACGTCATTCTTCGGTTTCTCTAGTACCCATCGCTGTGGAGGCGCCATTTTGAACGAGAATTGGATAGCAACTGCAGGACATTGCGTTGACGAGTGAGTTGAATGACCAACATTTTGAAGTTTAAAATTTAAGTTAATGGTTGCAAATAACTGCAACCAATTTCAGACGACAATTACAAGACTAAGCGATTTACAGAATGAAAATGTATGCACTCACCTCGAGAGTTGAAAGAGAAGGTGTCGGTGAACTCACCACCAATCTGGTAGCAGAAGAGGCTTTTGGGATAGGAAAAGGGATGATTAAACTTTTCTGCACCGGCTTTGTGGTTGGTCGAGTCTCACACACGAAATTGCCAATTGGTTTTAACAGATGAACGGATGAAATAGGTGCTTATCAGAAGATGATTGATGAATTTTTCAAGTTTGATCACCTTTGGTATTCTCTTTGTTTACTGAAGGATTTATTTCGCGGCCGCAGGTAGCGCCAGAAATCGGAAAAATTTACTCCAAGAGCTAGGGTACATTCACGACTGAAAAATAAGAAAATTCTTAACACGGCCAGATGGGCTCTCTGGGTGGCAAGGGAGCGGGAGCTGAAAACTGGTGACTACTCAGGGCACCTCCGCATTTTAAATGAGTGTAAGGAACTTCAGGATGTGGTCACAGATAACCTCTCTTTGAGACACGAGTTTCAGAAAAACTTTACCACGATATTTTCAAGTTGTGATCAATGGGCTAATAAAGAATTAGTTTTCCCCGAAGGGTCTACGGTATTTTATACTGATAGCTCGAAAACTGAAGACGGACGAGTCGTAGCCGGTGTTTACGGTCCCTCAATCCAATTAGCCATACCAATGGGTCTCTGTCCTTCGGTTTTTCAGGCAGAGACACTTGCTATAAGGGAAAGAAAGGAAATATATGTAGCATCTGACAGCAGAGCAGCCCTGCTAGCTCTTGACTCTCCACAAGTGAAGTCAAAGTTGGTCCGGGAATGCAAAACGTCACTCCGGGATTCACGGTAATGAAGCGGCAGACCAACTGGCCAGGGAAGGGGGGACAACCCTCTTCATTGAACCAGAACCGTTTTGCGGCTTACCAGCCAGCCATCAGACAACGGCTATTAACGACTGGGAACAAACGAGGAAGCTTATGTCCTGGCGTACGACCAATGGTCAAAGGCAAGCTAGGTCACTTCTCTCTCACTCGACGAGCTGGACCAAGAAAGTCCTCTAACTCAGCAAATTGGAACTGAGGAAAGTGACAGGCGCTCTCACTGAACACTGTTACGTGAGGTATCACTTAAAGAACATGAGAAATTCGCCCGATAGTACATGTCGTTTCTGTCAGGAAGCCACCGAGACAGCCAGACACCTGCTTTGTGAGTGTGATGCTGTTCGCCAGAAACGGTTACGGCATCTTGGCTCCTGGTTCCTAAAGCCTGAACAAGTAATGGTTATGGCCCCCAGAAAGGGGGTGAAGTTCATTGAGACTTTGCTGCCTGTCTGGTAAACAGCGCTGGGATGCACAATAGATCTTAAGGTCAAGGTGCTCGCGAGGTCGGTTTTGATCTGTCGCCTCTCCTCTAATCTTATCTAATCAAATCTAACACGAGCATTGCCTACTTCTCAGAAACATACAGATGAGTAAAACGTTTTTGTAATTGATGTTTGTTGTACATTCAATGAAAGGAGGAAATTTAAATGCTAATCACCTCACAAATACTGGAAAAGTCATCATTTTGCATATAAAGAAAACTCCCCAAAATACTGTTTTCTTTCTCTCTGTTTTCAGCCTACTCACATCTCAGATACGAATACGAGTTGGTGAATACGATTTCTCAAGCGTGCAGGAAGAGTTACCATACGTTGAGCGAGCTGTTACCAAGAAAGTCGTTCATCCCAAATACAACATCTTCACCTACGAATACGATCTGGCGCTGGTTCAACTCGATGCTCCTCTGGAGTTTTTACCACACATCGCTCCCATCTGTTTACCAGCTTCAGATGATCTCCTTATTGGGGAGAACGCTACTGTTACCGGTTGGGGAAGGTTGAGTGAAGGAGGAACGTTACCATCGGTGCTTCAAGAGGTAACATTTTCTTATGAACTTGTCAAAAGGTGATTCAGGAGGTCCTTTGCAGGTCAAAGGGAAAGATGGCAGATATTTCCTCGCTGGCATCATATCCTGGGTATTGGATGCGCAGAAGCCAACCTACCTGGTGTCTGCACGAGAATCTCAAAATTCGTTCCATGGATACTTAAAATGTGACATAGTTCGAAGATAGGTTAGGTTAGGAGTCTATTTAATATATTTAAATGAAAGAATACTGATACCACCGAGTTAATGTTAGGCCACTTAGAGGCCAGAAGTGACCAAAGTGTTGTATTTTCGAATTATCGCTTGGCGTATGTGTATAATTCTTTTGTTATGAGAAATATTTTCTCCAGGAATTGTATAGCTTCGTTGATCGAGTATTTATTCGAACAAAGGTGCTGAACCTCTGTGTTCTGAGTATTCTATGACGAATGATGTGAGTCATAGGGCCGTATTCATAGTCATCCCTCAAGGTGAGAGTGAATGTGAGTGTAACATCGCCCTTGATTAGCTGTAGACGTTTCATAAAGCATACTCATCGAGTGGACTGCGATTTTTGCCAGCCTCAACTTGAGGGAAAGCGCTAGTACCCATGAAATGAGTATGCTTTATGAAACGGCTACAGCTACTCAAGGGCCATCTGAGACTCACACTCACCTTCACCTTGAGGGATGACTGTGAATACGGCCCATAGTGCTGACAGGGGTAGCACGTGATTTGAGCTCAGTATCTTGTATTATTAAAAGTATTGGAATTGTATTATTTTCACTCCAACATAACGATATAAATAAATAATTCGATTATCACAAAATGAGGTGGTCAGCTAATATGTAAAACTTAATTCGAGCGAATAAATTGATATATACCTCTGTTAGACTTTTATACTTACACTATCGGATATTTCTTAAAGAGAAAATTTTCACTAAGGATTTGAAATCGAAAACTTTTTTTTGCAATATAGTTGTTTCTTTCAATTCGTCATATTTAAATTATTTTTCTACTTTCTGAAATTATTTCAGGAAAAACTTTCTCCTTAGTTTAGAAAAAAAGATAAAATATTTTGTTATTCTTTGTTTCTAGTTTGTGATAAATAATAAGTTGTTATCACTAATATTATTATGTATATATTTATGTCATTTGTTTACGAGATCGAAAATTATTTTTCAATGCAAAATATCTTAGATGATATGAAACCTATATTGTTATTTTTGACAAATCGATAATAACGAAGATTCCAATCAATATTGCTAATTTGTCGATAACATTCGCAGTTTTCTTGTTTACCGATTGATTGTTATTTATTCGATAAACTTATAGTTGTATTTTTTTATAAGTAGGAATATTTAATAAAGAACTGTATATATGAGATGTATATTTGTAAATTAAATTCTTATTATACATAATGCATTAAGCATGTATATCCAAAGATGAAATAAAGTTTTCTATTACTGATACTTCAAGTGCAGTTTGTTTGTTTTCATAATTTTTTCGATTTGACTAATAAACGCATATAACAAGAATAGGAATAATCAAGATTTAATACACTGAAAAATATGGCCATCAACAATAGTTAATGGATGAAAAAATACTTATTAATAACCTAACGGTACTTTCGACACCCAATATAAATGAAGGTGTTTGAGTATCTGACTTGAAGTTAAGGGTGAATAATTTCATGATGGTGGATATTCGGTTGAGATTGTTTCAGAAGAGAAAGTAAATTCTGACTTGCTTGGCCTGAAAATATACCTTTGGAGATAACCGAAAAAACTCATTAATTTCAATATTGCCTTTCAATTATGAAATATATTATATTGTTCTTCTTTAGATACGAATGAAATAATCAGGAATATGAAAATTCCAAATGACATTTATGAAGTTTTTGTTTATCAGTTTATTTGATTCTCGAGTTATCACTATTTATTCTTTCCATAAAATATGCATATTCATTTGTTGATTACGCAGTTCCTTGAGTTCTTTCTTTTATCATATGTAAGTAGTCAAGGACTCAATTACATGCTTGTGGAAATTTTATTCGAAATGGTTGTTTTAAACATTAAGCGTCGATAATGGCAAAATAAATACAAAATAATGATTTGAAACGTATGAAATCAATCGCGAATTGTGTCAGTAGCGTAAAAAACAACATTTTTTCGAAATATGATAACGTCTCGTAAGGGCTGGCGTTAGGTTGACATTGAAGATAATGGTATACACACATTGCAAACAAAAAGTCTTTTTATTGTAGTTTTCTTCCAAGAAATGGGATGAAAAATTTCGAAAACATTGTTGAGAATAATGAGAAATAGTACATCAGAGGTTCTATTTCCACTTTCCTGGAGTATCGAAGAGATGGGCTTGGGACAAAAACGATTATTATAGAAATAAACTGTTCTTCCTGGTCTTGAGGAGATAGCTTTTTCACTATCTCTGTCTTCGTGTTGTTTTTTCTTTTGTGCTTTCAAGATAATTACTTAGTCCAATCATATGAAAGGGTGAAGAAAACTGTTTGAATAGGAAGAAGGTTTTGTATTAAATATTTAGGTTGGATTTTGAAATCAATCCAATATCATCACATTCTAAAGTTTCATTAATTTCTTGTCACCTCGTACAGTCTTTGGTGGTTAATAAGTTATGAAAATTGACTCAGTCATCTGTTCTACCCCATTTATTTTCCAGATGCCTTGGTATCCATCTACGATCTACCTTTAAAAAGAGAGGGTCTAATGCGTGCTAACATTATAGTGATAGTTTAAAAAGGGGTTACAGTTCACTGCGACCTCAAGGTCTATTGTGCCCACTTACAGAGCTGTTCTGACTACAATGGTCCAGTAAAGGACATGGAAGAATTTTAGAATTCCTCAGTGTTGAACTTTCCACATTACCGGCAGATTATATGCCAATCGAGTATGACCTTGACACCATTGCCATAAGACCATAGGTGATCGTCAAGAAAGTGTGGACATTTTAGCTCGACTTCGCAAAAACCGTCTCATCTAGAATACAGTGCTGAGTAAGCAAAGAAGAAGTATAGAAATACAGAGGATCAGTGCATTTAGGAAAAACAATAACAATACCTAACAAAGATGCAAACTGAAATTTTGACAATAAAGAAAAGTACCCAGATCTGTTGGTCTAGGAAGTTAGGTGGTACTGAAGAAACTGATGGCCAATTATTGTAAATCGAGCACCATTTGGAGATGTGAAAAAAAATCTTATAGTACTGGTGAAGAACAGTTGGCTATTCCTAGTTCCTAAGTAGCTGCTTGCCAGGATATTGGTGAGCTTGGGAATGCCGTAAAAAGAGCAGCAAATATATCTTTCACTCGAACAGTTTCCTCATGTTGGGTGTCATCCACAGTAAGTACAGTAGACGACTATAATTGGGAAACAGTGAGGACAATACACTTGCCAAAGGGGGCGCACGAATGCCACTCATTGGCATTCTGTGGTATAGGTAAATGTACCTATAAGAAGGAGTTTCTGGAGAAGCAGAAAGCCGCGAGGGAAAAACTCTGGCGGAATCTCCCAGGGGTGGATCAATCCACTAAGTTCTTTCGGATCTTTGAAACAACAAGATCCAAAGGATATCTGGATCTCAGTATGAAACAATTACACCTCCTCACTGACTATTACAGGACACTGTCGCTTCAGAAGAAACCTGTTGAAGATGCGATTATCGGACACTGACGAGTGTAGGTTCTGTGGGGAGGAGGAAGAAACCCCCATCCCCCTAGTCATGGAATGCTTTGGCATTGCGAGCCTCGTTGAAGCCTTCCCAGAAATTGGATTTTAACAGATCTCTGAAACTGGAAGGCCAGCTGTGATATTATGGTCCGAACAGCTCTGTAAGGGGCACAAAAGACCTTGTGATCACAGTGAACTGTAACTCCTTTTTAAACTAAACCATACTAATAATTGGGGAAAGACTGAGATTCACTCTCACTGTAATACCACCATCACCGAAGGCAAGTAAAAAAGCTGATGGCACCATCAAAATAGAAGGCTCAACCAGCTATAGCGTTTGTCGAAAAAAAGGGGTAAAGCTGGTTGCCATGCAAAAAGGTAATCATCATGCCAAATTCCAAAATCTTACGAATATAATCCATTCTGAACTTTTCATTTCCAATATTTGTTTGCTTTTTACGTTTCATAACTCACAAAGCTTATGATTCCGAATAATAAGGAGACATTTTTATACTCCAAACGTCCACCCACATCAACCAAAGTTTGAAAACAATTCCCAATCAAAACTTTCATTCGAATATTCCAAGAATTCGCGTTGGCGGCAAAAATAACTAACCATGACATGATTATCTCACACTGAAATTTTCCTCCCAAATTGTCACTGAGTTCGAACTGAATACGCTATCGCCTGAATATCAAATACAAGATTCATAAGATCAAGGCACAAATTTTCTTTCATTAAAATTCAAATCCCATCCGAAGGATTATGCGTTATGGTTATGGAATCCTACATACGCAATAGAGAAAACTGAATAAGAATAAAGTCTGCTACGATAGTCTAGTTTTGTTTGGCATCTACTAAATGACAGACTCTGATTCTGATACACGTGCTGCAATAATCAATGTCACGGACGCGCATGCGTATCTAACCTTTCATAAACGAAATAGATTCCAATAGAATGAGTTGAAAGTGTACGATCGAGTTGATGCTACTAAACCTTCAGTCGCAGCTTGCATTGTCGCGAGTGTACCAAAACAAAGCTAAAATTTTATTGGATTTTTCCTTCGAAAAACTACATGACAGCTCTGGGAAATTGGTGAAAAGTACTCTGTGTGACCTAAGGACACAGTGATGTAGTTTTCGTTCCTCGACGATTCTGAAAAAGGTGAAAGGTAGAGTATTTTGTGTTGACACCTCTATCCACACACCTCATGCATTAGTTTATTTTTGAATTATAATATTGAAACAACTGGTTTTTTGGTATACTGGTATTTCTGGGAGTGATTTGAGACGCACAGTCATGAAATGTTATTGTTTATTATGAATCACACGTTCAACGAACTAAAGAATTTGTCATCATAACAAAAAGATGAATTTCGAATTTTTCATTTCAGGTAAAGTGCTTTGTCTTGTCTTGGTATCATTTGCACAAGATAAGGGTAATTCTGTTTGCTTATTTTGTTTTATTCAATGCTGATAACGAACGTCTTGAAAAATGTTTATCCACTTCAAAATTGCAATACACAAAGGAAAGGTAGAATGTTGATTGAAAGGTAAATTCAAAAAAATTGGCGAGTATTGAAATCAATTTTCTTATTAATTCTAACCTGCAATAGCTAACCGCAATGCTGTTCAAAAGGACGTAGTAAGGGATACAGGTCAGGACTAAAAAAGTCTCAACCGGAGCAGAATTTACTCAATGAGATATAGGAGTACAACCGATTGAGACACATTTAAGTTCGTCGAAATATTTCAGTAGAATAATTGCTACTAGGAATGAAGAAAGTGATAAAATTTTAAATAATGAGATTCATTCAACAATGCCAGCCATGAAAATACTGAATTTTTCTCACTCCACAAAATAGAACAATCTTAATTTTTTCTGCAAGATTTACCACTGTATATCTCAAAAGTATCCATGTCCAACACATAAGTGCATATATAATATCCAAATGATGAACTGAACGAATCCGCAGATGATTTTGTATTGTATTATTCTTCAATATAAGTTTTAGAAATTGCAAAGTTAAAAATGTATACAAAGAGGTATCAGTCTATTTCAAAACATCAAAACTTTATTGCCTTTCACCAGAACTAAATCCTGGAAAAAGTATTTTTCCATTTGGGATTTTAAAATTCATGAGATTTGCATTGTATGCAGAATATGTGAACTAATGAGTGGGTATTTATCAATCAAAAAGTGAAAAGAGAATATTTTTATTTTCAGATTGAAAATATTGGCGTCTATTCAACTATCATATTTATTTCTATACTTATCAATTGAACATCAGTTCAGGTTATTCATCTTGTTGTGAAATTGAATGCATTCAACAATAATAGTTTTTTCAACAAGATTCTGGAAGTTCAAGATTATCGCCCATAAAATCTTATACGAATTCCACTGTTGAGGTGGTCCATACAAGGTTAAAAGTATGAAATATTTATTTATAATGCTTCTGATGTTGAACATTAAAAAATGAGTCACGCGGTGGCAATTTTTCACGAATAACACATTGTTTTCCCGATATTCATGAAAAATTCTTCATTTTATTGATTTCTACTTATATCAGTCAGTTACGCAATAAGATTTGTGCGTTGGCAATACTAGTTCAACATTTTAATATGATAAACGGCACGGGCCACATATCAAATCGAAATTTATTAAGAAATACGTTAAAGAATTTGACACTCACTCACGATTCAACACAATGATACATCAATTTGAAAACCGATATGTACTTAATCTTTGGATTCAATTGCGCTGAAGTGTCTATACTTCGAGAGACTTCTCGATATACCCAAGTATTTTCTTCAATTATAATAATTTTTCAAGTGTCGGTAATGTTATAGTAAATTAATCCACTCAAGCTGAAATAAATCTTAGAGTTTCTTCTTTCAATTCTGAATTGAAAAATTTCGACGAAACAATATAAAAATTTTATGGGAGACTTTTTTGTCCCTTTTGGAAAATGTTATAGACCCATGTTTCTCTTCATTTCAGATAAGGAGTAATGAGAATTATCTAGAAAATAAACATAATAGCTTCCGACAAAACGAATATAAAATTTTCAAGGCGGGTTCAAAATTCCAAAACATAAACTTAAACCGTAAATAAACTATGGTATTACAATACTCCTGAATACTTTGTTGCATCCAAAGCAAGTACCTATACTTCGTAATTTCGATAAAGAATTTGATTATCAATACATTTGACTACTGCAACAAAAATTCAACTTCGCTAATATGGTTAAATAGGTATTGCCAGTGAAAAAATAAGAATTAACATTTTTACTTTTAATTTGTCCAATTATGCATGTCGTTCCATAGGGAGGAATGTATTCGGACAATACTATTGTTCTCAAATAAAAAAACTGAATTTTATATCTGGTGAATAATCTACATAATTTTCATACACCTGATATCGAAGTTTTTCAATATGTAAACTGAAAATATCAGCAGCGCATTATATAGTTTCTGAATCATCAATTTTTTTCTCTTTGGGAAAAAAGTTTGCGAAATAAAGTGTTTACAAGGCTTTCACGAGATTTTTCAAAGAATTTGATATCTCAGGAACTGTTTGAATATATCGCTGAAATTAAAAGTGTACATGTGGAAGTTCGATTAAATCAGGTGTACAAAAGTTCAACCTTCTACCTTGTCTATAAAGAAATAAATTCGCATTTTGATTCGAAAATTAATGGTGAATTTCGTAGAAAAAACAATTTTTTTTTATTTTGACGTAATTCTTAATAGCGCATTATATAGTTTCCAAATTATCAATTTTTTCCTCTTTCGGAAAAAAGCTGCAAAATAACGTATTTACAAGGCTTTCACAAGATTTTTCAAAAAATTTGATATCTCAGGAACTGTTTGAATATATCGCTGAAATTAAAAGTGTACATATGGAAGTTCGATTAAATCAGGTGTACAGGGTATCCTATTTTGGGCACTTTTACGGGATATCTCCGTTATTTTTAACGTTAGCGGGATGCGGTTTTCGCGACAGTTTGCTACTTTTTTGTGAAACTAAAGATGGCGCAATCAATTTTTGAATAGCTCTCTTAGTTTTTGCTCTACAGGGCGGAAATGAAAAGTATCACTTTTTAATCACCTCCCGTATCTCAGTTGTGCTTAAACTTGGAGAAATGGTTGAAACGCATTCCTATAGATTTTTTTCCGTAGAATCCAGTGGCGTAGTCAGTTTTTCAATTAAACTTATCGTTTTTGAGTTATTGAGCAAACATACGTTTTTTAAATTGGACACCCTGTATATTATTTTTTATTCTTATCAAGCACAATCTCAGCTTTTCAAGAACATATTACTTTATGCATTTATTTTCAAAACCAAGCTCAGAATGCAAGATTTTGTAATTAAATTGTCAATAACTAAGTAGTAGGCTATGACTGTTCATTAAAAACAAAAAGTAAATGTCAAGATTTCGTTAGAAATCGAAAATAATGTTAACATAATATCTAGATCACAAACAAGCATGTCATATTTCTCGTAATTTTCGAAAGCAGCCGTAATGAGAAAAACTTAAAACTGAATCATTAATATGATATAATAAATAATAAAAACTGAAAGAACTGTAAACTTTTGAACCAACCGACAAAGCTTTGACATTTTTTTTGTTTTTAATAAACAGTCATAGAGCCTACTACTTAGTTATTCACAATTGAATTACAAAATCTTGAATTCTGAGCTTGGTTTTGAAAATAAATGCATAAAATAATATGTTTTTGAAAAGCTGAGATTGTGCTTAATAAGAATAAAAAATAATATACAGGGTGTCCAATTTAAAAAACATATGTTTGCTCAATAACTCAAAAACGGAAAGTTTAATTGAAAAACTGACTACGCCACTGGATTCTACGGAAAAAATCTATAGGAATGCGTTTCAACCATTTCTCCAAGTTTAAGCACAACTGAGATACGGGAGGTGACTAAAAAGTGATACTCTTCACTTCCGCCATGTATAGCAAAAACTAAGAGAGCTATGCAAAAACTGATTGCGTCATCTTTAGTTTCACAAAAAAGTAGCACACTGTCGCGAAAACCGCATCCCGCTAACGTTAAAGATAACGGAGATATCCCGTAAAAGTGCCCAAAATGGGATACCCTGTACAAAAGTTCAACTTTCTACCTTGACTATAAAGCAATAAATTCGCATTTTTATTCGAAAATTAATGGTAGATTTCTTAGAAAACATTAATTTTTTTATTTCTCACGTAATTCGTAGTTACCATAGAAAAAATAATGATGAATCACACCTATCAGAAACCTATTCAAAGAATCATTTTCATCCGAGATTCAGTTACGAATCTCATTTTTTTCAGGAAATTATCAAATTATGTACTTGAAAATGAATGAAGGTTGATGATGTTGGAGATTAAAGTTCTTGTGACATAAATTTTCGTTGCAAAAGTTACTCTGTTTACGGTCGGTCAGCAGGCTGGCTGAAAAATGTTCGCAAAGTGTATCTAGTATGAAAATCAGAATCGTTGAAGTTAAACTCAAATAATTTTAATGCAAATGAAAATTTCAGAAATCTGCAGTCAAGAGGACAAAAAAACTTGCTCTAATAAAGCATCATGCAAAAGATTTGCGATCTGATACGCAAACAGATAGAACTCCTTTCAAATGATATTTAAATCATTTTATGGATATTCTCGTTAAACCACTTCATAACTGAACGGATAATATCAAGGTCGCAAGTTATAAAAATTCTAAGTCTATCGAGTGTTTAGGAGTCATTCGCACTTATCTACGCATTGGCTGACCCACCTATCGAATAGATAAAAAGTACATATAATAGCCAGTATTTATCTTGAAAGAATGTAATCACAATCAACTATTCTCTTTTTTTCATTCTGGGGTTCGACTTGTAATCATTGGAAGTCTTGTTCACAACATGCTGCATAAAAAAGCTTTTATTACAGGAAAGAACAATGATATTTGCAAATACGTCCATGCACTCCTAATCATATGCATATTTTTCTATCTTAAATAAACAAGTTGTTGAATATACAGTGCGCGTCAAGTCAAGTCGAGTGTGGAACAAATTTATTTTCTCAGAAGAAAAATATTTGACAAAAAATCCTGAAACAGGTCAATTTTTATTTTACTTCAACGAATTTTTTATGCATTTTTGTAGGATTTTTGTTGCACCCTGTGCCATTCCCACCAATCCCCTATATTTTTTGAATAGGGAAAGTGGGCCATGCGGTACTTTTTGTCACGGTTTTCATATCTTCTTTACACGAGTACAGAAATTTTCAAGGAGAAAAAAATTATTTAAAAATCGTATGCATATTTTTCTATAATAAATGAGGTAATGATCCTGAAACAGGTCAATTTTGATTCACTTAACAAAATTTTATGCAATTTTGTAGTACTTTTGTAGCACCTTGTGCCATCCCCATCAACTCTCTAAATTTTTTGAATTGGGAAAGTGGTTGATGTGGTACTTTCTTGGCAAGGTTTTTGTATCTTCTTCACAAGAGTATAAAAATATTCAAGAAGAAAAGATTATTTAAAAATTTGATGGCTCCTTTACTTTGACGCGATAGTACTTGGTGGAATTTATCACCGAATGAAAGTCGACCATTACAGTTTTGTTCAAAGGCATTTTTCAACCCCCTCAAGTGAAAACTTAGAATGAGTGAAACTTTTAGCTTCAGATTGCATCCAGAACGATGGTGGTCATTTCGAATAATTAATTCAACTTATTTTGTAATGCGGGTGGTACTTCAAACCCGAAATAAATTTCCAATGTCACTTCATATTTTATTCTCCATTAAAGGGTTCGTAGGGGTTGAAAAATGGTGCATTATCCAAACTGTAATGGTGGACTTGCAATCGGTAACAAATTTCATCATCTCAAAGGAATGACCCATGACGAAGTGCACATTCTGAAAACCTCTTTTAACTAAATAATTTTTCTTGAACCTTTCTGTACGCCTTTAGAGAAGATACAAAGACCTTACCAAAAAAGTACCACATGACCCTCTTCTCATATTCAAAAAAGTTCGAGGGTTGATGAAATGACACAAGTGCCACAAAAATCCTTCAATATGGATAAAAATATGGTAAAAATTAAACAAAAATTGACCTGTTTCTGGATTTTGTGGCTGAATATTTTTCCTCTGAGAAAATGAATTTGTTGCATAATTTTGACGCTCACTTTATTTATTGAATCACATAAGTATACGGCTTATGATAATGTTCCAGATGTTTCAGATTTATGCGAAACATCGATCTAAATTATTAATTATTCACTGATTATATTCAGTCCATTGATTTTTTTCTCGATAAATTCGTATAATCATCAAGTTTTTCGTGAATTTATAATAACCTGTACAAAAAACCGAACTGGAAATTTTTACTGATCAATATAAACAAATAAATTCCTCAAACTTGAAAATTTCAAGGTTGCTTTGAGATTTAAACAGGATAAATGCATGAGAACAATAGTTAACAATATTCACATCTCACTGATCGATTTAGCAACGTAAACACACCTGCAAAAGCTTCTTTTTGACTTGTAAAATGTAGTTTTCAATAGGAATTGATTTGGTTATCGGCATTGGACCTCACAGAATGTGTGAATTAATCGAGCAATCAACCAATATTTCGTCGGTTTCAATATAAATTTACTTTTTTTATATTTTGAGTTCTCAAGGTAAGTCGATTATGGATTAACATTTTTCCAATATGAACATACGTGCAGAAACTTCAAACTCATAGTATATATTGTTACAAAAAGTTTGCACAGAAAAAAGGAACTTGTCAGATTTCAAGTGTTATGAATATGTTTATCGTGAAAGAACTTTTAAATGTTATCAAAACTACCACTGTTTTTATCAAGTTTTTTCGAGGATAATATTCATTACTCGTCTAATGATATTAGCCAATTATATTTTAATAAACCATTTAATTCATTTCTTGTGTCGATGACCCGGTATATATCTTATCCTATAATTGTTTTTCGTATAATATAAAACAAAATTTCGATACGGACTATGTCCGAAACTGAATTTAATCGACAAACCTCTCTTATTAAATACATCTACATGATGGAAAATTAATCAACAAAAATTCGAATTCATTAAAAAAAAAGTATTTTCGATTGATTTACACTGTAGGTGACTTTAACTATTTCAATATATAGGTATTCTGAACAACATTATAAAAGTAAAAATCTTTCACGGGTTTGTTTGTACTAGGAAAAAATATTTAAAAAATTTGGATATCTATCCAGACATTGTTTAAGGAAACAATGATCCAAAGGAGCGAATACTCAATAGGTGTGGGAACTCTTCTAGAATTATCATTGAGTTATCAATTTCCTAATCTTCAATCTTTTCATCAATCGTGGTCAAGTAGGTACTCACTTCAGTATCACACTAGATTGAAATATGCAGATTTTCGTTTGGCTCATGGGAAAAAATGGAAATTCAGCTCACCGGCTTGTTCACTATCGATGGAATCGATAGATTAGATTAATTCATTATTCATTCCTAGAGTGGATACGAAACGAGTTATCATAAAAACAAATTCGGTAAGTGCCTCTACAACAAAATTGATTACAGACAAAGTGTATGTAAAACAAGATTAAATAAAGATTCGCCATAAAAATTACATATATGGTGAAATATTTGAATAGTCGAAATAATGCCCGCAATCGAAAGGTTTTTAATTTTATCATATGTGATACCACCAGAGGTGAAAATTTTCAAGTTAAATTTCTGGACATTTCATTGCAAAGGGTATTCAACATGAACATTTCGAGATTGAATTGTACAGAATTCATTAATTCATTATTGCGTTTGGGTAAAACAGATAGAAAACCGTACTTGTGAAGTTGAAATCAAGTTTTTTATTTGACAACCATTTATTTTCTGTTATTGTTGAAAACCTATTTTTTAATGAGGTTAATTTATCTTCGAGTGAGTGAATGAATCATTCATATAAACACATAAACTGACAATGTTCCGTTTGAACATGCATGTATTTTTGAGCGTTCGTTCTACTTAAACGAGCGCTATACCGTTTTGCCTAAATGTCTGTAATTTTCGAATTTTGAGCCAAAAATTATCTCAAACAATAGGGTTAGACTCCCTGATGACGAATTCATGGTCAAATTCAATGCTGTCTGTGGGACCGTCCGGCCGTTCGTTAGCACAATAACTTTCGAAGGGATTGTCATAGAGACTTGAAATTTCAGGTTGAGTTCGGTTTCTAAAAATGGCTCTGTTGAGTTCGTTAACTAGCCAAACTGTACAGGGCGTTCCATAAAATATGGACATTCAAAATTTTCTTTCCTCAATATCTCGGACAAAACGAAACCCATCGAAATGAAATGTTGCGGACAAATGCAGAAAGGTCATAATAAGCTTCATGCGAAATTTTGTGGACATAGTGTAAACAGAACCATAGCAAATTCAATGGAAATATCGAAAAGAAGAAACTTCATATTTTCATAAAAAAATATCCGATTCGAATTAAATTTATTTCATGAATAAAGATTGATACACTGAATGTTCATGCAGAATTTTGTGGCCATGGTGTCAACAGAACCATAGAAAATTTAATTGGAATATTGAGAAGAAGAAATCCCTATATTTCCATAACAAGATAACCGACTCAAGTGAAATTTATTTTGTGAATCAAAACTGATATACTGAATGCTCATGCAGAATTTCAAGAGGATCGCATCATCAGACCAATAGAAATTAATTTTGGTCACTATTTATTTTTTATATACATATTTCATTTTTGAATAATTACCAGAATATAATTCCGATTGTGCTGAGATTCTGCATTCCTAGATTTGGTATAAATCTCAAATCCCATTCAGAATTCTGAGATAATAGTCTTATTGCTCCACCAAAGAACGTGCGCTCATAAGCTCCTGCTCTGGGCTCTCCTTATTTTTTTTTCTGTTTAATCAAATTCCAGTTATGGAATGAATCTAATGAGAACATTTTCCATCAATTTGATTTTGATGCAAAAAAATGTTCCTTGAAATCCTGAATATTATAACCATGATAATTTCTTCATCAGGGACTCAATCAAAACAGTTTCAAAATCGAAATAAAAAAGTTGTGTACAAATAATTCAGATTGATAATTGATACCTATGATTTTTTGTAGAATATCGTTTACTTAGCGTTGATGAATGAAATAATATCTACTCAATTTCTTTCAGTTCAAGGTTGCAACTAGCTTTGCATTGAATTCTTATAGTGGAAAATTTTTTCGAATTCAAATTTATTTTTTCGATATGACAATTGTTGAATTTAAATATTTCATTGAGGAATATATCACATTATGGCTTCCAGGTAACTTAAAAACTGTTATTGTTACACAAAGAAAATTCAGAAATATACAGAAACTGTTATAAGAATGAAGAATCAGTTAAGTTTCTAACGAAGGACCATTTCGTAATTTAATTCTTTCACTCGACAAAATCGAAATGAATGTATTTTCAGATCGTATTTTAATAACAGTGGAACTTCCCTCTAACGAAAAAGCTAAATCCGCAAAAAAAATTCGTTATAAAAAATTCCGTTGAAAAAAAATTGTGTTTCTATAGTCGGCAATGTCGCGGTCGACTTCACTGATAAATTTAAGTTTATCAAACTCAAGAACTTTCTTCAGACATTTTCGCACAACTTTTCACACTAGCCCAATGGTTTGATCGGAATTAAACAGCCAGGGGTGTATTTAAAACTGATTCAGAAGGATCTCTCTGCCCGCCGTAATGATTAACGTCCGGAAAATTTTCGGAAAAAACCCACCCTTACACTCTCTCACCAATACCCATTCAAAGAGTGATTTTCTTTGAATATTTCGTAATAGAGATATTTCACTCCGTTTTAGACGGTGTTTTTAACATAGAATTTGGATTCAAGGTGCAATGTCTTGTACGAAATTCGTTATACAGAGAAATTCGTTCTACAGACGTTCATTATAGGGAAGTTCCACTGTATCAAAATAGCAAGAAACGAGACATGCTATTACAATCATTGATTGATCATAGTCCCAAAATGTCCATCAATATTCCCGAATAAAGAAAACTTTTTCTTTGCAGGTCCCTCTAATAATCCTAAAATTATGACCGAAGAAAATGAAGAAGAGGAACAAACAATCGTTACATTTGATCAGAAAACATCGGATAATCGTCTCGTAGTTAATAAGTGAGTATAATAATCATTCCCTCAATTAAAAGATTGTAAAGAATATCAGCTGACAAACATAATTATTGTCTTCAAAAGCAAACTAGTAGGGTATTGAGAGTGAAGTTTTATGAGTTATCTAATGAGGAATTCAGATAGGTTGATATATCATTTAAAATTGAGTAGGTATTTTTTGCCTGAAATATGGCGACTGAGAAAAAGTTAGTGCACTACTAACTGTCACTAGCACAATCTGTTCACATTATGCTACTCGTAGTAGGAAAATAGTACCTAAGTACCTACTCTATTACTGTGCAAGTTCGGTTTACATTGGTAGAGTAAATGGAAGAGTTCACTAGCAAACTTTTTTACGGAAATACTCCACTCTACCCATTTCAGTAGAATAACTGTGGGCGTTTCTGAAACTTACTCAGGGTAGATAAACTCGATCCATTGGACCACGTGACGGTTCTACTCGGTTCACGGACCCGGGTTCTAAGTTTACGAACACACCAGGTTTATGATTTGAAGCGACAGTCGTATCAATAACATAACCAAATATTTATGGATTTATTTTTCAGTCCTAGTTTATTTTCGGATTGTCTCTGGCTTTGCATGCACTTATTGGCTTTTGTGAAATATTTCTTTTAATTTCTGGTTTGCCCTTCCATGTTTAATGTTTTTTTGAGTAACTATGTTGAAGAAGTAGAGAAAATATTTTTTTAATTCCAGTTTATTTACTGATTGTCTCTAGCTTTGCTTGGATTTATTGGCTTCTGTAAAATCTTTCTTATAATTTCTGGAGTTCCCTCGCATGTTCAATCTTATTTCTGAAGAAATAAAGAAGGCTTTAACTTTAACGCAAAAAGATCTGCATACAAAGTTATGAAGAAGATGTTTCATATTATTTTCTCGGCTCATAAAACCACACATTTTACACTGAGCCAAATTCTCTTCTCTTTCCATATTTTTTAGGAATAGAATATATGAAATTACTAAGAAAAGAGTAGAAGAATCCAGTGCGCATGCGGTGACTCTACGCCCCTGCTCTCGTGTAGGGTTACGATAGATCAATCTGAGTCAGTGATTGAGTTAATAGCACCGTACTTTTCGAACACTGGTTGAATGTTCGGGTCAGGTAAACGAACGCGAAGGGTAGGGATCGAGTTAACCCGAGTAAGTATCCGAGAACGCCTTGTATTCACGTTACCAGTAATTCGAAAGGATTGGTTAGTCATCCAGTAAACCAGTAGAGTAAAGTAAAATTGTGGAAGTGGGGATGGGATAGTAGAATTGTATAATACATACTATGATCGTAGGTTGTCTATTCCACATGTGCTATCCACTCTACTCTACCGTGTATCTCTAGTACTCTTACTATTACTAGTACAATCTGCTTATATTATTCTAGTAGGAGTATTGATCATCTTTTACTCTACCATAACCTTCTCTGACTTGAGTTGGAGCAGGCTCTGACTCTACCATAAGATCGCAGTGCTGAAACATCCCTAAAATGGACTCTTAACATCTGTTCATCTCTTGTCTAGACTGAATCCACAATCATATAAATCCCAGGGACATTCGAATCTCGCAAAAATTGAAACCAGTCTCGTTCCAAAGAGAGTATTGATCTTTCATTAATATCTCGAATTAGATCATTAATCAATCAATGAAAAACGGTCGAATAAAAACCGCCGTTCGCAATGATAGATGTGGTCACATATGTGATCGTCTCCGAAATGGATTTAAATGAGTTATAATTGAATGTCCGTGTCGTCTTCATAAAATCTCTATTGTGATATCATATTGAATTAGCCTTGAATCACTTTCGCGAGCAGTTCTATGAGGAGCAAACTCTGCGGCAGTTTAGAGTTGCTCAATTGTACTCACGATATGTTCGAGTAGTATCAGAACAATGAACTGCTGATTTTTTTCACCGGTGCATGCATGTTCGATATTTATCGGTGATGATGCTTGTGTAGGTTGAGTGAGATGAAATTTCGTAACTTTAGAGGGTGAGTTGACAATTGACAGTAGGGGTTGATTGGTTTGTGTCCTAAGGGTTCATTCTTCTCAATCTATTGCGCGATTTGCTTTCAGATGTATCGTAGTGTCTAGTGTCCTTTCAATTAAATGTCTCTTATTTTGTAAGGAAATTGAAAGTGAATTAGTCACTGTTGATAAAATCGAAATTGAGAATAATTCGTCTGATTGTTTAAAATCTGAGGGTTCATTCTTCTCGACTTTTTGTGTGATTTGCACCAAGAAACAGTTTGCTACCGTGTAGTTGTTTCGCTGGAATGTCCCTTATTTTGTGAGGAAATTGAAAGTGAATTACTCATTGATGATAAGTCCGAGGTTGTGAATAATTCTTCTGAGCTGGATGGTCAAATTTGTACGTTATCTGATTTTTTTCAAGTTTGTAACTTTTTGGCAAACTTATTTCTTTTTCGTTTCCTAGAGATCCATACGAAATTGCAGACAAGTTTTTGCATCGTTATTAAGCAGATGAATATAAATTCAGACCTCATCAATTCTTGTTCTCGAAAATAATACAATAATAAAATTTCAAATCCACATAACTCGCAAACCACTTGACAATTAAATCCATTTAATTGACTAACCGAGAAATTTCAACCACATAGGTACCTATGTAACAGAGATTTAAAGTTTATATCATTCCTATTCGAAATATTCCTGCGAAATTTCACATACGTTTTAACCTACATCTACATGAGCATCTACATATCAATTCGATACGGTATTTCTAAATTAAAAAAAAAACTGAAGGTTTCTGGTTCTTTATTTCGAATGGTAGAGTGAGTATGGCCAGAGAAATTGATTTTGACATCGGATTCTTCATTTCGAAACTCGAAAGACACTTGAGCTAAACTAAAGCATTCTGCTGCCCTTCATTTATGTCTAGACTTCAAACGAGATAATTAGTTATAGCGAAAAAATTTAATCATTAATGTTTTTGTACTGTTTGTCCCTGTGATTTATTTTATTCGACGAGTTGCAGTTACTAGAGTTGTCCGCAGGAAACTTAAACAACTGTTCTCTTATTTTCACTTGCAGACCCTCACAAAGATTTGTCTTCAGTGATATATCATGCTTATCTCTTGAGAGTTTGTAATATAATAATGAACATGTATAACTTTCAAATAATACTCCAAAATCCTTATTTTACATTCAGTGTAATGAACCAATAATTCTTTTATGATAATTTTCCTATAAATTCAAGGCTCCTCAACACTCAATACGTTCATCATCAGAAAGAGAAACAGTCATTTTTAAAATGTTTTTGTTGTGAACCGGGTGTCTTAAATTCGTTGTCTAGTGAGGGATGTCAGAAACACGATGAGCTAGAACAAAATGTAATAAAGAAAAATTTATCACATCAATGAATTCTACTGAAAAAGTGCCTGTATAATGTTTTACTTTCATGTTTATAACTTCAGTAATAAAGAAGTTACGAGAACTTTTCATTTGACGCCATTTTCCAATTTTCACTAATAGTTCGAAAACGGGTTGATTTAGAAGGTAGCGGTTTTCACCAAATGAATTCTCTCAAAAAGTGAGCTCGAAATGTGCCACACATTTTATTCTAGCTCATCAGGTTTCTCAGATCTCCTCATTAGACAACGAATTTAGGACACCCGGTACATGAGATGTTGCCAATTATTGATTTCTGAAGCACATGAAAATTTTGATTACACTGAATGATTTTTCTTGTGTGGTACCATAAATTCAAGGAAATATATTCAATGAGTTTTATGAGTCAGGCCGAAGCTGTATTCAAGCAGACATTTTCCACTGAACTCAACAAATGATTTTCGTCATCAGATAATAGTGTAATTGTATTTCCTCTTCTCATATTATGTCAATGAATGATAATACATGGCCAATTTATCACAGCAACTATACTAGGAAATAGTTTGAACAATGATATACAGTCTGTTCTCTGATGTATTCCAAACATACACCTTTCAAACATTCAAATTGGTGACATTTTTTTTCTGTTTCAGAAGATTGAACTTAGCTGTAGCAATAGTAACCAGAGCTGTCCTGCCAACATTATTCAACATCTATTACTCACTCCTTCGAAACCAACAAATTTTAGTAGATAATATATGTAACCAAGTGCTGCCATCTATTCTTGCATTCATAGTAAATACAATCTCAAGCTCAACGCAGTCATGGCGGCAAGAAATCTCCTACGTTTCACAAGAAAGGATTGGAGGAGAACACAATGAAATAACCATAGAAACTAACGAACAAGGGGTTGAGAGATCAGTGGAAATGAGCATCCTTATGAACCAGAGGTAAGCTGTATAAACTACTAGCTTTTACCCGCGACTTCGTCCGCATAATGCATAATGTCTATCTAATTACCTCCTCAAGTTTAAAGCGTAGCTAGTTATGTAGTACTACATATATTAATTCTGTGGTGTAGGTAATTAGATTTTATCTGTATGTAATGTAACAGTCAGTTGAATAAAAAATCGTATACAAATCAGATCAATAGTTTTGGCGTAATGTGATTCTAGACAGAGTTTTAATGTTGTAGACTCGGTTGTAGATAGGTAGCTGTGTATAGGTTCCTGTGGGAATGAGATATTTTCCCGAAGTGAAAAGTAGTCTGAATTTTGGTACCTTCCTACCCTATAAGTTAAGTAGTGTGATGGAATGTCGCTAAGTTTCGATCCAAGTAAAACTGTTAAATAAAGACAGTTGCATCAAAATTTTATCATAAAATTCCTAAATTATGGCGCCTACCGACCGACTAACTTGAAGTATTAGTAACACTCAGTTAAAAAAAACATCAAAATCATTTTAGTAGCTATGGCGTCATGCGCTTCTTGACACGATCACGCTAGATTTCCGCGGGAATGAGGTATTTTCCCGCCGTAAAAAGTAGCCTGTGTCTGTGCCTAGGATCCTATCTTTATATTAACCAAGTCTTATAAAAGTCCGTTCAGACGTTGAGGCGTGAATGAGGTAAACTTTTAAAACAAACGATTAAAAATCACTATTTAGTTAGTTTTCTGCCTACGCCTTAAGTATGATGGCATGAATATTAATAGCCCATATCCTTTTCCAAGTTACTATCTAACACCTAACTAAATTTCATCAAAATCCGTTCAGCCGTTTAGGCATGATAGAGCAAAACACCCAGCAAAAACCATAAAAAAATCACTAACACAATTTAGTTTTCTGTCTACTTCCTACCCCCTAAGTACGATGACGTGATCATTTTGATCTTATATCCGCTTTTAGGTAACCATCTATTACCTTACTAAATTTCATCAAAATCTGTTCAGCCGTTTAGACGTGAAAGAGCAAAAGTCCCAACAAAAACGACTAAAAATCACTAACTCAATTTAGTTATCTGCCTACTGCCTACTCCCTAAGAACGATGACGTGATTATTTATAGCCTATGACCATTTCTAGGTTATCATCTATCACCATACCAAATTTCATCAAAATCCGTTCAGCCGTTTAGGCGTGAAGGAGTAACAGACAGACAGACAGACAAAGTTACTTTGCATTTATAATATTAGTATGGATAAAGAAGGTCCTCTGTTTTCCGCTTCTAGATTCAAGATTTTATTCAGAGGTGTTTGTACACTGAGACATAATGTTCTATTGGGTCCTACAAATCTTGAGATGTCCTCAGTGTGGTATCAGGGAAGAAATTTTCCCTGATAGTTTCCTTACCTAGGCACCCTCTCTGTTGAGTACTTATAGCTTGAAATTCCGTTACAAGATGTTTTGGTCTACATCTACATAGTCTCATTTGGTTTTGCTGAGACGCCAATAGTCCGTGAGCTATTCTTCATGAATACCAAAAAGGTTTAGGATTTTTCTGTACTGGAGGTTATGAGAACTTATTTAGGATGTTCTAGGTGTGAAAGGATTCGATAGAAGAAAGCCTTCTTGTCTGCTTTCTCTCTTCTTGTGGATGCCTGTTTGTAGGAGCTCCTTCCGATTTCTAAGAAGAGTTCGGGTCCTTTTGAAGTAGTCGAAGTGGTCTAGAATCCATGCCTTCCAAACTACTTACTTGAACTAATGTTGGTCGGAGTTCAGCAACTTAGTGGTGCAGGCTATTACACTTAACGTGAATGATAAAGTATGGTTAAATTGGTACTTCGTCAGTATCTCTCCAGTTTAAGCTGTGCACAATATGAAAAAGTATTCAGTTATAACAATTCCAAATAGATTCGTCTATGTTGAGAGAGCTTTCTTTCTGTCTTAATTCCAGCGACTTATTGAGTCTTTAATTCGTCTATTGAAAAATGTTTGGAAATACAACCACTTGCCAGTGCTCTTCTTGAGGAGAACTTTTCCGTTAATTCGTAACTTCAACAGCACATTTGCTTTTACCTCTGGTGTACACTTCGAACCTCTAAGCTTGTTATGCATTCCATCCGTAGATAATTAAGAGGAGCAAACCTAACTGAATTACTGTAATCGGAGGAAATTAGCGGAACAAAATACAATGCAAGTCATCTTTAATCTCATGATTAACCAGTGCGTTTCACAATAGCTGACTGTTTCGAATTTGGTTTTAAATACGCCACAACGTGCAATCCATAATCCATGAATGAATAATGAATGGCTAACAATTGATCCGGGAACTCTGAACATGATGATAATATAACCAGCTTTGTATGAAGCAATTGATCATCAATTTCTCGTAAGAATTCCGTCAATTTGGTATTCGAAATGCTGAACTTCTCATTATAGAGAAAAAACACTTTTCCAGATGAAAAACTTAAGTGATTTTGAAGACACTACATGTTTAGAGCTATAAAAAACTTATCTTCAGAAGGAAAAACACAAAAGTGAAGCTAAAAACAGAAAACTCATGGAGATACGACAGCAAAGCGAAATATAAAACATCAAAAGTTAAATTATATAAATGACCTAACTTTAAAAAACGAAGACAAAGAAGGAAAAATTGAAAACAATTAAAATAGATATGAAAATCAGTTGATTTTAAGTCAGTTTTTCAAAAAAATAATTAATACAAAAAACAGTGACATAAGAAATCTAAAAATTGAAAATAGGCAGAATGTCACCAGAATAAACTTACAGGTAATCTTAAAAAAATACTGGGTGCTTGTTAGTGATATCATAGGAATCATTTTTAGACCATTTGTATAACTTAACAACCATCAATGGATTATTTTTTGAAGATTACCTGTAATTTTATTCTGCCTTTTTTCAATTTTCGATTTTTTATGTCACTGTTTTCTGTATTTATTATTTTTTGAAAAAACTGACTTAAAATCAACTATTGGCCATAAAAATCATTAATCATCTCTCGATATCTCAATACATTCATCGTAACTGTTGCTCCACTTTCGGCTACAGCAGCAATGTTCTCGGCTGTTCTTGAGCGACGTGCACGGGTTTTATTCTTCACATCACTCACTTGTCCCAACAGCTCGAATTTTTCACCAATTTCTTTATTGCGGTCTAACAATTTTCACCATTTTTAAAGTGACTTTTAATAATATCAATGCGTTTTTGAAGCGTGTATCGTTCGTTCATATTAATGGCGTAGTTTTTACTTGTCAAATGTCAAAAAATGACAGCTTCAATCGTGACATCTACCGAAATAGCGGTCTATTCAAAATAACACCTCTTATTGGAAAACCCTTTACATATCCACGTAGAAAATGAATTTCTTCGCGAAAAAATTCAATTCCTACCTGCACATACCAGTGATTGGAATAGATTTTCAAGTAGTTCAAGTAGTCTGTTAGTTCACAACCTTTTTTTCTTCAAGGGTGAAATCGAAGCTGATGTCATCTTCATCCACGGCCTCCATGGCGGTCTGGGCAGGACCTGGACTCAAGGCCAATGGAGACACGAAAACCACAAGCTTAAGGACCAGCTTCCCACCACGGCCCCAACAGGAGAAATGTACGTACCTCCTAAGAAGCAATCCTTGACGGGGACCATCCTCAGCATTTACAATGCCAGAGCAAGGGAGAACAGAAAAAGGTCGAAAGATTACGAGTATATAGAAACAAGAGAAGAATGGGATGTAAATGAGATAGATGATGAGAGGTTTGGAGAAGACTTGTCAGATTGTTGGCCTAGAGATTGGATCAAGTTAGATTGTCCTGGCGTTAGAGTTATGGCTCTTAACTATGACACTGATGTGCTGTGGTGCCCTGTATGGATGAAACAGCGCAAAAGGTAACATCCTGTAAGCACAATATTTCTATTTAGTTTGAGATTTTCGATGCTTAACCCTCTTACCTTGAATAATATTTGTCCTGTATTATCTTTCAACGAACCCGAAACACTCTTCAAGGAAACAAATTTTACTTGAACCTGAAGAGAATATGTAAGGCTCACACCCTTATATCAAATTTTTTCACATAATTTACTGCTCGCACTGAAACAATATTGGTCTAATAGTGCTATTAAATTGAATTGTGAATATATATTTTCTCAAATAAAATTGCTATATTCAGGTCGTCCCATTTAAAATTATTCACCCTCAGTAACTCAACAACGAATCAGAATTTGTAAAAACACTCAGACAGGTCGACATGATCTGGGATACAAAGCTTGTTTCTAGTAGCAACCCCATGCAGAGGATTGCAACCCAATCTGGAGTTTGAATATAGGATAAGTTTTGTAGCACAAATGTATGCATGAATTCAAATTTGAACCTGCAGTTTGTTATACAGTGTTTGGTCATGACTTAGCGATAATTCAAGGTCATCAAATATACCTAATATTATCGACAAAAAACACCCAAACTTGGAAGTTTACCCCCTCAGTTTTGGAGTAGCCCCATTTTAAATTACTTTTTATTTTCGTTGACCCTTCCGAATAATATCGATTTTTTCGGACATAAAGGACCTACAGATGTAAAAAAAATGTTTTTTGAAAGATGATACTACCAAATTTCATTGAAGTATAACAATATAAAAACATTCAACTTGAAAACGCCATAAAAAAATTCTTTGAAAAAGTTCATAGTAAAAATATGTACTGATTTTCTTAGTAAATCCGCTATAGAAAAATAACTAGCACGTTGAAGTATAATTTTTTTTCATGATTTAACACGCAAGGATATTAGCTACAAAACAGCATTTACATCATATCTGTAAGTGACATAATTTGAGAGTTATTGCTGCTCGAACATAATCACTACGCGAGCAAAAGACACAAGACAGGTCTTCATTGAAAATTATCGAAAGTGCAGTACTGAGGTTTTTTTATTTTATTAATTTTCATAAGAGTCATGTTCGAATAGCAATAACTCTCAAATTATGTAACTTACAGAAATGATGTGAGTGTTGTTTTGTAGCTTGTGTCCTTGGCCTTGCGTGTTAAATAATTGAAAAAAAAATTCTTCAATGTGCTAGTTCTTGTACTATTGCGGATTTACTGATAAAATCAGTAAATACTTTCACTATGAACTTTTTTAAAGAATTTTTTATGGCGTTTTCAAGTTGAATGTTTTTATATTGTTATACTTCAACGAAAGGTGGTAGTATCATCTTTCAAAAAACATTTTTTTCACATCTGTTGGACCTTTATGTCCAAAGAAATCGATATTATTTGGAAGGGTCAACGAAAATAAAAAGTAAATTTCAAATGGGGGCTACTCCAAAACTAAAGGGGTAACTTCCAAGTTTGGGTGTTTTGTCGATAATATTATGTAGGTATATTTGATGACCTTAAATTATCGCTAAGTCATGACCAAACACACTGAAAAAATGAATGTTTCATTTAGTTTTACCATAATTCCATAAGAAACACCCTGTAACTTTGTGAATGTTCTCTTTATACAACACAAACTGCAGGTTCCCACAAATTTGAATCCATGCAATACATTTGTGCTAAAAAATTACACACTTTCCGTATTCAAATTACTGAGGTTGCAACCCTTTCTAGGGGGTTGCTAAGAAACAAGCTTTGTGTCCCAGATCATGTCTCCCTGTCACCAAAAATCTACCTGTCTGGGCGTTTACACAAATTCTGATTCGTTGTTGAGGGTGGACACTTTTAAATGAGACACCGTGTATCAAGTCTTTCCATTCAGATTTTTATGTGTAGAAGAATGTTTCTTTGAATTGATGATTGAGTGAATTAACTTTTCCAACTGTGTTTTCACCTTATAATATTGGTATAACGTAATTTCTAATAATAGGGTACTTATTTCCTGGAACGAATTTCTGAATTGCATAAATAGGCATTTACTTTTTAATGTTTAGAGGAAGAGGACGACCAGTTGAATGGTTCTATTAATTGAGGATGATTTAGTCAATTTATGAACTGAAGTCAAGTACGTAATGACACTGTGTAATGGCTTGCTTGATGATAGTAATAACTGAAAATTGAAGAGCTGTTTTCGATAAAATATCGTAATCTAGCATTATTGCAGTAATAATAATTCTCGTAATTTTATTGAGGACCTGATAAGTCTTATAATTTTTAGAATTCATTTAAAAATTATCGGAAATGCAATAAAAAATATGAGAATCGAAATTAGTGGAAATGAATAAGTTTTTTTCTGTTTTTGTAAAAAATAAATACCTAAAAATTTCTTCTATTCTATTCACTCTTTTTTGCCTGAATAGTCGAATGAAATCCGGTTGTAAAATATTATATTATCCACGACTATTGTAAAATCCGTCCATTGTATACATCTCTGTGCTTGTCCTTGATAATACCCATTAATCACATGGGAATAATGAGATTATAATTACTGCTGTCAGATGCTTCCTAGATTTAGCTTTCATAATATAATATATTATGTAATATATTATATTATATATAATATTTTTAAAATTGGTATTTCTTCAGAATTCTGAAGTACTCCAACTAACAAATATGGGCATACCTTGTCAATCGAGGGCCAAATCTACTTTCATTATATCAATTGAAGCTTTTTTTACAAAATACAATGACTAGTTCTGCAGAAATTTCTCATGTAGGTATCAACTTCACTTTTCCACGCTTGGCATAGAAGGGTCTTGTCGCGGTCGCCAAATGTTTAAAAATCTTCAAGATATACACATATTTAGTAGTCGTGGATGAAGTATAGTATGCTACTAGCGTATAATGGCTGTTATTCACTCGGTGATTTGGGCCACTCGCATACGGATCGTGGCCTAAACTTCACCTCGTGAGTAATAGCTATCATTATACGCTCGTTGAATAATATACTATTTTGCCTGAATAGTAGAATAAAATCCGGTTGTAAAATATTATTTTTGAGGTGTAAAAGTACAGTATAAGAGTAATTTTTTTAATAGGTCTGGTATGGTTGAAAGAAGTGACGAAATGATCGAGGAGTTACTCAGGGTAGGAGTGGGACAAAAACCAATAATATGGGTTGGACACTCCAAAGGAGGCTTGTACATAAACAAATTATAATGAATGGTAAGTACTTACTGAAGAGTTTCTTTTCGACGTCCATTTTCTTTGACCTAGTTATATCGATGGGTAAAAGAAATTATGTGGAGTAATGTATATACCGATAGAAATGGCATTGAGTAAAAAATGTTTGTTACTTCACCATAATTTCATAGATTATTCATAAAGGATGAAAAACTTGTAATTCATTTATAATGTGAAATCGATCGTAATTCGTAATCAACAATATCCATTAGAATGAATTCTTGATTGAATGTTTTATTTATTTCATTTTTGTCTATTTTTTCGTCATCTGGTGATAATTTCATTATCATGATTGAATTTGTAACTACCTAATACTTTATAGTTTATGTTTATTGTTGAAGTTGTTCTACAAAAAGTTTATTGAAACATTAATGCCGACTTCAAAAACCACAAATGTAGATAAAGCCTGCATTAACCTTGAATATCAATATAATTCTCACTGCTCAGTGCAGTTAAAGCTACTTAAAAAGGAAAAAAAGTCAGTTATTATTAATTTATCGAAAACATCTCAGAAATCGACATCGGCAAAGCTGAAGAGGGAATAAAGAGAGGCACTAATCCGTGGAATTAAAGCTTCGTTCGCACTACGCTAGTAGTTTAGTCGAGTAACTAAAAATGTAGTTACTAAACGTCTGTGAACACCAAGAATTTAGTCGAGTATGTTAGTGTGTAGTTTAGTCGATTCGATCCATTTGGTTCTATTTTATCGATCGAGTAGAGTACCCCACCACGCGATACTCTTCACTCGCTCACTGACTCGACAGGTTCGAACCGATCAGTTTAGTCGAGTGCATTAGTATTATTATTTACCGCCAACATGTACCATAGATAACCTAAAATCATAGGTAAAATACTTGTTCTATGCCAAAAATGTCTTTCCGTTGGAGCGAAATAATCGTAACAGAATACGTCAAACATGAATGTTTGTGGAAAATTAAATCATTCGGAAACAAGTAAATGAAGCAGTCCGCATACCAGGATACAAATTTCATCATCCACCTCTTCTAAAATAGCCATCACGATTAGATAAACAAGTTTATTTATTTTACGTTGCAATTTGTCCATTGTACGAATGGTTTCGATTCGCTTCAAAGAAATCTCGTAAAAATGTGTGCGTTGGGAGTTGTTCATTCGACAAAGCGCTTCTCACTTGTGAATTCTACTCGACCAAAGTGCTAACGATTGAATGGATAGTAGCTTCTAAATTTCTCACCACTCGACTAAGCTACTAGCATAGTGCAAACAAGACTTAAGAGAGGCTGCTTATCCCTAGGTACTTTTTATTCCTGGTGATAAAATATCTCTTTGTTCCTAAAATTAGGGAAAAATAACTACTAGATTAATCCCTGAAAAATAAAGACAGTTACATTCGTAGAAAAGAAATCGATAGAGCAAAATTCATCGACAATTTTATTAATTTCAATGTTTTTTCGCAGCTGCTGAAAGAGGACGCCATAACAGAGTTGAAGTTCAAAACATAAAAAAGCAGACTAAGGCAATAATGTTCTACAGCGTGCCTCATAAAGGCTCGATTTTAGCAGATGTTTCCTTACCTTTTCTGAGAAAAAGTGTTGAACTTTTAGAAGTACAAAGAAGTAAGTATTGCTACAATGAAAAATGTATCCACAATTGAAGCAAACATCACATCTTAGGCAGTTTTAAATGAAAGAAATCATTGTTTCAGATTGTGATTTCATAATGGATTTGGACAGAAGGTTCCTAAGTTTATGTCAAAGTGGTGAATTTTGCCCCGAAATTTTCAGTTTTATTGAAACCTCTTTCACTATGATGTCATTTGTGTTCCTCAAGATTGTTGCTTTTGATTCAGCAGGTGAGTTCTGATTAAAACAAAGTACCTTTCAAGTATTTCGTAATATTGGATCGATTATCAATATTATTTGGAAAATAAAACATTTTCTTTCATATTATTTCATCGTGTAAGCTACTATAATATGGGTTATTATCATTCCCATTTCTCGTAGAAAAGCCTTGTTATTTTAAAGGTACCATATACAAGTTCTTCTGCTTTTTGCTAACAAGCAGAGGGTTTGAGTTTTTGTATACCTGAAAACTTTATCGACGCAAAAATTATATTCTATCTCAAAAATTTTGCCTATCTTTCAATGTAAAGAATTTTAAGGGTTGCGTACCTTGCAAAATTGTTAACTTTTATTGTTTTTTTTTCAGATCTGGGTATAGGAATGAAATGTGGCGTGCCATTAGATCATCGAGAAATCTGTAAACCGGCTGGCCGAGATTGTTTTTTATATGTAGAATTAATAAAGTTAATCAAGAAAGTACTAAACAACAATTTGATTGAATTATTTGTTCATAACTTGCGAATTGTGATAGTTTTTAATGTTGTAATATTGTATATTATCAACAGAGTACATTTATTTGAAGTTTTTCTATATTACTCTTTTCCTTCCTTCTCATTATCCCTCTAAAATAAATATCATAAAAATCAAAATATAGAAACATTATTTTTCCATATACCTACAGACTAGTGATACCATATAGCATTGTTTAAGGAAACAAACAATGCATATATCTACCTTACTATCGTTACAAAACATCATTATAATGGTTGATGACAAATTAATGTTATTAACATATAAAATCGAAATAGTAAAATAGCCCTCTCGTTCACATAAAAAACGCACAAATCATTTTGACACATTTGAAATTGACGATCCTGAAACATTTCCCTTTGCTTCTTTCCAAAAATTCTGGTTTTCTACAGAGAAATAGTTTTCAACAGAGAAATAAATTTCTACAGAGAAATAGTTTTCAAGTTCTTTACAGAGAAATAGTTCTCTACAGAGAAATAGTTTTCCAGTTTTCTATGACATAAGTGAAGCCGTTGTGGGTTGTTGTCATCTCTTTTCTGTGATATAACCTAAAAATTTTTTGTTTATTTACTGTCCAACTGTCCTATCAAATATTTGATTATAAATAGTAACAAAGTGGCATAATATCACAGAGATTCTCCTTCGAACATTTGATTTCCCATTAAAATCGAACCTTGATGATTAGGAACATGATGTCCAAGCATAGTTATGAAGTCCTACGGAATAAATTTCGAGGTTCCCTTCTGGGTTCACTACTTGGAGACTGCCTGGGAGCCCCATTTGAAGGTGACTTCATTACAGCTGGAGACAAAATTGTTATAAAAAATTATTTCGATAAATTGGAAGCTCCTGATTTCAAAGGTAGGGAGGGCACTTTTTGTTGAATGGTTCAATATACTTGAACTACTTTGTTTTCAATCTCTATTTGATAGAATGAATATTTCAAGGTCCTGTTAAACAATACACGGATGATACAGCTATGACACAAAGTATAGCAAAGGCATTGATAGATAAACCAGAACCAGACTACACGTTGATGGCCAAACTTTTTGTGAAGGAATATTTCGGGAACCAAAACGAGGTTATGGTCAAAATGTCATCACTGTTTTCAATAAACTAAAGCAGACTAAGTTTCAAGATGTTTCAAGCCAGCAAGTGAACAATTTGATGGTTCTGGTTCTCTCGGTAATGGGGGGAGCTATGAGAATTGCCCCTATAGCCCTATATTTTTTTGACAGATATGATTTGATGGTAGATACAGCAACAAAAACGACTAAATTGACCCATACAAATCCTATAGGAATAAATGGAGCGTTATTGCAATGTATGGCTATTCAGCAATGTCTTATGGTGAAACATGGTGAGGAAATTGATGTACATCGTTTTGTTCAAGAGCTTTTGCACAAGATGAAACCATTGGAATATGAAGATGATGATGATTTTGAAGAGTATGTAGATATTGTTCCTCTTCACATTCAATGATTTTTTTAACTTTTCACAATAGTTCGAAACTAAAAGAACTTGTTTTTCGTTTGCTGGTTATCAAATGCAAAAGTATTTCTTATTATGTTTCAGAATCATTGAAAAACCATACAGGGAGAAGCTGTTAACTGTACAAAACTTATTACAGAGGACATATGAACCTGATGAACTTTACGATGAAATACTTGAAACATTAGGAAATTCAATATCAGCTCTAGAATCTGTCCCAACTGCTATTTATTGTTTTTGAAAGCATGTGAAGAAAGTACTGAAACTAAGGTGGGTATTCTTCATAAGAATGCAGCTCTTGATGTGCTTCATGAAAATATTAATAATTTCCAGGATATATTCAGAAATTCAGTAGAATATGCAATTAGCTTGGGAGGAGATACTGATACTATAGCTAGTATGGCTGGAGCTATAGCTGG
The DNA here is from genome assembly GCA_013421045.1 of Propylea japonica. Lineage (NCBI taxonomy): Eukaryota > Metazoa > Arthropoda > Insecta > Coleoptera > Coccinellidae > Propylea > Propylea japonica. The sequence continues at coordinate 9,051,714 of CM024242.1, read as the reverse complement.
TGCATATGTTGGTGAAGAAAATTTGAACAAACAGTTGATCAAACATTGTGAGAAACATGAGGAAACCATAGAAATGGCTGATAATCTATTGGCTGCCAGACAGGAAGAATCTGCAGAGATAAAAAATACTTAACAATATCTCTAATTACCACTGTTTTCGAAATACTGTAATATATTATTTTTTTAATATATTGTTATTGTTGAAATTGAATTTTTATTGAATTTGATCTCATCAACATTCACTACTGTGTCAACAATAAGCAGTGCTGTGCTTGAGGTGGCGTGAAGACCAATAGCCAAAGCCTACACAGAACACAGAAAAACCGCACAAGCTCAATAGCTTTCAAGAGTCTTCAAAGAAGCATACAAGCAGTTACTATAATCATAATCAATCAATCACACAAATGTATAATAATGTGAATATTCAGATATTTCATTAAGATACATAACTGAGATATGGATGTCTTGTGACCCTACTACCAAATTTCAAGCAGTTTATCAACTTTTTGAAAGTTAATCAAGTTTATGGATGAAGGTTTTGCGAGGATTAAAATAAAATTTGTCAGGGATAAAGGTTTTTTAAACAATTCCTGTATGTACGAAATAGGGTAAACTTTATCTGCACAAGCCCAAATTATGAACAGTATATTGAAACAAAAAACTATTTTTGCTATTGCACTACATTTCTGAAATAAAAGCAATTTAGATATTTTTGAATATTCACTGAATGATTTATGATTCAAATAAATAAGATGAAGTTATTGCTCTTCATCTTCCTAATAAAGTTTTCAAATTTTAATAAAAATAAACAAAAACAACAAAGGTACAAGAAAACATTTTGCTTAAATAACGAATAAATAATAATTTAGTCATGCTACACACTATCATCAATTACTGTTTCCTTTAAATAAATTATAAATACATCAATTCTTACATTGCTCTATAAAAATAAGGTTCAATCTATATCACTTCGATATATTTACATGAAAGGTTTGTGAAGAATAACAAAAAAACATGGGTTCAGTTATAACGAGATGGACAAAATTATAACAATTTAACTGGAGTAACATACGTTATTATGTTTTGAAATTTAAAATTTCATCAGTCTTTTTACATTAGTCTATAAAGCATCAACATTATTGTTATATTTACAATGTCATTATTTTATTATTCGTTCAGTACATCTACAGACACAGTGAAGTCTTTTTTAGGTAATTGGCTAGGATTGTTCAGTTTCGAATTTATTTCATCCCTTAAATATACTAACACTTTTCTAATTTGCATGTTCTGCAGTGGTGATAATTTTAGGGCTTCTTTCACATCCTTCAGGGCCTGATCATAGTTTGAGTAATTCAGATATGCTTTGGCTCGAGCGTAGTAGGCTTCATACGATTCTGGTTTCATTGACAATACTTCGTTAGCTAATTCTATTGCTTCGTCGGTTTCCTGTGAGAAAATGAATGTGTTAATAAGGTTTTTTCTCTTCTACTGATTACTCTTACTTAGATATATTATAGACATAACATCAAATGAACAACACTTTATTAACTAATTTAGGCTAATTAGCGACTACTCGGCAAGAATGAAAATTCAATATGGCGGTGGATGGCACATTATTATTCTATGGTTTACAAAGTTAAAATAGCTTACTTATTATTTAAATTTTAAATGCCTTCTAAGTGTGAAATGAATGATCACATAACTCACTAAAATCTTTTTGAAACTGTTTGTTTCACATTTTGAACTCTAGATAGATTGCCTGAAGTTTATAACATGGATAAATAATTAAAATATAATAAATAAAATTGTACATACGTTTAGTTTTCTCTGCATCTTGAATAATCAATAGAAAGTTGATACGAAGTTGGTTGAAAGCATGAGTATTAAACCCTGTTCATCTGGAGGAAATTTTTTCAAGGCATACTGGTAACGGTGTGCTGCTTCTCGTAGCCTATTTTTTCTGTACAGAATATTTCCATCTTCTAACAGTTTATTCAGAAGAATGAGTCTGTAAAAAATAATAACTCATTGAAATAGGACATAATGATAAAATAATAAGTGAATATTAATGATCGATACTCTTGTAAAAACATATAATGCTATCCAATCATTACAAGTTTGCGAAAAAACTGAATTCACCTCAGTGAATATGACAACTCACATTATTTCTGGTTTCCCTGCAGCCATCGCCCAGGTAGCCGGTCCAAGTTTAGCTCCCTTCTTAAGGAAGCAATGAATGACTTGAATATTTCTACAACCAATGGCTCTATCCAACGGTCTCATACCATTAAGATCCACATGTTCAATTATAGCACCTTTTTCGAGTAATAGTTGTACAGTTGCTGAGTTCCCTTGATACGCCGCCAAGTCCAACGGAGTTCTTCCCATTTTGTCTGTATGGTTAATTTTAGCTCCCCTTTCAATCAGGCATTGAACTGCCAGCTGTCTGCCCCTCAGCAAAGCCCAGCAGAAAGCTGTCAAACCATCTGAGTCTTCCTTGTGAATATTAGCTCCTGTAATTAATATTTGTCATTATATCAAACATGTATTTGTATTTATAGAATATATTTTTGTTACAAATGTTCTTTTAAACTTTAACAGAGTTGTCTGTACAGGCATTGACTTTAACTAATGGTACAGGTTATGATATTTACCTTTGTCTAGAAGAAGTTCAATCAACCCTACGTATCCCTCAGATGCAGCATACATCAACGCAGTTTTCCCAGTTTTGTCTGATTGTTCTATAGGAGCTTGATGTTGCAGTAGTTTTTCAGCTATTGCCCAATGCCCCTCCTTAACACCACAGATGCAGAGGAACCAAAACTCTCTTATTAGGTACACTCAGCTTCGCTCCTCTCGAAATAAGAACTGAACATGCGTTGTTACATCCATTGTTGCAGCTATCGTCAGAGCTGTTTCACCCGTAATCGTATCTGGAATGTCAATATCTACTTCTGCCATATCAAGCAGGAATTCTACTATTTCTATATGATCTTGACCTGCAGCAGCTATGAGAGCCTGCTGTGCAGCTTCTGCAAGTTGAACGTCAACGGAATCTAGGCTCCAATCACAGGCTATCAAATAGGAAACAATGTTCAAGTAACCATTCCTTGCTGCGTGAACTAATGAGCAATTTCCAGCTGTATCAGGATGGCCAGGTCTTGATCCAGCTGCTATTAAGTGTTTTACTATATCACAATGTCCTTTGGCAGCAGCTAGAGATAGAGCAGTGCAACCTTGACTATTTGTAAGTTCAACATCAGCACCAAATTCGAGTAAAAGGGACACCATAGGGACAATCCCTTCGTTAGCATACATGCAAAGTATTGGCGCGTTTCCTAAGAATGTAGTAATACTATTTGGTGATGCACCAGCTAATAATAACAATCTTGATACTTTCACATTGGGACTGTACATGTTTCTTATATGGCATATAGCATCTGAAGTATTCAGTGAACTATCTGATATCCAGAAAGCTTGTAGATCCTAGAGCTCAAATCTCCTAGCTGAATGTTCTATACACGTGTGCTTTCAGTATGTGATGTGATAACTCCAATGTTTTTTCTGCGTCTAAAGGTGCTTGTATCCTGGACAACCTGAAGGCTATAGCTGCATGCCCAGAACGTAAATCACATAAAATTTGTTGTTCTCGTGTTCATCTCTTCTAATCAACCATTCCCTGAAGGATGGGTGGAAGAACATGTAGGTATTGTCTAATCTCTTGATGAGGAATCCAGAAAGTAATTTGAACGACTGGAGGAATTCGGCCCATGAGATAAAATTGTCCATGGATAGGCGTTGACTGAGTAATAAATTCTAAGAGCGTCAAAGGATAAAGAGCTGCTAAGCAGACACTTAAAATGTTAGAAATTTTCTCGAATGATCTAATCGTTGGAAACCTGAGATTGAAATGCAGTAGATATATCTGGGCAAGACTCACTGGCAGTACTTTATATCCTGAGGATTTGGCTACAAGATGCCCCCTTTCCAATAGATCCAACGTGAGTTTGGTGTGGAGAAATGAGCCCTTACTCAAATTGAGGAGATGTTGGGAGAATTTATGCAAAGATACTGATTCACTCTCCAACTTTCCATTTGTTGAGGCTACTATATTATTTGTATACTGGGGCTGTTCTGTAACTGAAGTTGATGTAATTCAACATGTCTTTCTGGATATTTTCATTACACTGTGAATCTAGGCTTATTCTTGTATAAGTCAATTGTTTGGCGATATCTTGAAGTTGCGTTCGAATAGTGGCAAGAACTTCAACCAACATGGAAAGCTTGGTATATGTTTCAAAAAAAAGTTGTTATTGTATCTCCATGGTCTGGTCGATGGTATTCAGCTTCACAAAGGGCGTCAATCAGAATGATATAGTTAACATTCTTTATTTTCCCTGATTTTTCCAAATTAGTGAGTGGCTCCAAAATACCTCTTACGAATGCTACATCTGGATTAGCTATGCATTCTTTCAGAGATAATGCTGATTGTAGATGTTGTTCACTTAAAAGATGGTCTCTATAAGCAGCCAATTGTGGAGCTTGGCATAACTGTGCTGAAAGTGAATGGATGAAGTCAGGTACTAGGCAAGTGTTGTTATTGTCGGCTTGGCAGAAATGATATGCTACAACGCTGTTAGATAGCTGTTTTATCCTTTCCATTACTAAATCTATTTGATAATAAATACTCTGGGGGCACACTGATGATTCTATTGTGTTCATATTTTGAGTTGCAGTTATGTGGAAATGATCTTTCCTTCTTCCAAAACAACTGTACTGAACCAATTGAAGAATGAAGGCTGTTTTTCCAGTTCCAGGGTTACCAGTTAGCAGTTATTCCGGGGTTTGAAGAAACTGAAAAAATTTAATTATTTATTTAGAGTTCTTCATTTATGGTTAATTTTAAGTTGGTGGTATGGAATCAGATTATTTTTTGATGAACTCTATGTATTTATTAACCAAGATAAAGTTTTTTAGAGCATATATTTCGTTATGTTTGATATGACTTTTTGTTCGAGTTCAGAGTAAAAGAAGTTTTTTGAGACTTTTTACATACCTAGGATATCTTCAATTTCTTTTATCAACCAGTGTCTACCGATGAACAGAGGATCTGGTTCTTGTAGTGGAACTTCGAAAAACAAAGGTTTCAATGTCAGTTGTGGTGGTTTGTACTGGGGAAAACTTATATCACTGGGAGACTTGGCTGCTCTTTTGAAGAAGGCTTTTCTGGGAGTTCTATCCTCTACTTGTGCTTGAACTGAAAATGACGAAATACAATTGAAGAGATTTCTCTGTATGGCATAAGGAGTCAAATATGTGACCAGCTGACCAAAATTCCAAGGAAATTAATGTTTTTGTAGTTGTTGTTTATTGAATTTTTACCTGGAATGTAACGTCTTCTACCAACTGGACTAGAACTACAGTTGCTATGACCAGACATGGACATTGACATAATAGAACTTGTACTTTCAGAATAAGGATTCATCCTGTGTTGATCTTCTGAAGATCCAGTCAACGTTGACAGAGGACTAGTGTTTGTAGATATCACCTCGTAACCGTGTAATGAATGGTTTGAATCATGGAGTTTCATATTGGCTTTGTTTCTTTGTGCAGAATCACCTAGTAGTAGTCCTAATCTCATATACATATCACTGTCTGAGTTCTTTTTTGCTACTCGTGGGTTTGAATTTTCTGTACCGTCATCTGGAAAGTGAAGAAAAATTTATATAAATTTCCTGAAATATAATTGGAAAACTCACAACAAACTTATAAGCAATACAATAAACATTTCGTCACTAGAGAATGGAAAAGAATAATTGTTCACCTAAAGTGATAATCTAACAAAATTTAGCATATAGCAGATTCATGAATAATTTGATTACTATATTTTCTAATTTTTCAGGATTGAATTGCATAATGCCATGTTATTCGGTATAGTTATTGGATTTATCTATTAAATTGTGAGTCGTATGAAGAATCGACATTTCCTTATCAAAATCCTATAATGATTCAACTATGATGAATTTCTTCAAAATAGAATCAAGTTATACAGTAATAAACATTGAAAGTATATATCACACACTTCAATAAAGCTGTTATCAACTTCACAAATCAAAAAATAAATAATATTCAAACAAAACAATAATTATAAAAAACAAAAAATAAAGACAGATTAAAATCTACTGCTGTTGAAGTGCTATCTAAAGCTGCATACGCAGTGTGTTAGTAAAAAAATAAAATATAAAAACATGCTCCAGGCTACACAACAATAAAATTGAGAGAAAAACCGTGCCTGATAATAGTTGATTTAGACCAGTGCTAGCGTTTGATGCTCCAGTAGACCAAAGTGACTTAATTTTTCCTAAAACTACGCTTCGCCAATTTCGTAGTTCAGTCGATGCTGCGGAAGCGAAATATCATATTCAGTATTTTAATTGATATATCAATCAGATCTTCATTACCAAATAATTTTTCGAAAAAAAAATGTCAAGTTCATTTTGAAATCAATGATTTCTGCATTTTCCACGAATATATTTATAGTTAGCTCATGGAATTTATCTTTACAATTTTAATTCTCTATCAGAATGAACTGAACTACAGAACCATTGAGAGAATTTATCCTGTAACCTGATTTCAACTGTTCATATAAAACCATGTAGAGAAAATTACGCTAAGATGATCAACTTAAATATTTTCATTTCAACACGAAAATATTTTGATATTATATGAATGAAATCATTTTTAGCCCATTTCGAAAAAACTATGAAAAAATATCTAAATAAAATTTATTTATCGAAAAAAGGAAAAATTTTTGGTGTTGTATTTTTTGCAGAACAATATATTTTCAGTGAAGTATTATACGGTGAATTTAAGTGTTTATTATCAATTGAAATGACCAATCGAATACCTATTCTTTTTCTGTAAAAAGTGGTTATACTGAATTTCACTAATTCTACGCTAAGATGATCAACTTGAATATTTTCATTTCGACACGAAAAATAATTTGATATTATATGAATGAAATCATTTTAGTCCATTTCGAAAAAAATATGAAAAAAAATCCAAATAAAATTTATTCATTGAAAAATAGGAAAATTGTTTGGTGTTGTATTTTTGCAGAACAATGTATTTCCAGTAAAGTATTAAACTGTGAATTTAAGTGTTTATTTTCGATTGAAATGACAAAAATCGAATACCTTCTTTTTCTGTGAGAAGTGGTTTATACTGAATTTACCTGATTCTGAAGAAGTAAACCGAAAATTATCTTTATTGTGTTCGGGAGAGTAAGCCCTTACAATTTTCAATGAAAAATAAATATAAAAAAATATTTACCTGACATGGTAGATTCGACAGACTGTCGCTCACTCTGACTTTGTGTGATGGAATTCCTTAGTGCCTTGGGACTCAGGAAGAATTTTCTCCTAGATTGAGGTGGTGTTGGACAGCTTTGTACCATAACGTTCTGATCTGCTCGAAATCTTGCATTTGATGGTCTAGTTTTCGGCAGTTTTTCTGGATGAACTGAAGCCACATGCTCCTGTTTAGTCTGAAAGATTTATATTTCCTTATTTATTTCAAAAACATTGGGCAATTGCTAACAAAAGTCAATTTAGAACCTCGGCATCTCTTAACGTAAGGATAAAAAGGTAACGCATAAACAGGTCATTTTCATTTCGAATAACGCAACGTTTTCTGTATAATACAAGAGTTTGTCATGAAACGCTCATCTTGAATTACCAGAAATACATAGATTCTTGTTAGCGAAAATAATTTATTGTTTATTAGGTATCTGAAATTCGAATAAAAATTGAAAGACCGGTAATGTGCAGTCAGAAGGATTCTTTTATACGCTTCTTCATATATTGAAGAAACGACAAAGCAAATATTTTGAGAACGTACAAGTAGGCAATCCAACTTTCATTTTCCGCAAATATAAATACGATCGAGTTGAAGTTGAAATTTCACACAGTACCTACTAGAAACAGATTGACACAATATTATTGATAATAATATATGTAATATTGAGTTCAATATATCAACAGTAATACAAGTGAAGGAGTGTAGTATCAATTTTCAATAAATCATTTTGTAAAGAAACATTAAGTACGGCGTGCTTTGGTATTTCAAAATCCAACATGATGGTACACTGCTTGATATTAATCAATCTATTGGCATCGGATAAAAGTTGCATCAACTGCAAACTTTCACTGCATTTTTGCGTTTTCTTGTAATATTGTTTCTTGTATTGATGATTTCGAGTGATGTAAGTACCATTGTGATATTTCCACACTTACTCATAATACTTGTGTCGTGAAAAAAGGAATACAATTAGAAATTGCATTGTATTTCTCTGGGATAACATCGAATGCTTGATGAAGGAAATGAACAGTGAATTATAGTACTCGAGTATAATAACTAAATAATTGTGTGGGATGAATAGAATAAATGAGAGAAAATAACCAATAACTTCTCATAGAGAGAAACATGAAAAATGATCCTCACTGAAAAAAATGTGAATAGATATGCAGAACAAAAGCCCTGACTTGAAGTCAGCGGCGTTTGTATTATATTCTCGGTTAAACTGATGAATCTACGGAAATTGGATTAAATTATTGAATTAATTCATTATTTTTCCTGTCTTTTCATTGAATGTAGCATATTCGAATCAGAAAAACATGAATATTTTGACATTTTCTATACCTCTCTCCGCTCCAACAGAACAGTAGAAATTTTACCAAGTAACATGCGCGTAAAAAATCACATATTTTATCTCAACCAATGTTCAAGTTTGGTAAAACTAGAAAAATAATGAAAACAGATAGATGAAAACTTAAAATATAAGGCAGTGAAAAAAACTGGTTGAAAAATAATGATAATATTTGAACTTGTTAAATATAAAAAAGTATACAGAACAAACTGAAATAATGAAGCAAGACCAAGTGTAAAAATATTTGCTATAGAATTTTATATGGACTGACATAATTCAACTAAAATAAACCTAATATACAAAATATATAAAGTGTGAAAACAATATGACATAAAAAACTCACTATTGGAGTGAAATTAATTCGAATGATATACCTACACATAGTTTTTTTCATGAGCAAATCTTTAGAGTTTTTGAGTAACACTTTCACATGACTTGACGTATTATTTTATGATACGATAAAAAACATATAAACTAAATTTTACCTGTGGTGTTGTGAAATGTCCATTTGTCTTGACCCTCGTTCTGCAAGGTACCTTCTCTTCAGACCTGATATACTGTGGTGTAATTTCTCCATATAGTGTTATTTGAGATCCTTTTAAATTAATATTGTTTGGGGAAGATATACTGTCTATTTCATCTTCTGAAATAAAAATACACAAAGTTAGTGCTTTGGTACAAATGCGCTTTTCGTTCGTTACAATAAAATATGTCTGTGGAAATGCGAACAGAAACTTCAAAGGTGGGTTTTCAAAGGAGTTCACGTTTATGAATTATTGAAACAGATTGAATCAAACAGCAGAAATATTAGCGCAACAGGGATGAAACAAATTCTGAGCTTAGTTTTATGGAAATCCGTTAATGTTTCTAGATGCACCACGTTGCAAATTTTATAAGGTTGTAGGAAAAGGACTTCCCACGAATGATTTTGGTGGCTTGGCTGGAATTGAAAGATATCGATGTGGACGACGCTTCCTTTCAAGGAGACTTCACTACGTGCCATACAGATAACGAAAAAATTTCGTGAGAATAATTTCCCGACTATGTTATTTTTCTGAGAGATTATCCTAGTTTGATACAAAGATCTTGTTAACCCTTTCAATTTTCTTCTGTTAAGTTACGTGAAAAATATGGTCTATGCTTATACTCCATAATCCATTTAACATCTTCAAGATTAGGATATCTTGAAGTAATCGAGTATATACAGTAGAAAATGTTCGAATTGGTTTTACGATTGTATGATAGCAGTTTTTGAGCTCGTGTTTTTTGTAATCAAAATTAAAATTTTTATTGGAAAAGTCTGAGATATCAAATGTGTTACAATTGATTTAACAGAGCTTGATCAGCTAACCAAATCGTTTATTATTTTGAGTTTTAGTTTATGGTTAAAAATTAAAATTTGCATAGAAAGGATTATATTTATTTATTTATTGTCAACGCCACACATTAGATAACAACAAATATGACGCAGTATCGACTACACAAAGAAGTTTTTAATAATTAATTGTCCCTGTCTTCGTCTTTTATAAATGTGAAATGTTTTAATTTATTATTTTACTATGACCTGTTTCGTGAATTATGTTAGTTTTATATAATCTCACTTTCGGTAATATGTAACCATGTTTTGTTGACATTTCTTCTAACTGTGTCTATAATTCTAGAAACCCTGAAGATGCAATAAAGTGATTGCGAAAGCTTGGTTAAGAAAAAAGAGTACACTAACTTTTACTCCCAAAAATAAATGAGTCTCCACACCCTTAAACCTCTTAATTACATTATCAAAGACTCTTAATGAAATTGATTTATTCATTTATATATTTATTTGAATGAATGAATAAATATTTCCTGAATCATAGTGAAAATAATTGATGAAACCTAATATCTATGAAAATAAAAGCGGTTCATCATTTCGCCATTGTTTCAGATATTATTGCGATAAAATTTGAGGTCAAACTTTATTTTTCTTCATTCTCCAGCCATTAAGGAATATCTGACAAAAAATATCAATTAAATTGATCTGGCTTCGTCCGACGAGCTCGCAGAGATTAGAGATTTATATGCAATATTGACAACATTGCGTATCAATCTGACAAGAAAATAAACAACATAACAGAATTTTAATAAACACATTGAAATATGCCAAATTTTATGGCCAACTGACGGCTCAACCTCTCGTGAACGGACTATAGGTCAAAATAATCGTATCTGAAAACCATTTTCTTTTTAAACAATTGCTGAAACATTTGGAATAGCAACATGTGAGCGAGCATAAGCGCTAGTGCTAGTGTCACTAAATTCTTGTGGAAGACAAGGATTTTTGTACAAGCACGAATGTTTTCTTTTAAAAAATATTACTTTGCATTGTGTTTTTACATAGAAAAAATAAATGCGCGAATAGTACTGTACAAGACAATTTTGCCACAGGTGCATTCGAAAAGAAACTGCTGCCATACGGTTTTTCATCTAGAAACCATTTTGTAATTCAAAATTGTTGGTTTCTGATGGTGGAAATTAAGACGAGGAAAATAATCAGTTAAAAAATGACTTCACCATTATTTTTAAACTTCTCAGTGACACCCAACTGCAATTCGTCGAAAATTTGGTCCTATTACTACCATGTTTTTTATTTATGATATGCAAGAACAATGAAAATGAAAGGCGTTTTTCTAATGAAGATGGGCCGTTCAACTTGATACACACCTTGATTATTTACAAAACATAACGGGCAAACTTCGTTGTAGAACATGCAAGAGGTAACATCTCTCGTGTCCACAGTTGTCGATCAATCTTCTCTTTTTACCCTTGTCGAACGGCATATCACAGCTGGGACAGGTCAGACCGGTGATTGTGGCTTCTTCGCCCATAGTCTACGAATGGAGGCCATATCTGAAAGCAACAAATAGTATCATTGTAGGCGAGTTTTCATAAGTGAGTTATGACTTTAGATAGGTATAGCAAAAAAATGACAGTCAAGAAACGAAACACACGAAAATAGTATAGATGTACTCTGGTCAAGTTGAAGTATGAAATGTTAGGTATAATTAAAAACTATGCTATTCAATTTGGAAAACGAGAACCTTTTCTATTGGAAGTTATATTTTACAGTAGGCCATTATTTTTTGGGTTCTTCATTACCCGACTGGCAAGAATAATAAGTTGTAAGTCGCCATCTGTTAGTCTACGAAGAAGCCATGTGTGTGGTGGTACCGATTTCGAAGAAAAATTGATTGATTTTTTTCAATTGTAGGCGTGTTCATTCTTAATCAATCACCAGTTTTGAATTACAAAAAACTCGACATACGTCATTTTATACAGGGTGAAAAAAATCTGTTTCTTTAATCTAACTTAGAACCATCCCTGGTGTGTTCCAGTTTCTTCACCGGGTGATTTCTTATTTCATCATTGGGACACATCTTCTTCTGAGAATTATTTATTCATTTTTAACAATAGCTCAATTTTTGTGAAGATACAGGGTTTTCAGAGCAACATAAACTCCACGATTTCGCTATGGCTATGAAACTACTTTCACAGATTGAACCTTAAATCCGAACTGGAAACTGGAAACTCAGTAAAAACATAAAACAGCCAATTTTTAGTGCTACATGTTTTTCCGTATGCACCGTTTATTGGAGACGATTTTGTGTTATATGCCCGACCTCCTCAACCGCATGTGGCTAGGATTTAGCAGAGGTTGATATCCAAGAATTCAACTGGCCTGCTCTAACCGTAGATTTGAATCCAATTGAGCATGTTTGGATGCTCTTGGGAAGAAAATTCGATATCGCGTACCAACTCCTGAAATTTCCAGCATTCAGTGATGCTCTAATTGATTCAAAACCTTTATGAGGACATGCCGAGATGAATTGCACCTGTTATATTCGCGTCTGTGAGGAAAACACGTAATGTTTTTTGACTTAGTTTTCAGTTTATTTTCACTAGGTCGGAATTTTAGGTTGACTCTGTTGGAGTACTGTTGTAGCCTTAGCAAATTTAATTTTTTACTGAAAACCCTGTATCTTCAACAAAAATTGAGCTATTGTTATAAATGAAAAATTAAATTGTCAAGAGAAGATGTTTCTAGACGATGGAATGAGAAATCGCATGGTGGAACAATTGGAAACACTCCAGGGATGGTTCTAAAGTTAGGGTGAAAACACAGATTTTGTTTCACCCTGTATAAAATGACGTTCACCGAGTTTTCTTGAAATTCAAAACTGGTGATTGATTAAAGATGAACATACCAACAATTGAAAACAAAATTAATTGAAATCGGACTCGGAATGACTTATTTGTGAATTAACAAATTGTTAACCCAGTTGCTTGGAATTTTCAGATGATACACAGCACACAAAATTTTGCTCGTTTTTTTTTACATCATTGGCTATGTAAATCAAATATTCAAAGCGAGAGGCCTGGGATTTTTGATAATCTTCGAACTACTATGAAGAAACTATTCTAGATATTCAGATCTCAAACACAACCTGAAGATGTTCAGTCCGTAGCTCTTATCATTAGTGAGTTACCGTGTTTACAGGCCAGCCGGCCCGGCAGAACTCTTTTTAACAACACCTAGTCAACCTAGTCATAGGAGAGCATTTCCAAATCGAATCCCTAAAATTTGAGCATTGGGAGTGAAATTCAGCACGCTCTTTCCCTAGGACAAGCACCTTGGTGCAAATATGAGCTCAAAAATGTCCCAACTACCCTCGAATCACTTGGAAACAGAATTTCACGGAAATCAACCGACTCAACACATCCTTCATCAGGACATTACTCCCAACGAGTCCCAGACTATAAACAAATCAAATATACCTTCGATCATCTTGAGATTGGCCACCTGCACCAACACCAAACACCTCCGCGCTCAAACTCAAGACAAACACTCACACAACGACAATTATTATCCAGTTTGCGATTCTTCGATTGCCGTTCCAGTCGCGACTAAAAAAAACACCACCGACAGACAGACATCAAAGAATTCCTCTTGTTTCATAACAACGGCGGAACAAACAGAGATATCTCGTAGACCACAGATTGTCCTTCAGCAGTATCCATAGATATTTTTGCCAGAGTTCTCGCATATCACTTCCATTTGTTATGAAATGTGTGATTTATGGATCTTGTCAGATCATCCTCTAGGTATCTGTGTGGAGATAGGGTATCTTGCTATTATTAATAGTTTATCCGGCGCCATGTTAGCAGAGAGAATGTGATAAGAGGTGATAACAGAGCGACGACTTGTTTCAATTTGGAATGTGTAACAAGTAAACAAACTTGTAGAACATAAACGATTCCATGAAACTGTTCATTCATAAGGAGAACTTTGAAGGATAAGTATTTTTGTGTTGAGGTGGTACATGCATGTCGCTTGTGTGATGTGTGTTGGTTCATTTGGATACTCTATAAGGATCTCTAAGTGCTTTCATCTTGTATTGCTAATGAATATTTTTGATGAAAGATGTGAAATCATTAAAAGGAGTCCTAAATAAGTTGTAACATATTCGATCTTTGAAATGTGAGATGTATTCTAAACACAATTTCTTTTGAGTAAGTTATGCATGGCTTGAAATGGTAAGACAGTTCTAAGATATTCATTTCGAAAACGAACGAAATATACTCGAGAAAAATCCCATAAAACTTTTTTACAAAAGGAACAGAAGATTTCATTGCATGAGAATGAACCTGAAAGCAATTATCAAAAATTGACCGAAATGAAGATAATCAGATGGAACTTAATGCCGAAGAAACAATATTCTTTCTTTCTAGTGAGAAATTAGTCTTTAAGACTTCAATCTATTCCTAGTAACTCAAGCTTATAACTTGCATTCTACGTTTTGCCACGTTATAATTAACTATCTTTTTATTTCATATCAATCCTATTAAAAATAATATTCTATCTTTATTTGCGCTTGTTAATTTTTTTTTGTTCTTTAACTTTTAACAATTTATCGATCTCCAGCTTTCAGAACATAATTACTCAAACGATGTAACAGATGATTCTTTGAAAATGTTTTAAGTGTTTTCCGCGTGATATTGGATTATTTTTTCTTCTCGATTTTGAATTTGTAGGAGTTATTAATTTACTGCACCAGAACTGTAGAAGAAACAAAATTTTCTGAACACAATAATGTTAAAGCCAGGTTAACACACTTTTTTCTGGATAGCTGATGTTATTGCCACTCAAAAATTTGGAAATAAAAGTTTGAAGTAATATATATTTAATTTTGAATTTACTGCTTGTAAATGCACGAATAATAAAATTTTTGAACTGTCCTTCATTGAGTTTCTATATTTATTTACCAACATTTTCTTTATTCTTGAAATTTTATTTTATTCTGTAAAATGTTGTGAATGTGTCACAAATCATTTTCTTTGAACACAGTAACCGTTATCAAAGAATTGTTGCTGTTACGTATTCTTCCTACCCTTAAAGCTAATATTTATTATTGATATTATCATATCTTCATCAAAAATACATATAATAAATTTGATGTTTGTATGCCTTATTCTCAATGTAAACTTCAACATTGATAAGAGATACTCTACAATGAATGGGATGTGAATAGATATCCTCAGATAACTACAAATAAATAGTTTCGTAACTTCTGCTTCAGTATCTTCGACTGACATAGTGAACAATTTCGATATTTATACTGTTGCATTGTCGAAATTCGATTGAAAATTTCACTGACGATATTCATTTTTTTTCTCATTGTCATTTCCTTTGTCTAAAATTGTCTCTGTATTATTTTCCTGATAAAGCTTAATACAGTTTGTATATTTTGTAATGCTGTCTAGTTTTCGCTAAAGACTCTCATTCATTTTTTCTTATTCAATTTTATGATAAATTTTCGTTTCGTTGCTTGAAACCCCCTAAAAAACGTAAAATTTTATGGTAGTGAATCGAGAGAATTCGTTATATGTTTGTAAAATAAGAAATTAAACAGATATACATTTCGAATTTTCATCAGTGCATCTTGAACAGAATGTTGAAGAATGGTCATCATCTACTTCCTCTCGTACTCAACTCTCATACAAATCTGATATTTTACGACTCCACTAATTGGTTCTTTAGCAATAAAATGGTAATGTCTCGAATACTAATCAAATCGTATCTCTCATTTCCATTTGTTCATTCACCTTTCGTGTTTGCATCCCGTTTTTATCAAGCTGTTATGGTACGTAATGCCCATTTATCAAATTACCATAAAAATGAAAACATTTTCATTTCGTATTAAGTAACCCATACCTATAGGTAGGATGATTTGTATCCACTAAATTGGATTTCGAAATAATTACTTGATATGTATCGATGGATGAGTTATAGCGTCACGAACCAACATTTACTCCAATAAAAATCACCGTTGGATTGAACACCTAATCGAAGTTATTTGATTTAGTGCAAGATTCATCTTTCTCCCTTCATTGGGAAATAGTTCATGGACGTTTTTATTATAAATAGTACAGAACCGAAGTTGATGATATTGGGTCTTATTTCGTCGCTATAGGTTGTAATGGAATGGATTTCTGATATAGATATTGTCCCAACTGATACGGAACTCGTTTTGTACTAGTGGAGAACTGATTCTGAAATAAACGGTTCAAAAGAGTTTTTGCACGTCACGAACGAACACCTACTCGAATAAATATCACCAGGAATTGAACACATAATCGAAGTTACTTGATTTAGTGCAAGATTCATCTTTCTCCCTTCATTTGGAATATTCATGGACGTTTTTTGCGGTTATATATAGTACAGAACCGAAGTTGATGATTTTGGCTCTTGTTTCGCTGCTTTAGGTTGTAATGGAACTATTTCTGGTATAGTTCCCACTGATACCGAACTCGTTTTTGTACTAGTGGAAAACTGATTCTGAAATGAACGGTTCAAAAGAGTTTTTGCAAGTCACGAACCATCACTTACTCGTATAAATATCACCGGGGATTGAACACCTAATTGAAGTTACTTGATTAAGTGCAAGATTCATATTTCTTTTTTCATTCGGGAAAATAGTTCATGAATTTTTTTGCGGTTATTTTATAGTACAGAACCGAATTTGATGATTTTGGGTCTTGTTTCGCCGTTATAAGTTGTAATGGAACATTTTTCTGATATTATTCCCAACTGATAGGTACCGACTCGTTTTGTACTAGTGGAGAACTGATTCTGAAATAAAAGGTTCAAAAGAGTTTTTGCATGTAACGAACCACACTTATTCGTGTAAGTATCACCAGGGATTGAACACCTAATCGAAGTTACTGGATTTAGTGCAAGATTCATATTTCTCTTTTCATTTGGGAAAATAGTTCATGGACATTCTTGAGGTTATGTTATAGTACAGAACCGAAGCTGATGAAATTAGGTCTGTTTCGCTGTAAAAATGTTGTAATGGAGCTATTTCCGATATAGTCCCCAACTGATAATGAACGCGTTTCGTACTAGTCGAGAACTACTTCAGGAATAAACGACTCAAAAGATGTTTTGCACTATTTTCAGGTTCTGATGACAAAATTAGACTGAAATTTTTGTTTCGATATGTTAAAGTTTAGAAAGAGTTAGTTTGTGATGTCGAAACGATTTGGTGATGAAATTTTAGAAAATATAATTCTTGTGGACAATTCTTGAGTATCTTTTCAAAAGAAAATATTAGAGCATGGCAAAATCGATGTTTCATAAATTATGTATAACTGTACAAAAAAACTGTCAAAATCTTCATTTTTCTTTTTGAAAATATTCTAATTCAGATTTTTGATCATGAATAGTGGATTTAAGTTTCATACTCTTATATTCAGGGAGTTGCCGGTTTTTTGAAAAACTCGATAAGAATAATTGGTATTTTTTTTTCAATTTTTCGTGGCGAATTAGATGATATTGAAAGTCACAAATGTAATTTCTCTTCCGTTACTCATGCAGATTTGTTATCATGTTCTCCACGATAGTTCACATATTAATGATCTTTATTAAAATGATAATTATTATTTTCGTAGTTTTTCTTTTATGACGATATGTTAGGATAATCTTTACACCTATTCATAAAAAAATTCGGGTAATTTCTTGCAGAAGATTACATCAAGTATTTGACATTATGGTAGAATAAGTTCGTTGGAATAAATTAAAATTAAATTAGAAAATTAATCCATCAACTGTTTCGGTTCTCACTGTATCTCTGTGAAGAAGCTTATAAATACGTATAAAAATGCATTTCCTTTCTCTACGCATTTAACCAAGACACCCACATATATATAATACGCCAGCGATTACCAAAGAAACATTAATAATTTCTCACATTAGTCACACCAGTCACAGAAAGAATTAAACTCGAATATCGAATTTCACGTACTAATCTCTTAGGAAATTTTCATTTATTATTCATCACGTACTACAAATGATAATTCCCAATCATCTCAAAGCATGCCTTACTGATGAATTATTCATGCTGAGACTAATTCATCGTATTCTCTGAAAATTGTGAATAATGATCCGATCGTGTGGTGAATCTTGGTATAAACCGTCACTGGTTGAAACCTTGGCCACGCATTTTCTATCCCACTTTCACTCTTTTCTTTTCGATTAAGTTGTTATGGTCGATTACAATAGTATATCACTTTGACTTAGAGTGACATACGTTTTTTATTAGGGTTGGAATACAGTATAGAACAAAGTCGATATCTTTTGAACTAAAATGACGATATTTATGAATTTTCACAGGTGAATACAATGGTGCAAATGCATCTAATTAAACACTTTCATATAGGGCCTCCTGTATATCTTTGCAAAATATCAAAAGACCATGGAACATACTAGCTTCAACGTAAAAAAATCCATCATAACAGGTAAGAACTTATTGCCACTTCTTAAATAGCTAAATTCACCCTACAGCTAAGTTTGTTTACTGCAGACTAGTGAGAATAATTCTTCAACAAAATTACCTAAATCAAATGTTCAAAATGCCTGCCATTCACCCACTGATCCCTTTCAACAAAATCTTGAGTCACTCTTCCAAGACTTCTTCCATTCATCAATGATTCTTCGTCTCAACTTCAGATAAACCTAAAGAAAAACATCTAACTGGCTAGGCAGTAAGCCGACGACTAGTGGTTGAAGACTGTCAATTCGAAGTTCAATGGCAATGCCATATGAATAAAACGTGTAGGTATTTCAAAATGATGCTACACGATGGCGCTAGGTCTTGATCTGCACTCTTATGTTCGCCACGAACCATATTTGGATTCAACAAGTCGTTAGAAATTTGCCACTGCGATTATGAGATTAAAAAATCAAATATCCATCTATGAATATAAAAAACGTAGGTATATTTTCATTTTCTAGAAGTTCTTAATAACGAATAAGTTTCAGATAATGGACCTTGTGGAATTGATCATTTTCGTTGAAAAATGTTTTTCATTCAATTATATGTTTATCTAATTCCAATTTTTCTCATCATATAGAAGAGCTCAGGTTTGGTTACTTACCACCCATCTTTTGTGTATTCTTGGTAGACTCATACCTAGAAAAAAAGAAAAGAGTGAGTAACAGTCAGGTAAAAGTGAAGTATACAATAATACTAATACAGAAAAATTGGTGTGTAAATATTCGATAATTCAATAAGTTTCTAAATAGAATAAAATTTGTGTCCTTCAGTAAGATTTTGAAAGTTTTATAGTTCTTCTAGTGGGCAAATTTATTTTTAAACTTATTCAAGAGTTTACAACAAAATTAATCTCAAAAAGTTACTATAAGAAACAATCATCCCTTTCATAACTTTTGATGAAGTATGCCAAAAGTCCAAATTTGATATATTCTTATTCTTATATGTCAAACCGAGATGTTGAAGAGAGATTTTCATCGGGACAAAAAAAGAAAGCAGATTCTTATTTAATTTTATCACTCGGAAAAAAATCATAATAAGCTAGACTGTCCCAAAAGCAAGCGTTTATTATAATAAGAGACACCTGTTGTATGCAACATAAAAACGTTGTTATATGCACTCGAATATGAATGAAAAATGCTTGAAATATGCACGAAAATAGGCAAAATAGGCACGACAATTGCAAAAGATGCAATATTGAATAATGACTTTTGGGACTAAAAAAAAAGAAAAGTAATTTCCATTTCAAAATCAACATAAAAATAACTCTTTATATTATAGAATTAAAATTTAATTTTATGTTTTTGAACGTTTTTATTATTAATATCGTTCCATGTTCAATTGTTAAATTTGAATATTTTTGTATGTGGAAAAGGTTCGCTCGACATCCACGGATGTAACTGGGAGAATTTGAAACCTTGGTGCTATGTTCGCCGTTAAATTCAGGTAAAACTTCCCGCGTCCCATTAACAAAACTCTCGATAAGAGACAATCTTCGAAACCTGGATTTCCTTTCAATATCCTTTCAAACTTTTCTTGAAGTTTATTTGGAAATGCCAATGGCAACGTGAAGTTCATTTGGCATTTACTCATTATTTGGATACTATTTTAGCGCGCGGCTACTAATACTGCGTTCCGAAATGCAATGGAAGTGATTAGAAAATCTGACAAAAGTAACAATTATTAGTATCATTACTCAATAGACCCCATATTTTCTGGAATTTTTTTCAGCA
>CM024242.1:8914230-9031305 GCA_013421045.1 Propylea japonica | reverse complement strand
CACGCAGATGAATTTTGCACCACGAGCCGTCAGGCGAGAGGTGTAATTCATCAAGTGTGTTTTGAGCATTACCGCGAATTGAATACTATACTTTATCCACGACTTCTTCAGTAAACTTCGAAATAATCTGCCTTTAAAAAGTTTTGAACAGTTGTCAAAAGCGTTGACAACATTTCGTCCAACCGTCTCTAACTAATCAAATCAAGTACTTTCGCAACTTCAAAAATTTACGTTTTCCAAAATATATCTGGAATGAATCGCTAGAACGTTATCTTGATGGCTGAAATAGATTTCCGGATCGATCCTACTTTTTATTCCTTTTTAAGCAATTTCATTTTTCCTAGGTATTTTTATTAGCGGGTGTTTGGGCGGGTGTTATCATATCAACACTAGATTTCGGTTCATAGACATGTCTACGGTTGTGTTATAGCTACTATTACACATAGAAATTAGTTTAATTAATTGACATATTACTCTATAGGAGTGGATAAAAGAAATAATCTCATTCCTTCATCAGGAAAATATACTTGACCTTTTTCCATTCATTTCCTCCCAGAATCGCTGGAATGGTATTTAAAAACCTAAGAGAGTATCTAGGTAAGAAAATAAGTTTATAAAATTCATCAGAAAAACTCATTTCTAGAAAATGCCATTCCATTTATTTCCTCTTCGGCGGAAATCCTCACTCTAAGACTGCGTAATTTTCTTTTATGAAAGCCCCTGGCGGCGATATTCAGAACCCTCAATATCAGATGAATTCTGCTGCTTCGATACGAATCCAAATAAAGAGAAACCTTTCAAAGGAGAAAATCCTTCACTCTTCGGATGGGAATTGAGGATGGTTTATTGGCTGATGAATATTTTATCAGGTGTTGATTCCACTCCGAGGAGAAAAAGTATTCGGCCTTCCTGCCACTTTATTCACCTGACCTAGGTACGTAAATAATTTATCGCCAGGTCCTTGAATAGTGCTAAGAGCCAGTATCATTTTGTGAAAAGAATGATTCATATCAATATGAAGATGTTTGCATAAAAATACCACTCGTAAAATTTTGAGCGTACCTGATACTGAAAATGGATTTCCTACTGTCGGACAAAACTTAACGTTATTTGAATATGTAATTAAAGACAGCACGCCAAAAAAGTAACGTAACTCGTTAATAACTTTTGTCCGATGAATTATTAAGAAAAATCTTCAATAGAATCTACATGGTTTTTTCTTTTTTCCGGGGCCATGTCTCCTTTTTCCCTCTAAAATTTCATTTTTTGCGGTACATCACTGGTCATTGAGCTACTTTACAAGCTGCTAGTGAGCGAATTTAGTAGCTGATAGTACATTCTCTCAGTGTAATCGTGTTCACAAGCCAACAATCTGATTGTAAAAAAGCTGCGACTAAAGTTGAAAGCTGGGTTACTTCACACGCTAAATCACTGGCGTTTTGGCTTGTTGGCATGTTAACAAACCATGTGTAATCACAGCTACTAAACAATCTGTGAGTTCTCATCTACTCGGTGGTTCCTGGTTCTTAATTTTGAAAACGTATGTGACATTTTTCTTAGATCCTTGACAAGGATACAAACATAAACCTCTCGTGGATCGCTAGATTGTTGGCTACTCAGTGAGTAGACAGTTTTGTGTGGTTATTCACTCGCTCCTAAATTCGCTTAGCCCTATTTCGCACCAAGCCAGTCCAGACCAGTCGAGTCAGTCAAGTCGGATTGGAACTATTACTTCGTTTTAAAATCGTTTAAAACAATGCAATGTGAAATCTAGTTTCACACTAGGCCCTAGTGTCTACTCACTGAGTAGCCAACAATCTAGCGATCCACGAGAGGTTTATGTTTTTATCGTTGTCAAGGATCTAAGAAAAATGTCACATACGTTTTCAAATTTAAGAACCAGGAACCACCGAGTAGATGAGAACTCACAGATTGTTTAGTAGCTGTGATTACACATGGCTTGTTAACATGCCAACAAGCCAAAACGCCAGCGATTTAGCGTGTAAAGTAGTCCAGCTTTCAACTTTAGTCGCAGCTTTTTTACAATCAGATTATGGGCTTGTGAACACGATTACACTGCATTTGTTTTAAACGATTTTAAACGAAGTTAATAGTTCCAATCCGACTTGACTTGACTCGACTGGTCTGGACTGGCTTGGTGCGAAATGGGGCTTAGTAGCAGCTTGTAAAGTATCTCATTGTAATCGACCCATAATTCGAAAATTACTGACATTTGGGGGAAACAGATATAGCACTAGTTTGAGCAGAACGAGTGCTCCAATAGATAGTGACAACAACCGAAATAATCAACCATCGTTTTGAATCAATTCATGACCTCCTCTTACCCACTAAATACAAATTAATCACAAATCGTATTTATCAGTACTAACAAAAACATCTACTAACACGAGATCCAGGCAAAATGGAACGGAACTGGTGGAATTAAACCCGTGACGTCATAGCCAGTGCACTTACCCGACCGTAAATCGGGGGCAGCACTGTCGCGTTTGCGGACAATTTATGGCGGTCATTTGGGAATTACAGCATGAGAAGAAGTGCAAGATAGGAGCTGGTTGAAATTCAATCTGAATCAGTTGAGAGAGCTTTTATATTAATCTACTAGGTTGTAGGTGGTTTGCGGGACGCAGTTTAACTAAGTACTGTACTGATTGAATTTTATCGAAAGATTTCAAGAGTTGTGAACTGATGTTGGTGATTCAAATGGCTTGAGTTTTTCATGTATACCTCGAGGTGAACCATAGATTCCTTCAGTTTCAGGAATGATCATGTTTGGTTTCACGATTCTTGTAGCTTCTGCACAGGTAGCAAGATACAACATACTGGTTCTGAACTTGTTATTTTTTATCATTTTAAGATTGAATTCTTTCATAGCTCTCATTCCTGGCTAATTCTGAGAGAAGTTGAGAGGGTTTTGTTATCCTAAATTGAATACTTTTTGAGCTGCAGAAAAATCCTCCCCCACATACTGAGAAAGTTAGACTATTGTAGCTTTTATCTTCCTATGCTACATAAAATCATTTGTAATCAACCAAGCGTTCCTTCGAGAATCCTCTTTCTTGATAGCTTCTGAGCTCAGAGTTGAAATATTACTTAGGCTTCATCACTTTTGCTTCTTCTAGTTGTAGTTTATATCAGTGCTAACAGCCTGTATACTTTTCATACGTAATACATCAGCAAGGTCTGTATAACCTTACGTCATCTTAAAAACGTGTCTCAGATAGATAAAACTGATATTGGGATAACACGTAATCTCATCTATTGTCCGTTCACGAAAGGTTCACGAAAAGTCGGTTGGCCATGGAAATTTGGCATATTCCACTATGTATATTAAAATTTTAAATTATGTTTCTTATTTTCTTGTCAGATTGATACGCAATGTTGACAATATTGTATAGAGTTCTCTGATAACTCGCAAGCTTACAGGCGAGGCCGGGTACTTCGGCAACATTGACTTTATTTTACGTTATGACAGCGAATACTGCCAACTTCATGAACTTTCATGAATATATGTTCATAATTATTATTTGGGAGATTTGTATACACACAATTATAAAACATGTATAAATAACAGATGGTAAAATATTAATATTTCGGTCAATGTTTCACACATCCAAGTTCAAGTCAACAATTATGTTTCTGTTGCAGCTTCGAGTTGTTGATTTAAATGAGACGATCGAATTAAAATGTGAAATGATTTTATTCATTCTGAATTTCATTAGGGAACTTTATAAAACACAGTAAAAAAGCAATGACAAAATGTGGAAAAAATAATCGAACTGGACCAACGATGAAATTGTAAAAAAAATTTCTAACGGCACTACAAATTTTGTAGAAATTCTGTTTCCTTGAAAATTTTCCTGCCACTTCCATTGAACTGTTGACATATTTTTTCAGACATATCTGGTGAGAATACATTATTCCCTCCCCATTTTCAGTTGAATAATATATGCTAAGTATAACAGACAGAACGTAAGGGAGGTTTATTTGTCAACAAGGCTTTTCCTTATTCGTATATATTTTTCCATGTTGAAAGTATACTGTATTTCAGGAAGTGGGTTATTTCAAAATAGATTAATGGATTCTATGTATGTGGTTGTTTATTGCCAAACCCGACCTAGCTATTTTATTATGCGTGATTGATCCCATCGACAGGGTGTCCGGGAAAATGTGGAAAATCTCTCGGATTCAGATGAAAAAAGTAATTATAACAGGACAAGATTACATGAGTTTTTTTCTTAGCTGTATATTTCGGGTGTTCCAAGGCGAGTGACCTATTAGATTATTATGGAAACTATTGATGTTAAAGATTTCAAATTTTGTGGATCGATATTTGACCATAAAAGGTACATTTTTAAAATATTTTCAAATTTCATCCGACATCCGATATTTCTTTTTTTTATGAAACTCCATAAAATATTAAATCTATTCACTCTTACTTTTGCATGCCTCTTTTAAAGGTTTTTGAGTTATTAAATATATTTCGAAATTTTAGATTGAATTGGCGTGTTACAAAAATGATTTTAGTTCGCTCAATATTAGTTGATTGATTCTGACACATGGATGGCGCTGAAAAGGATACAGTTTTCAATACAGAAAACTGTTATAATGGGCGCCAAGTTCGAATTGAATAATTCCTTCGTTATTATTACATTGAATTTCGATGTCAAGCCCAGGAAGAACTTCCTGATCACGAAGCAAAGCAATAGCTTTGTTTTATCGATCAGGATATTTTTTCATCTCAACCTTGTTTGAAATGAATTGAAGTAAATGAAAAGCGATATTGTATCGCTATATAGTTTTATTAGAAATCATTACTCACAAAGATATAATAATGAAATTGAATACAAATCAATAATGCTTACATATTAGTTACCGAATCATCGAAGCAATTAAAGCCAACCACAATTTGAAGATGGAATTGAAAAACAATGGAATTTCAACAGGATAGTGCTTCTCCATTGGTTTTCATTTGATCTGTAGGAAAATGCTCAACGCACATTCTAAACAGCTGCTGAGATCAATATTTCTTCGTCAAGAAATCTATATCCATTTGAGAGCACTGAAAGTAAAAACAGAGAAACAGAGATACATGATACGAGTTTCGATTCCTACATTTCCATTTTCTCAGGTTCAGGATTGGCCTTTCATTATTTGGCAGTTCATCACCATTCAAAATGCTTCGTAAAACATTTTGAATTTCAAAAGATGTACACACAACTAAAATGATGCTACGAAGTGATTACCTACGTGCAATCATGGCAATGTTTTCTAATGTCCTTGTTTTGCTCAAAAGAGCCTTTACAATCTTTTATCCATTCTCCTGAAGTTCAGTACTTAATCCTGACCCATAGCGCGTCTATTATAACATAATTCCAATGATTTTATTTGTTGCATGAAATGTTGAATATTTGGTCGTTCCATTCGATTCGTATATTGAAAATAAATCAATATTTAAAGTGTTTGGGTCCTACTTCATCAGAAAATACAATAACCAATCTGATCACTATTCAGTGAAAGTTTTCCTCCTACAATCCACACTAATAGGATACATACTGCTATACCATATTTCATTCAAGTCATAATTGGAACGAATTAATATCAGATTCCCTGCACATTCATCACCCTTATTGTCTGGTATAGTTGTATATTAAATTCCTCCACGCAATCTATCCTCATTAATGCATTATTCAACGATTGTACTGCAGCCAACTACACCTGATACTACACAATGAATAAAACTGGAATTTCCGTCTATTTCTCGTAAGCTCGCGCAACGGAGAACAAAGGAACCTAATGTGCCGGACGTCCAGTTCACGGCGTTCGCAGAATCTTCAATATGCTACTAAAATCAGGTCAAACTCAGATCCTGTTTTTCGGAGTACAGAAAGGGTATATCAACCGACACGGAATGCAGTAACTGTCAGCGATTTAATAGCGTTTTCTATTGGGAGAATTGGTCCGCACCAGTTCGACATGAGTGCAATTTTTTGTGTTCCCTTGGTACAAAGAACAAGGAAATGCCCAGAAAAAATTGCACGCAGGTCGCAGTGGTGCAATTCCGGTGCGCACTAGTTCTCCCAATGAAAAACGCTATTACATTGAGAATTTTCATGTTTAGATAATAATCCGCTTATTCTAAATAGCTCACACTTTGATGCTGCCATCTTTTGACATTCGACAAGTAACAGCTACGCCATTTATGATTGGTAATTTATGTTTGAATATCTTGAGAACTTTATTTTAATTATTCTCATTGGAGACTTGAACTAACACTTGATCCTAGACAATGTATAAAACTGGAATTTCCGTCTATTTCTCTTGAGCTATGCTACAAAAATCAGGTCAAACTCAGATCTGTTTTACGGTGTACCTGAAGGGCATATCAACAGATACAGAATGCAGCAACTGTCAACAATTCTATATTAAGAATTCTCATGTTTAATAACCCGCTAATTCTGGACAGCTCACACCTTTGAAGTTGTCAACTTTTGACATTTGACAAGCCACAACCATTACTGAAACTCAAAAAGCGCTCACGTGAGCTCAGAGCCTTTTGCTGGCCATTGTTATTAGAAAAAATGGTAATTCATATTTGAACATCTTGAGAACTATTAATTACATTCTTTTCATTCAATTTCCTTCTAAGATCTTGAACCAACCATAAAATTGCAAGGCTCTTCATTTGAAGGGTTTTCGCAAAATTCTACACAATCCTGCGAATACTTATTGAGCAGCTGAAAATTAGATTTGGACCCGACTAGATACTTAACTAGTTCTGCAAATTTTTCAGTTATAAAATTTCAAATCACCGGAAAAATGGAAGGGTGATTCCTTAGATCTTTTTTATGAAAAAAAGGTTCCCATACTCAGAAACTGACTGAAAAAGTAGTAGGAAACTGAGATATTTTCAATTAACAATTATTTTTTTATTCTTTATTCATTTTTGATGAAATTTTGTTTTTGTTTTGTAAAGCGTTGTTTTTATTGAGTAAAAAAATGGAACATTTTGACGCCTATTTGTAGTGGATCCTTACATTAAAATGATCTATTTCTCTACTCAGAAACGATGCCTCACAAGAAAAAAAGAAAAACAAGTATTTTTTTGTCACAAATTGAACGTAGATTGAAAGTAATAATTCTTAGTTTGAATTATATCTCACTGGCTTACCACTTTTGAAGTCTGTTCCATCTTTTTCCATAAAATGATCTGAGTAATTACCCTTTCATTTTTTCAGTGTTATTCTGATACAACCACACTTACTTGCGATAGTTTCACCGTAAAAGATTGTGGCAATCTACCGACTTTTCCGAGGTATTCACACAGAATTGGAAATTTCACCATTCAACTAAATAAACGCCCTAAACGAAAACGTTTGCATTTACACAATAAAAGCCACAAACGGAAAAACATTAATCTTCGAAAACACCTTGTATGCACGTTTTTCCTGTTACAAACATCGCCGAATCAATTTAAATTCCACCCACGACTACATTCCATGGCTTTGCACGCAAATCAAGTTTTTCCGCAGATAGATGGAAGATGGAACTTGCCCCCAAGTCAAACCACGAAAACCTCCCATCTCACAACAACCAGAAATAATTCAGCTTGTTCACTGTTTACATTCCATAACCTTGAAACTGTAATACAACTTTTCAAAGTCACTCCTCGGTCTGCGTGCCCTTTCGAATCTAAACCATCTCCAAGGGTTATTTATGTAGGGCATAATTTAGCTGAATTGCTCACTCTTTAAATTCGTATTAGCATTCAACTTTTCGCAGCCTTCTTGACGAGGAAAAGAAGAGAACTATTTTGCGCGGAATGTTCGAGTTGAGTTTTTTTTGTTTGAGTACTTTGGGAGTTTCTTGTGTTCTTGGTTTGTTTTGAAGGCATCGCATTGTGCAAATGGATATAAGAAAGGTTATTCCAACTTTTGGAACTTCGAGTTGTGCGACAGGATGAATTGGTGTTCGCCATTTTAATTCAAAGAACATTGTAATCAGATCAGGTGAACTCTTTCTAGCAAATCTTGATTTTTCATGAAATCATTTGAAGATCAGAGGCACATGCGTTATAACCAGAAGAAATAAATACAGGGTTCGAGAAAGACCTCAACAAAACTAATGTCTTTCAAAGCAGTGACTCGAAAGAAGAATCTGAAACACTGAAATTTATTTTTAACGATACCAGTGGCCACTCGTGAGATTTCAATCAGAGGAGGCCCTAAACCACGCAACCAACAAAATAATTTATTTCGAACAGGGCTTCCTGTCAGCTTCTGGCAGTTATTATATCATTCTACTCGGAACGAACGATTATGAGCAGAATTGATAATTAAATTAAATAGCTGGTCCAGGTGTCTCAATTACCTGATTCATGAAAATTTTTCATCGTGAGGCATTTTACTGAATTCATCATTCAGAATGAAATCTACAGGATCTAGCGTTTCTTTAAGTTCACTACTTGCATTATAATTCTCACTTATTGTTTCCGTTTCCATCTTTCCTACTGAAATATTAAAATCTCACCTACAAACTTTTCCGAAAAATGTCACAAAACCACAAACGCACGCTGAGATGGTTGATACTTCGTTAATAAAAAGGAAGGGAATCAAAACAAAAGCTGATCTCCATCCACGATCGCCGGGGTTGATTCGGGCCGATCGGACGTTCAGTTTCGGCTAAGCTCCTTCGCTTAGAAGCGAAAATAATTCCGCGGAGCCGGCCTCCAACACGTGATCTACAGCTTGAATTTTGAGTGGTTCCGTTCATATGAAGAAGTTTGAAATGCTACATTTTAAAAAATCTCGACTCGAGGAGACTAGCCTCCTTTGCTAAGCGGTTTGCCTGCTATCCGTTATGCTGTATTGTGTGTTGCGAATAACGTATGAATGTTTTTTGATCGCTGAGTAATAAACATGTGTTTATTACTTTGAGATTTGGATAGTAGATAGAATGATGGAAATAATACAGATTTAGAAATGTGATAATTTATTATTTGAACTTGAATTTAAACATTTATTAGTAAACAATTTGTTTTTGTTATTTCATTTGTGAAGAAAGTGGTTTATGAAACCGTTAAAACACAGTTGTTTATAGTTCCGTCTATCGGCTTGTGTTGACCATATTCGAGAGAAACAAAAGGTCAAGATTTTTCGGACGTCAAAATTATCATTGCGTCAGTGATTTTAACCGAGAAAAGTTAAGATTCCATTAGGTAGAAAAAATTATCCAGGGTGTTTAACAATGATGTTCTTTTTTGATTGTCAACACTGTCAATTTCATAAAAATTTTTATACTTCATAGCATATAACTAAGGGAGGACTGTAGCATTCACATTTCACAACCATTTCCCTTCCATATATGCTCATATTCCTTTGGAATCCTGCTCCATATGCCACTCCCTCTTTCCGAATGTACAAGCTGCAAGAGAAAAAATTTTTGTTGAAGTTAATATTTCTTCATTCAACAAATCTTTGATGAAACGTTTGTGTGCCAATTATTCATCGAAATTTCAATCAAATGCTTCCAAATTCCAGCCATTCGTTTAAATTTTTACTTGAGTTTATTACTATAGAAGTATACCACTGGGGAGTACCCTTTCTGATTAATACTAAATAGTAAAGACCGTTCACGAAAGTTTGAGAGCATTGTAAGCGTTTGTTTTTTTATCTGAAGTTGGCAGTATTTGCTGTCATAACGTAAAATAAAGTCACGTTGCCGAATGTACCCCGGCCTCGTCCGACTAGCTTTCGAGTTATCAGAGAACTCTATGTAATATGACAACATTGCGTATCAATCTGACAAAAAAATAAACAACATAACGTAAAATGTTAATATACACAGTAGAATATTCCAAATTTCCATAGCGAACCGACGGCTCAAACTTTCGCGAACGGACTATAGTTGTAACTATCATTCTAGAGATCATAGATGTTCAAAAAAAAAAAATCTAGTATATTCGTCCTCAGATGAAGAAGTAAGAAAAGAGATAACCCTAGACCAAAATAGCATTGAATAAAATCCATCACAGCATTATGACATTGAAATACTTAGGATACAAAAACAATAAACATGCTGTATTAAAGTATAAAGGTGCAGTAAACAACAGTGCATTGACCTAGTTAAATGATCAATATTGAACCAGAATACGATAGGATGAATCAACACGTGTTCATAATCATATTTCGAAATGTAGACTAATTTTTGGGTTCATTCAAAGAAGTAATTAACTCAGATAAACTAACAAGAGATTATTTTCCTATGAATTGATTTCTAATGAAGAGAAGTAAACTCTACTTAACGCTTGGAGATTATTGACTCGAAGTTATTCATTATGCAAAAAGCAAAATATATGTACAGGGCATCTGTAAACAAATGCCAGTGACTTTGGGAGATGATTCTTCGATGAAAATAAGCAGAGGTAGTTGATATAATTTTTTTTCGAAATCGACCCCTCTTCCAAAATACAACTTTTGGAAGGCGTCATCAAAAATGGCTAACGATATCTCGACGTATATTTCTTTCTCTGAGGTACAGACTTTTTATTTTTATAATTTTGAAAATAGAAAAACGAATTACGGAATTTCACAATTGCAAATCAATCTCAGTATCAAAGATACTTATGCTTTTTCGAATTGTTGGAAGGAACAACTGATGGATGTTCAAATATTGTTGGTACCAGTGCGCAGCCAGGATTTTGTTATGGGGGGCTGAACTGAACAATTCTTGATGATACAACAAATACGAAAGTTGTAAAAATATGAACTCAGAAAACAATTGAAACTGTTAGAATTTTTGGGGTGGGGGCTTTAGCCTTAAACCCCTTCCCTAGCTGCGCTAGTGGTTGATATTGATTGATTAATAGTTTAAAACATTACCTGGTCCTTCCACATCGGAAATTACCGGGTCA
The DNA here is from genome assembly GCA_013421045.1 of Propylea japonica. Lineage (NCBI taxonomy): Eukaryota > Metazoa > Arthropoda > Insecta > Coleoptera > Coccinellidae > Propylea > Propylea japonica. Next base: position 9,020,375 of record CM024242.1, on the reverse strand, counting down.
ATTTGATCTTCACCTTCATCTGCAAGAAATTAAATAATAATATTGTTATAACTATATCGACGAAAAATCCACATTGATTATTTTTGACAATGTAGTCAAATGAATTTAATGCATAGAATATTGAAATCCTCAGTTATAACATCGATTATATAACTCAAGTGTTTGAAAACCAATCAAATCCACGAATTTTACGTAGTTACTGCGTATTGATAAGTGAATACCCCTTGACGACGTGATATAATCGTTTGGTGTTTCACCTCCTGCCATATTGTAGGTAATCATTTCCATAGTAACGGGCAAGTTCAATGAAATGTCAGTTAATTCTCAAAATGCAGCGCTTTGGTTTCATTTCATGTGGTGAAATTGATCAAGAAATTGAAAATGCAACACCAGAAAATACCACAAAAACACATAATTAGTTTTGAAGCAGTTTACGGTGTTTTGTGAACATCGAAATTACAAACTTTCTGCTGATATTTCTAATGAAAAAGTAGCAGATATTCTGAAGGATTGGGCATTCAATATGAAACGTGCAGACGGAAAGGAATATAAAGAGAGTACAGTGAAAACCATTGGAATATTTCTGCTAAACTTTTACAGAAAAAGTTTCATGAAGAGTTCGAAAGAGAAATAAATCCATTTACAGAAGTATTTTCGAGAACGCAAGAAAGGCTCGTGCAGCAAAGAAAAGAAATTACAAGCAATTCCCGACAGAAAAAAAGAGAGCTCAGCCGCTCTTAACGAGAAAGAAATAACCAGAATTATATTAAGTTTTGATGAAAATACACCAGATGGTTTGCAGAAAAAATTTTATCAAATTTGTGCTGTGGAATTGGCATGGCGTGGTAATGAAGCAGCCTTTTGCTTAACCGACTATTTCAAAAAGGAATTCGACAATTATGGTCAATCTACGGGACGTATCGAATACAATCCAATATTCTCTAAAACAACACAAGGTGGAGAACAACGCACAACTGATTCAAAATGGTGGCTCCGAATAAAGAGTTTCCTAATAAGTGCCCAGTACGTCTCTTGGAAAAACTGTTGAGCAAAAGAACGCCAAATATCACAACCAATCGCCTTTTTTTAACACCTAATATCGATTGGCAGAAAACAGGGAAATGGTTCAAAAATTGCCCTATTGGTTTGAATACATTGAGTAAATGGACACGTACAGCAGCTGAAAGTATCGGAATAGATACGAAAAAAAGGAAAATTACGAATCATTCAAATCGTTCCTCTGCTGTATCTTGTCGCACTCTGGAGCAAACTTGCAAGAAATAACCAAAATAACAGGCCACTCATCATCTGAATCTCTGAAACCATATTGAAACTTACTGCAGAACACCATAGAAAAATTATTGAAAAAATGAGAAACATTCCTAATCCATCCACCTCAAGCGTCACCAACAGTACCAACACCAACACTACAAATAATGCTGAAAACAACAATACATCAAATATGTATTATAATAATTGTACTTTCAATATTAATATTAATCAATAAAAACAATAATTAGAATATTATTCGTTATATAATCTAACGAATACCACTCGAGCATAAACAATATTTTACGATTATTCACCTCTTCACTCGACGTATTTCGCGAAACACCAAAATACGTCTCGTGACTCGGTGAATAATCGAATATTGTCTATGCTCTTGTGATATTATAAGTGAATATACAGGGTCTCTATAAATGATTGTAGCAGCGCAGTTGGCTTTGGATTTTCCAAACCACAGAATTCTGTGATAATGCTATACTGTGATTGGTTAGAGTTTGGTATTCTGTAATCCAAAGCCAACTGCGCTGTTACAATCATTTATAAAGACCCCGTAGAAGCCCCCATTTATAACATCGGGAGAAATTATCATCGATAATCACCTAAGCCATGTTCTCAAAATAAGCAACAATAGTACTAGGGAAAACTTCCGAAAAATCCATGTCAACGTAGAAATGGCATTTATCATCTTGAGAAGACAGTTAAAATAATATTGGAAACATTTTTTCTCACCAAGATATCACCAACTGATAATAAAAACTAAAATTTTCAAGTTCAAAAGTTATTTTCTCTAACATGTTAATGATGTTATGTTTGACATACCTATTATCCAAGTGGAGGGGCAACACTGTTCATCCTTAAGATATACTGGTGCAGCATGACCTGAGAGTTCGTCTGCTCTGAGAGCTTCTGAGTAGCATTTGATGGGTCTGCAGAATGGTTGCCTCCTGTTTGAAACCCTTATCGCATACACAAAAACCTCGCAACTTTCTTCGTGTACACTTTTCACCTTCTTTATAAGTCTTTCCCTCGATTTCACATGTAGCAATATCGTCTGCAATGAAAAAGGTTCAAAATTTATTCGTTTTCGTATTTTAACTATATTTTGCACGAGACTTTTTTTAACAAGAATTGAATGGGAAACAAAAAGCGAATTTTATTTTTCGAAAATCTATCCCACGAAAACAATTTTTGATAAAAAACCATAGGGGGTTGTTATTTTCAACTGATAATAAATAATAATAAAGTTTGAGATCTAAAAAAATTGTGTGAGTACCATCTACTCAGTTCTTCATATTATGTATAGTTTTATGACTCTGTGTTCTTAAGAAGCGTAGAAAAAATTTAAAACTGTCAATTCGTCATCGCTCTAAATCGTTCTAAAGGCTGTATCATAGAAGGGGGGTCGATTCCAAAAAAACATTTTAAGAACTACCCTGCTTATTTTCATCAAGGCATCATCTCCCAAAGTCCCTCGTCTTTGTTTACAGGACACCCTGTATTTTCACTCCTTGTTGAAACAAAAATGAAATCGTTGAAGAGTTGATATATTATACGACGAAAATGAGTAAAATTTGTCACTTACCACCACAAACTAATCCACTAGGACAACACGTGTCAGTGATTGTCTTTGATGACATCCATCTTTGTGTACGAGTCCACAGTCTGTTCCTGGACATACGAAGAAGCCACTGTAGACAAAAACAAACTTATAGCAACTGAACTTTGAATACCTATGTGATATTTTAATATATTCGTAGAAAAATTTGGGATATTAGATATCTGAGGAAAATGATAATTTGGCAGGAATAATTTGCACTATCTGCAAGAATTTTATAATCTACACATTTTACATCTTTTTGCTCGACCATAATAATACTCATTAATAGCTAGTGAATAATAAAAATTCATTCATCAGTCAGATGCTTAATGGATTCAGCTGAAATATTATTTTGTTAAAACCGTTATTTTTCGGTGTTCTAAGTTCGCCTAATTGACAAGTATGGGTGGGAACACCTTATTAACCGAGAGCCAAATCTACTCTGAATATAATAAACTTTTATTGAAAAATATACAATGATAAGTTCATCACAAAACTACTCTCACATGTCAACTTTTTTCACACTACTAATAGAAAGGACAAATTACGGTCGCCAAATGTTAAAAACTTCAGGAGAAATATTCAAGAGTCGTGAATAAAGATAGTTTTCTACTGGCGTATAATGGCTATTATTCACTCAGTGATTTAGGCCACTTGCCTGCGGCTCGTAGCCTAAACTTGTGAATATTACCAATCATTACACGATTTTTGTATAATATACAATTGTTCCTTGGTTCAATTGTTCGGAACTTTATTCAATTGCATAAAATTTTCAAATTCAATGATATGTTTCCCACTTACTCTTCTTTGCATATACATTCGGGAATGCAACTGCCCTTCAGTAATTCTTGATCTATCTTTTGTCCAGTGGGGACATAAGTATTCAAAAATCGGCATGATCCATTTGTAGAAGGAAACTTTGGACAGTCAAAGGCTGAAGCTGCAACTTTTTCATTTTTCACACAGCCCAGTTCCTTGTAGAAATAATTGTAGGTATCAAAACTACCACCTAACGGAGTTATCTGTATCGCAACTGTAAATATTTCAATCCAATTTCAATGATAAAAATATAGAAGAAATTTTAAAAATTAGCAATAATTTTTCATGCAATATTCATTTATGATAATGTCATCTGCTGGCAGATCTTTATGAATTTTGCTCCAATTTTTTATGAAACTTTTACAGAAAGTATTCAATATTTACTCCTTTCTTACATTCATATGTTCACCAATTCAAAACTCAACTATTCATGTATTCACTTCGAATATGCATACAGCAAGAAACAAAATACTTCACAAAAAAAATTATAAACAAATTTTAGAGTCTCTAACATAGAGACATAGAGTCTGGGACTCTTGAAAAATTCCTGCATGCCTGTAAAGAGGATACAAAGACCTTGCCAAAAAAGTACCACATGAACCACTCTCCTTCTTCAAAAAATTTAGAGGGTTGATGAAGATCATATAGGGCCCAACAAAAATCTTTCAAAAATGCATACAATTCGGTACATGTGAAACAAAAATTGATTTTTATTTTAATGTCAAATAGACTGCAAATGAAAAAAAACACTGTCTGATATACAGGATGGCCGGACGATTGACGTCCAAAAGAAAAAAACGGGTCCCTCGTCTCATGGGGTATTCGAATCACCCCCATGTATGTTATGCGACACTGTACTTTTGATAGAATTAGCCTTCAAAGTCAGCGAGGTGGAAGAAATTAAATTTACTCAAAAATTATTTTTTGCCATTTTAAGATTTTTCAGATCAAGTTACGATAGAAAATGCTGAAAATTTGCTTTAGGAGAAAAGTTTTGGATAAGAAAAAGGAAAAGGTATGGCAATAAATCACACATCATATAGATAAAAAAAAATTATTTATAAAAATTACAATAAAAAAAATAAATGAATAAATGAATTTTACGAAGGTGTAGAATGTGTTTTGAGGCTGGAGGTGGCCTTTTTGAAACGTATTGTAAATTTTATACATAAATTTCTTTTTATCTACATGATGTGTGATTTATTGCTACCTTTTTCTTTTTCTTATCTAAAACGTTTCTTCTAATGCTAATTTCCATTAATTTTTAGCATTTTATATCATAACTTGATTAGGAAAATCTTGAAATGGCAAAAAATAATTCTTGAGTAAATGTCTAGTTCTTTGATTTTTTCCACCTCGCTGACTTTGAAGGCTAATTCTAGCAGAAGTAGACTGTTCAGTACCATTTTTTATTAATGATTCTGAAAGCTGAGTGTTGAACGCAGTTTTTAAGCCTACTGAGAAACCATGAAGTAGCCTATTTACATTTTTAATTTAAATTTGAAAATTTAGATCATGATCCAAAATACGTAATTTTTTCACTTGAGACCAACATTTCTATAATTTTTATCCAATTTACGATACTGGTTATTTTATGTATAAAAGTACATTTCATGGCGATTTATGATTCATGAATTTGTTCCATAATTTTGGCGCGCCCTGTATAGAACGCAATAATGGGTATAATACTCGAGAAATTATTGTTATATTATCTTGTGGACGTACTTGTAAAACTCAAATGTTGGAATAATTCCTAAATGGAAAATAAAGTACTCAATTATAATTGTTGAATCTTCTTCGATTTCCAATAATGAACTCTTTCTGCTTGAGAATTATTATTTAATCGAAAAATAAAAAAGAAGAGTTTTATATGACAAAATAAAAATCTCGAACGAATATACTATATTCAGATTCACTTGGTCTTTTCCAGAGATTTTCTGAAAATTTCGAAAATAACATACATACGATCGAACGAAATACATATGGACAAAATAAAGTGAAATAAGCGAAATAAACTAATTAGTTTTACCTGCGAACGCCACACATAATGCGAACAAAGTAGTAAACAACACAGCACTCATGTTACAGCTTCAACGTTAACTCGTTGAATGAATAAATTTCCGGAAGGTTAAATATAAAAATCTGGTTTGCGTCTGCAATAATCTCTATCAAACGTGATCCAACACTGATTATCGTCCATCGAGTGCTAAGCGTGTTTACTATATAATTATAAATGGTTTATCCGCCTTGACATTGAGAAATTATATAATTTATGTATCTCCGAAGACTGGAAATTCTTAAGTTCCAAGAAATGGAAACAAAGGTTTTTTTCAATATTCTGAAGGAAGAATTATAGAAAAACCCTGATGATAATGGTGCTTCACCTCTGTTTTCGATCAGGTATAAGGTCGAGCGTTAAGACTACAACCGGAAAAACAACTTCAAAATTTGAAATTTTCGAGTTTTAAACTACCTATACCTTTTGACGATTGTGATTCATAAAACGTGAAATGAAACTCAGAAAAGCCGATTAAATCTCAGAAGATTTCAAAATAGAAACTTCATTTTCAGATACGGTTTTTTGAATTTCTGTATTGTTATGTGTAATTCCGAAGGTGAAATTCATTTCAGAAAATGAAAATAGGAATTGGGATATGATGATTTTAAATTCAGAATGAGGAAATTGTAATTCAGAAAAAGAAATTTCCAATCAGAATTCGTTGCATACATTCCCCAATTCATATAAATGAATATTTATATTTATTCACATTTTATATTATGTATAGTATTCAAATTGAAACATCATTTCATTTAAATGGGGGGCGAAAATAATGATAATGGTTCTTGTGGACATCGTTGCCTATCGAAGAACGTACTTACTTCAAAGTTATACAGGGTGTTTCCTAAACATGCGGCAAAAATTCAGGGGATTGTTCCTTGGACTATTCTAAGAATATTTTGTCCTTTGATGATTTTTGAAAAACCTCTTTGTTTCGAAGATACAGGGGAAACAAAATTTTAGATAATAACATTTTATTATGAAAAATTACATGAAAATTTAACTTAACCTACAAAAACTGTTGAAAATGACCACCTCTAGCCAAAAAAACGAATATAAATGAAAACCGTGTTTAATCTGTATTCCTTTACCATCTGAACTTATCAATTTTAAGTCAAAAAACTGGCCGTTTTAGTAATTGGAATGTTGTTAAACAAATTTAAATAAAAATTGTACCTACTTAGTAAACACAGTGCGGTACGTTGCCTATCGAAGAAACGTACTTACTTCAAAGTTATACAGGGTGTTTCCTAAACATGCGGCAAAAATTCAGGGGATTGTTCCTTGGACTATTCTAAGAATATTTTGTCCTTTGATGATTTTTGAAAAACCTCTTTGTTTCGAAGATACAGGGGAAACAAAATTTTAGATAATAACATTTTATTATGAAAAATTACATGAAAATTTAACTTAACCTACAAAAACTGTTGAAAATGACCACCTCTAGCCAAAAAAACGAATATAAATGAAAACCGTGTTTAATCTGTATTCCTTTACCATCTGAACTTATCAATTTTAAGTCAAAAAACTGGCCGTTTTTAGTAATTGGAATGTTGTTAAACAAATTAAAAATAAATTGTACCTACTTAGTAAACACAGTGCGGTACGCATTTTTATTTAAACTATTATTAATTTTAAAAATATGAAAAATGTTGTTCGCGCTGTATCTTCGAAACAAGAGGTTTTTCAAAAATCATCAAAGGACAAAACATGCTTAAAATAATCCAAGGAACCACTCCCTGAATTTTTGCCGCATGTTTAGGAAACACCCTGTATAACCTGCTTACTATCTATTCCATTTTCTTAAATTAAATTAGTTCTAAAATACTATTTTCCTTTCCTGAAAAATTATTTGCCGCTTCTGAATTCTATTTAACATTCTGAATTACAAATTTGTTTGTCTGAATTCTTCCCTAACTGAATTTTAATTTTGTTCTTCTGAAATCAAATCAAGTATTCTCAAATTCGATTTCAGTTTTTTGAATAAGGTACATATTTTTTTTTCTGAAATACATGTTCCTTTTTCTGAAATTGAACTTTGAGTTCTTGAAATACAATTTTAACAAGTGTTGAAGTGATTTGGGACTTCATGGCACCTCAGGAATAATATAGATCTGATAATATAAAGAAACAACTGTTTAATTTTCCTGCAGATTAAATCGCATAATGAATTTTTTACTTTGATGATGTTATAATTTAGGTACACTCTTTCATCTCAGAATACATTCTAGCACATTTTGATTATTCCCCTTTTTATAAATTTTATTCGAATTCACTGTAGTGTTGAAAGAATTTAAATTTCTGTGGAGATGATAGCGATACAACAAGATATTTGGATTTCACAAGAAGACCTATTGCGAACTGATTCAGTCATTTGCATTACAGGCATAAGACTTCATCTTTGAAGGTATAAAGTTTGTGAGTTTAATCAATGAAGAGATAAGGCCCGGAGCCCGGAGTATACGTTTCGGCGAAGCGAAAGTTATTGAACAAACCTCGCCGAGTTGTTTAAACCTGATAAACTGAAATTTTGGTTGGATATGCATAGAAAAATAGAGATGAATTTAAGAATATGTGCTCTTGTTTATATTTTGGAAGGGTTATTTCATTATATTTTTTTGAGAACAATATTCATGAATTGTCATGGTTGGGGGCAATAACGCAAAATTTTTGTGGATAATATACGGGGCTCTCTATATATTTTTTCAGATTTTCAAGAAGCTACGGATTTTACATACTGGTTATAGTTTTAAAAATCTGTATACAATAGTATATATTATGCGACGAGTCTATAATGATAACTATTATCACCGAGTGAATAACAGCCGTTAAACGCGAGTAGCATACTAAACTTTATCCGCGACTACTGAATATATTTCTTGAAAATTTTAACATTTGGCGACCGCGGCAAGACCATTTTATGATAAGCGTGCAAAAGGTCTAGTTTACACATGAGAAATTTTTGTAGAACTGGTCATTGTATATTTTGTAATCAAAAAGCTTTGATTGATATAATGAATGTGGATTTGGCCCTCGATTCACAAGGTATGCCGATATATGTTAGTCGAAATACTTTTGAATTTAGAAGAAATACCAATTTAAAGAATAGTATATCAAAGCTTAATCTATGAAGCATCTGACAGCAGTAAATTAAAATCTCATTATTCTCTTGTGATTAATGGGTATTATAAAGGCCGAGCACAGAGACGTACAATGGACGGATTTTACGATAGTCGTGGATAAAGTGTTATTTACTCAGTGATTTAGGCCACTTATCTGCGGATCGTAGCCTAAACTTCCCCTTGTGAATATTACCAATCATAACAAGCTTTTTGCATAATATGCTATTGTTCCTTGGTTAAATTTGTTCGAAATTTGGGATACCTACAATCTATATTTATGCCACCAAATTTTGAAATTCAATGATAAGCTTCTCACTTACTCTTCTTTGCATATGCATTCTGGAATGCAACTGCCTTTCAGTAATTCTTGATCTATCTTTTCTCCAGTGGGGACATAAGTGTTCAGAAATCGGCATGAACCATTTGTAGAGGGAACTCTGGACAATCAAAGGCTGAAGTTGCAGTTTTTTTCATTTTTCACACAGCCCAGTTCCTTGTAGAAATAATTGAAGGTGTCGAAACTACCACCTAATGGAGTTACTATCCTTATCGCACCTGCAAATAATATTTCAATGATAATATGGAAGAGATTAAAAAAATAAGCAATAATTTTTTCATGCAATATCCATTTATGATAATGTCATCTGCTGGCAGATCAGTATGAATTTTACTACAATTTTTCTTATGAAACTTTTACACACAGTAATCAATATTTACTGCTTCTTTACATTCATATGTTGACCAATTCAAAACTTAAGCTATTCATGTATTCATTACGAATATGCATTCAGCAAGAAACTGTCTATTATAACACAAAAAAAATAGGAAACAAATTTTAGGGATCACTAAAATATTATTCAAATAGGTATTTAATTCATTTTGGAATAATTAGAATCATATATAGGACGTAGAGTCTAGGACTCCCGAAAATTTCTGCACGCCTGTAGAGAGGATACAAGGACCTTGCCAAAAAAGTACCACATGACCCACTTTCCTTGTTCAAAAAATTTAGAGGGTCCATGGGGATGGCACAGGGTGCAACAAAAATTCTTGAAAATTGCATAAATTCGGTAAATGGGAAACAAAAATTAACCAGGATTTGTTGGCAAATATTTTTCTTGTGAGAAAATGAATTTGTTCCATACTTCTGCCGCGCACTGTATGAACGCAGGTATAGGTATAATCTTCGAGAAAGTATTGTTATATTATCTTGTGAACGTACTTACTTGTGAAATTCAAATGTCATCCTTTTGAATTAGAATAATTTATAAATGTAAAATAAAGTACTCAATTATTATTGTGGAATAAAATGTCTTCGATTTTCAATAATGAACTTTTTCTGCTTGAGAATTATCTAATCGAAAAAATTAAAAAAAAGAGTTTTATATGATAAACAAATAAATATCTTGAACGATATACTATATGCACATTTCCAGAGATTTTCTGAAAATTTCGGAAATAACGATTTCGATCGAACGAAATATGGAAATAGATCTTCAGGACAAAATAAAGTGAAATAAGCGAAATAAACTAATTAGTTTTACCTCCTAACGTCACACATAATGCGAACAAAGTAGTAAACAACACAGCGCTCATGTTACAGCTTCAACGTAAAGTCGTTGAATCAATTTCCGGTAGGTTAAATATTATAAAAATCTGCTTCGCGTCTGCAATAATCTCTACCAAACGTGATCCAACACTGATTTATCGTCCATCGAGAGCTAAGCGTGTCTACTATATAATTATAAATGGTTTATCCGCCTTGACATTGAGAAATTATATAATTTATGTATCTCTGAAGACTGGAAATTCTTAAGTTCCAAGAAATGGAAACAAAGGTATTGTTCAATTTCCGAAGGAAGAATTATAGAAAAACCCTGATGATAATGGTGCTTCACCTCTGTTTTCGATCAGGTATAAGGTCGACCGTTAACACTACAACCGAAAAACAACTTCAAAATTTGAAATATTCGTGATTTGAACTACACCTTTCCAATTATAATTCAGAAACGTAACATGTAACTCAGAAAAGCACAGTTAAATTTCAGAAGATGGAAATTTTAATTCAAAATAGTGAGTTGATATTCAGAGTAGAGAATTTAAATAACAAAATAAGAACTTTATTTTCAGAAACTATAGAACAAACCTTGCCGAGTTGTTTAAACCTGATAAACTGAAATTCTGGTTGGATATGCATAGAAAAATAGAAATGAATTTAAGAATATGTGCTCTTGTTTATATTTTTGGAGTGGTTATTTTATTATATTTTTTTTTGAGGACAATATTCATGATTTTTTACGGTTGAGGGCAATGAGGCAAAATGCATCTGATGTACAATTTTTTGAGGTTAATATACGGGACTGCCTATATATCTTTGCAGATTTTGAAGAAGCTACGGATTTTACATACTGGTTTCAGTGATAAAAATCTGTACACAAAATCAATTATCGATTTATTGAGTTTTTTACATAACGTAGAGGAGTCGTAGAGTGTCCCGCTCGTTCTCTGGATCTTAGCACGTTAGATTTTTTCATTAGGGTTATCTAAAATCAATCAATCGTTCAAGTTAGACAACCGAGATGCTTGAAAAAATTGAACCGAATAGTTGATAAATGTGACCTAAAACGTGAAGGGGTCTTTGGTCTTTGAAAGAATGTTGTCAGGAAGTGAGCGGTGGGCATTTCGAACATTTGATTTTATTTTGTTTGAATCATTATTCTCATTGATCTTGCAGTGAATTCATTCAGTTTTTCTAGAAGTTGCATTCACTTATTCCATGTTTTTATGAATTTTTAAACCAAATCCATTTATTCGCATTGCAAATCCCAAGCTCTTTCAACATTTACGGAAATATACAGGAAGTCCAATATAAATAAGTAAAATTAAGGTTATTTCCTTTTCAACGAAAGTAGGTTGTTCATTGTCAACAAAAAAACTATACATCAGATGCATTATGCGTTATTGCACTTACCTGCAAAATTTCATGAATATTGTCCTATTCGTTAAAAAGATATCGATTTGGTTCCATACTTTATTTAAACCTTGAAGATATTGAATGAATAATATGATTCTGCACCAAAATTCAGTATAAATAGGAAATTATTCAGCAAACGTCATCAAGAAAACTCTTGAAATTGACGTAGTTTTTTGAATATTTGTGGTACTTAAGTCTATCGTAGTAAAAATAAACGATCGATTTCAGTAGGTATAATACTGCATGCTACATGAAAAAATGTCAAGGCTATTCCAAATAGGTATAATACAAATCTAAACAATAATTAACTTGGTCCATCAAAGGATTCTGGTCAACTTCCGGGAAAACTTCGTATTGTAGCTCCACCATAAAGATTTATTCATTTTTCTTCTTATGGTCTCAAAATTAACACAGTGGCCTTCCACACTCGTGAAGTATTAACTTAGGAAGAACTTGAAATAGTTATCTAGGTTCAAGTAGAATTATCCTCATTTATTCAGAAACCCTTATCTCGCACCCTGGCTGGGTTACACCTACGTTAATTCATGGTAAGCCATCTTTTGTTCCACTCCTTCCTCGTTTAGCGAATATTCACCACTTGCAACCGGTTAAACTAGGTATATATTCATGCATATCTTAAGTAATCCCGCCATTTTCATGTTAATAGAGAAGTTGCTCACAATGTAGGTTATAGAAACCAAATATAGACGTGTGTGTGGGTGGGGAATAACGATATTATACTGAATAATTTGGATTATGGGAATCAGGTTTATGTTACCACGTCGATTGGATATAGTTTAATGTTTGATGAATTCGATACCACATTGCATGGGCGTCACTACTTGAGAGCCAGAGGAGAGAGATTTAAGCAATTTATACTTCAAACCACTTGAAAAAAATTGCAGAATCGAAAAATAATAATGTAATCAAATATAAAAATCAACATTTTCTTTTCGAAAATTTGTTATACATATGTATACCTATTGAGACGATAATAGCTGATGACAGTCGACCATTACAGTTTTGTTCACCCACAACTTTCAATTCCTTTCAACCCCCTTAGGTGAAAAATTAGAACTTTGATGAAATTGCGTTGTAAAAAATTTTTCTTTCCATTGAAACATTTTATCGATAAGTTTCAACTCAGTAGAAACCTACTAATAACACACCTACTGCCAGATCATAACTGAAGCGCAGTGTTTCACACATTTTAATTATTCACGTGAGGGGGTTGAAAGTTGATGTGCATGGAAAAACTGTAATGATCGACTTTCATTCGGTGACAAATTTCATCAGGTAGCATCGTCTCAAAATAAATGAGCCATGACAATGTGCACATCCTGAGAACCTCTTTGATCGAAACCATTTTCAAAAAAAAAATCTCAAAAATTTCTGCACGCCTGTAAATAAGGTACAAAGACCTTGCAAAAAAAGTACTACTTGATCCACTCTCCTTATTCAAAAATTTGGAGCGTAGATGGGGATGGCACAGAGTACAACGAAAATTCTTCTAAAATGCTTTGAAATTTAGTAAAAGTGGAACATAAATTGACCTATTTCAGGATTTCGTTGCCAAATCTTTTTCTTCTGAGAAAATGAATTTGTACTATAATTTTGACGATATATATTTAAAAGAGATTAGTTTTGAAATTTACATATTCACTTGGGTAATCATATGAATTCAGTAACTAACCTAGTATCTTTCAAGAAAAACTTTTCATCCTCAAATAAATTTGTATTTTCTGAGTCCGTAGATCAAAGTAAATGTGACTATAGGTATGTATAATGAGTTTCATCACTCAAGTATTTATGAATGAGACTCAGATGTGTTTCCCTAAAAAGAGAAGGGAAACAATATTTAGAGCGTCTAATTCAGGTTTTCAATCAGCACAACTCAAATTGAATTCTTTCTTTGACAATTTGAGAAGGAACATTCGAAATATAAAGTGTCTGTCCTGAAATTTAGAGTAACTCAATAAAATATTAAAAGAAAAGCGTAATACGTACTTTCCTTACATATGTATATATATTTTTCAGGATTATTTCATTCCACATACATGTCGCGATGACCTGATCAGTTTATTTTTATTTTGCGTATTTATACATTGAAAATGATGATATAGATGTGTATATTCTAACGAGAAGCATACAAAAACTAATTCATATTGGCCGAAATTTCTTTTGCGAATGAAATACGCACAACCAATTCATCCAGGCTGTTTTTTTTTGTTAAAAAGTTATTTCGTTCTTTGTCTGAACAAGAAAATTTCTGAAAGAATGCTACAGAGAGCTTGCCGAAACTTCCCGAGGGTAATGAAAAATGACGGACACAGTCCAAAATTACGATCCTTGGAGCTTATCTCTAATTCCTCTCTGAAAATTAATTTAAATCACCCTTCTCATTGCGTATCCTCATCGTCAACCCTTTTTTTGCTGAATCTAAGTTCTCGTTTTTTATCTGCTCAAATCCAGATGTTCGAAATGAAAACACTAAATCAGAAATTAGGAAAATAAATCATTTCACTCTACTGATCAAGCGAAAAATAATTTTTTTCATCGTTATAAAGTTTCACAGGTCAGCGAATCTTCAAACTTTCCACCACCTACACGTTTTCTTCAATAGATATTTCATGCATGAATTTAACACCGCTTCTAGAAAGAATATATCGATAGTTTCTCATGAAATTACATGGTTGGAAATCTGATTTTTATCAGAAATGTAATTTGACATGATATCAAGAACAAGTTGATGTTTAGGTTACAGAACCTCTGTAACATTGTAAATATACACTATATATTTTATTCGAATATGTAGAAATTCAAAGGAAATGTACTCTAGTTTATAACACAGAGGTGACATCAATTTTATTTCCTTTTTCATCATCTTTGTTTTATTTTGTCAGTTCCATTTGCATGGTATTGAAATTCCAATCAAATGAAAGGAAGAACAAAAATTTGTTTCAATGAAAAAAAACCATCCGAAATTTCAGCTTATTCTTTGGACAAATCCTATCATCTAATCACTTCACTTACACGTGAAGACAGATCAAGAGTTTTCAACTCTGCTGTACTCTTGTATCACACTACTTACCTATGAGTAATAATATTGATACTATTAAATTGTTATTGTCGTGAAGCATTTCAAGTGGATAATGGACTCTTATTACGTGCTCATGAAAACAATAGACCTAATTGAATATTCATAATCTATTTCATGAATATATTCCGAATGATATAATGCGAGCAAGAAATTTTTATCAAAACAACGAGCAGGATTCATAAGATGTGACAAATTCAATACTTAGGAAATTATTATCTATTCTTTTCGTAAATCATTCCACGAGTGCATTAATATAACCGATAATTTTGCATGACAGCGTGTTGTCAAAAAACTGCATGAGTTCATTTTCATTTTTGAGAAAGAGTCCGATACGAGTGTAATTCGGGGGAATATTTCCCACTAACCTGTCAATTTCAACACAGTTCAATTATCGCTGGGCTTTTTTTCGCTTTCTAAAATGCAATTATCGTAAGTAATGCACAAGTTCATCAAAATTACCGATGCTTTGCATGACAAAGTATTATCAAAAAACTGCAGGAGTTTATTTTCATGGAGAGCTCTTTCTTCAACAAAACAATAATTCGGGGAAATATTTCCAGAATGAACTGATAACTTGTCAAACTGAAGTTATGAATTTATAAATTTTCAGCTGTTTTCGGAGAAAATCCGTAACTGAAAAAAGAGCGATTCAGAAATACGTTTGTTTCATTTTTTCCATTCATATATTTATGATATAGGTCAATATGCGGTAATTGCTCTCCATTTGCATAGAATTTTGACAGGAGGAAAATATACAATGGAAGTAGTCGACTGTAAAACACTTCTTTCTTTTTGAAATAACTAAGGATCTTATATTTGGAATACATTTTTGAACTGCTCCTCACATTGCACAAACTAATAATTTTTTCGTCATATCAAATGAAAACCACTGAAATTCCTGAAACCAGTGGTTTCAATTTCCACACTCCTTCCAAATAGATATCGCAGAAGCACTGAGAGAAAAACAAGTTTCAATATCATTTCATAGTGCAACGTTGTCTTCTGGATATTTGCATATTTCGTTTCAAGGCAGTTCCATCAAATCCTTGAGCTTTCGAAAACTCTATTGATATTTCGCTGGAAACTGTAGAGCAGCATAGATATATGTATATTATGCAGATGTATAATAATTGCGCGTCATCTCCTAGAATTCTGATTATCAGCCAAGTCGAATGGCGTTGAATTTTGCCTGGAGAAACATTCTGGTAGAAGTTATGAAGACATCGAGCTGTGATATGTCGGATTTAGTGAAATATTCAACATTTGCCATGCGTAGTTCGAAACAGGAACGAAGTTCTCCTTCTTCACGAAAACTTTCTTGTTTGAATGTATTGGCTTCCACTGAAATCCATATACCTAATTATATTCGATTGGGCTCAACCTTCTTTGATGCCATTTTCACCACGAAGAGCTTCAAAAATCATATACAGATTTTGACTTACGGTATACAATGCATCAGACAGAGAATTCTTCCGTCTAGTTGCACAGATGAATAATGGAGATATTCACGTGCTTTAATGAATTCCGTTGACTTATTGCAATAACCTAGTCTTGTCTCTCCTTATCGCAGTGTGGTAGAAAACCTGCAGTACATGTATAGAATTATTTAATTTGTCAGGCTGCCCGTAATACTCGATTCAAGTATTTACAGTTGCCTGCCATACTAAATGAATTATGCTCCTCCCAACGATAAGAGAGAGACAAGACTAGAATATTGCAATAAGACAATGGAATTCAGTGTGTTACAGCACGTGATTGTCTCGACTATTCATCTGTGCAACTGGACGGAAGAATTCTCTGTCTGATTTCCAAACCTGTATATGAGAAAAGTTGTTTTGTCACATGGAAACTTGGGAATTTACTGTGATATTTTTATCAACAACGTCTCATCAGTAACTGAAGAATATGACATATTGACAATGGATGTTTCCAATCATTTATTAAGACCTCAGATCACCGAAATGAGCTTAAAGTGGAACGATCAAAATACGCTGTTGCTTCTTCGATCGATGAAACCACCAATATTGTACAATTTTCAAAAAAGTTTACAATAATTGACCTTTTTTCCTATAAACTCAATAGTAATTTTTTGTAGGTAACACTGAAATTTCGGCCGTTAAATGAACTCTTCTACCTACATTAACATTCTTCCACGCGTTCATATAGCAGAATGTAGATGAGAATTGCTGAGTTTCATGAGGATAGAGACTGTTTTTCATTTGAATAGCCACTTCTATGGACATAATTAATGGTTAGGGTGGAATATTTCATTCTGTTTCTAATTATGTTTGGCCACTTTTAGGAAATCATGTCGCTTAATGTTAACAAAAAAAAACAATGACCATACGTACAAATATTTATACTAATGGACATAAAGCACAGCGAATCTCTGTATTTATTATGTTGGTTCTGTTTACCGGTCGGTTATCTCATCCATCTTTTCTAGTACTTCTGTGTTGATTGATCGATTCATTGCCGAAACTGAATATGTGAGTCAGAAAAGCCAAGAGATTTTCAAAACCGTTTGAATTATGTATACAGGGTATCCCGTAATTTGACCGACAAACTTCTAGTGGAAAGTAAAGGACGTATTTTATACAGATTAGTCCAAAATAATATAATGCAAAATTGCTTCATTAAGGAGCTAGTGCCCTTTGAAGATGACGTCCTGTCCACACTGTTTGCCACATATTCGCAAAACGGAGATACATAAAGTGCTGAAAGTTTACACATAGGCTAATATCAAAAATACTCATCGATTAGATTGGGTACATTTCTTTCATGTCAACCACAATCGTATCATTTGGGGGGGGCGCCGAAGGGTATTTTAGTTGAAACTTTTTTTGACTTTTATTATTTCGCGAAATTCACATCATATCATAAACTCTGATGTTTTGTCTTGAAAAAAGATGCTCCTGTATAATAACGCCCAGATGCACCATTTCTGAAAAAAATAGATTTGAAATTTTCTCAAATTCTCAAATGATACGATTGTAGTTGACATGAATGGAATGTACTCAATCTAATCGATGCGTATTTTTCATATTAGCCAATGTGTGAACTTTCAGCACTTTATGCGACTCCGTTTTGCGAATATGTGGCAAAAAGTGTGGACAGGACGTCATCTTCAAAGAGCTCTAGCTCCTTAACGAAGCAATTTTGCATTATATGATTTGGGTCGATTCTGTCTAAACTATGATCTATAATGTCCACTGGAAGTTTGTCGGTCTAATACGGGATACCCTGTACGTTAATATGGTATCGTGTAATTCTATTTTATTTATTTGTAATTTCTATTGGTTGCGAAATTACACGACCCAAACAATCTCCTATGTTATTTTATTGAATTATAAAACTTTTTCAGGGTGGATTTCAAGAGAAAACAATTTCGTGACATTTTTCTATTTCATTAATTTTCTAACTGACAATTTCTTCCCATAGTAACAAATATCTTATTTTTTTTATCCTGCCTACTTACATTATTCAAACTAAAGAATTGAATCATATTTATATATTCTTTTAATTGAGAGCTAACAAAATACAATAAATGAAACATGATACCAGAGCACAGGAGAAGAAACCTCAGTAGAAAAAACCCTGTCTCGCCGTTTTTACAAAATTGAAACTTAAAACTACTAACGTTTCTCTTCAAGAAATAGCTCAAGGGAACGGGTCATAACTCAAAATCAACCTCGTACTCCTACATTTTTTTTGAAGAACCGATACACCTGGCTTCATGAATACCGAATACATAAATAAAGAAATGAAGGTTCAAACCATACACAAAGACGTCATAACAATATTTCATGGTGTTTTCCATTTTCCAGAAGCCACTTTTCCCAACCCACGCCTCTGAATATCCAATCTCTATTTATGGTTTCCGCTGATCGGAAGCTGTCTCCAAACTACTCACTTCGACCGGAATCGCTTCCTGTACTCTGAACGTCCTCCTGATATCGAAACATTCGGAATCGGTTCTGTTGACGCCATTGCTGTCATTTCTTGCACTTAATATCTCTCTATTCTGCCAAAGTTACAAACTTGTAGGTACTTCAGGCATTAGTGAGTTGTATTATGAGTTTACTTCGCTCAACCTAATTCTAATTCGAAGAAACTTTATGCTTTGTTGAAGAGACAAATGGAATTAGTTCGTTATCTGCATTTACTTAAAGAGAGCACACTTTTGTTTTTTTTGCAATCATGTAATTTGGTGATGTTTTCCATAGAAACCCAGAACATTGCATTTAGTTGAAAATCAGGTGTTCATATTATTCACAATTGTGAAATCAATTAATAATAGTGGTTCCAGATAGTTGAAAAGACAAAAAACTTCACATTATTTATTACAACACAAGAATCAAGAGACATTTTGACAATATTGACTAACAAAAAAATTCTAATGAGATGACAATTTTATGAAATAAATTCATGAGCTGTATTCTGTAACAAATAACATACAAAGAAGTCAAATTAACCCGGCGGCAGTGTGCAATGTTTTTCACACAGGACCAGTTGGGTGGGGTATCACATACCCCAAATGCGAAACAACAAAAACAAATCTTTTTGTACTTGTAAAAATAATATATTTATAAAGAAATATTCATTTGCAATTGGTTGAAAATATTTTTATTTAGAATATTACAATAAAAAAACTAGACTTAGTGGTTTTTTCAAAGAAAATACTCATATATTTTTAATACTATTATAGCATAAAACTCAAGAAGAAAACAGAATTAAAAATTAATTACTTTTGAAGGAAAAAGATGAAATATTGATATAAAAAACCAGAATTAATTTCATTCATTATTTGTGAAGTTACAGCTATCGCAATACACCATAAAATGTTCCAGACAAATTGCTTTTCGAAGTTTTTTCAACCTTTCTTCTTGAGCAAATTTCACATCTGACAGACATTTTTCGTCCTTTTCTTCAGTATCCTTTCGATCTTCGCTTCTAGGCGCTTGAAATTCTCTTGGAATTCTCTCTTCATCTTGACATTGTTATTTTTTGGCCGAAAAATCACCATTGCATTTATAACAGCACAATTGAGGAGAACATAAAATATTGTCAGTGTCCATCTCTTACTATTTCGGGAAACATCATAAGATGCCGATAATTCGTCAACAACATCATCGCAACTTTTTGTAGCATTATAGAAAGTGATTACTTCGAGCTTCGTCTTTTCCCCATTGCTTTCATCGATTCATTTATATCTGGTGTATGTAAAGTAGATAAAAGTAAAACTATTTCGTTTTTTTGAGTATACGAAACCAAGGTAAAATATTTCTGAATGCCAAATTTGGAGGAATATTGTGATCTTCCCTGTGACACTTTGAAATTTTCTACTTTCTTCCACAGTGCTAGTAATCGCCCCTGCTCTCGTTCTTATGATTCGACCATACAAACATTTAGAAGAAAAACCCATATAAATCTAAAAATATCAGTTTTCTAGGTTCAATTGTACACAAAATGTTGAAGTTTTGATAATATTCATGAAAAACAATACCCACAACATAATTATTTGAATACATTTTTATACACACTTACCAGTGTGGTGTGGTATGCAGAGCAAGTTGATCAAGAAAATCTAGGCACTTGTCGACCTTAACATCAAAACAGCTGTTGAAATTGGTAAAGCAAGTATGGACTTGAAGGTACTGAACCCCCCAGAGGTACAAATATAAATTCAACCAAATTGTGTCAATTTTAAAACGACTGGGGTATATGATACCCCACCACACCACACTGCCGCTGGGTTGAAGAAAGCTGTCTTATAAACGCAATTCAATGACAGTGAACTGTATAAGATTCAGAGTTGATTACCATCAACTGGACAAAATTCAGTTCAAAATATAGAAGTATTTCATCGCTGAAAACATCTCTCAACAAGAGATGACAGGCAGACTAAAAGTTAACTAAGTAACTACCGATGGCTAACTGAACGAAGTCAATTCAGACCAACCTATGAAAAGTATCTACCGATGACAAGATAAACGAAGGCAATTCAGATTTACTTGTAGCGAGCTGTTCAGAAATGCACATCAGACGATGTTAACCCAAATAATGATCAAATACTTATAAAACTGGTCAGAATGAACTTAACGAAATATACATCCTCCGATCAATGAGAGGTCTAAGATAAAAGCAAATCTAAAGTCTGATGACTGATAAATGACTTCATACCGTATATATGTTAAGTTGACTAAATCAATAGTACGCGGGTAATATAATAAAAAACTAAATTATAGTGAGTGATTGGTACCAGACAAAAGACTTGAAACGCAGACTGTATTACTTGAACAATGTACTAAGTAGAACATTATTCATTGAACAAACATATATTCCAAAATATATGTCTAATCGCATTGAGAGAAGTTTAATAATACCTAACATAAATACATAAATTGGACTCCGATGATCAGTTCTAATCAATAAAATCAATCCGACAAAGTACCCACGTTGAACGTGATTAGTGGAAGAGTGCGTTCACAAATCAAATTTGAAGTTGTCGGAGTCTAGAAGTGTCTAGACTAATCTGGTTTCACAAAAACCCCAATATCTCCAATTGACAATGACAGTTTGATGATTAGAGGAAAGGGGACAAATCAAATTCGAAGTTTTCTTAGTCTAAAAGTATCTAGACTAATCTGGTTTGACAAAAAAACACAATATTTCCCAAAAACAAGTACGCAAACAATAAAGACAGTTAAACAACATAGTTAACTTGCTTCCAACCACTGCAGCGAAAGTCGTGAAAACAAAACCCCAAAAAACTCAACGATATTCGCAGAGCTCGTTCAGTCAATCCTCTCATCCATCTGACATCCCAGATTCAACAGTGACATCCTCACATCTCCGTAATCCAAACAGCCCTTATCCATCTATCCAGATCCAGGACTCCATCCATCCCTTACTCCCGAGTGGATTTCAATCACGACCCTGCCTTGGACGTCGGAAAAAAGGCTACCGAAATTCGAAATCGCACGCCTTCGAAATCTGCGAATTATTACCTACTGATTTACGTGGAAGGTTATTGCCACCCAGAAGCGAACCCTTGGTGGATATATAGCTTTTTTAACGCTTTGCGCAGTCTTAATTTCGAATTTGTTTGAACTCGGGGATCGTTGGGTAGATTTTGTTCTGAATATATGTTGGAGATATGTCGTTTGTGAATGTTATTCTATGCCTCGCCCTGAAAGGTTTTTACTTTAGAGTTTTAAACTTGGGTTATGTGTATGTATTTTCTATGGTTGGCGAAATATTTCTTACAACAAAGGGGAATGTTATTGTATCAGGGTATCCAACAAGAAATTGACAAATTTCTTTTGAGTAAAACTCAAAACATATGAGACATCCCAAGAACTTCATTTTTAGCTTACATAATATTTGTATCTCCCGAACTTCATTCTACACGGAAGATCAAAAGTTTCATTGACAAAAAAAGGATCGTATCTCATTCTTTTCTCTAAATATTCGATATTCTGAAAAACTTTTTAGGTTTTCACTCCCAGTCTCTGAAACAGATATTATTAAAAATTTTTAATTAAGATGAAATGTTCCTGCGGAAATCTTTGAACTTATTTGTCAGGAGCAAATTGGTTTGAAAAATTATTGCCTGACAGTAAAACTAAAAAGGGAAATAAATGAAAAGGATAATGTAACGTTTTAGTGTCATATCAGACACCTCCTTCAGACAAACTTGTGAAATCTTCGGAATTGTGTGTTTTTCTCTTTTGTTAATCTGTTTCCAAACGTTCCAGTGAGTAAAACACTTGAAATAGTCGGAAGAAAATTGTTAGATAAAAAAACTATTTATGGTAATATTTAATTAACTGCTGAAAATATAATAGAAATGTTAGATGTTTACCTAAATTCAACATATTTTCAATCAGACGATGTTCTCTATAAACAAAAATTCGGAATGGCCATGGGTTCTCCTCTATCACCAAAAATATAAAGAAACATATTCACTGAAACCAAAGACTCAGTGGCGATATCTAGATGATATTTTTGTTATTGGGCATCAAGGCAGAGAGGAATTGAATAAGTTTTTGATTACATCAAATATAAAGAACCTACTATTAAATTTACGATGGATTTTTTTCCAGATGTTCTAATGAGAAAATTTATAGATCATGTTGAAAGAAGTGTATATCGACAAAAGTCACACTTAATGAAAACGAAAAAACAAACAATTCCGAAGATTTTACAAGTTTTCTGAAGAAGGTGTCTGATATAGACACCAAAACATTACATTATCCTTTTCATTTATTTCTTTTTTCAGTTTTACTGTTAGACAACAATTTTCTCAAAACCAATTTCCTCCTGACAAATTAGTGCAAAAATTTTCGCAGGATCTTTTTATCTTGATTAGAATTTTTTTAATTATTCCATGAGTGAAATAACCTCTACTAAATGTGCGTTTTTCAATTCAATAAAATTGATTATTTCGTTCGAAAACTATTCCTGCTTCAATCAGAAAATTACATATCTTTGGGCAAACTCAGAGTGTACTCATTATCAACAATGACATTTTAGTACAAATAATTTCTTTGAAATATAGTTTTATTGATTTTTTTCATTTGTCACTTTCACTAATACGTCGAAGTATTTAGTTGGCAACATTTTTTCAAATTCTAGGACAGACAGTTGCATAATTGTCAAATTTTCATTAATTATCTATTGAATTTGATATTCCAACACAATTACAACCTCACCACATTTTCGAACAACGGAAAAATATTTCGTGCGATATTATTCATGATTTATACATTTACAGTGTTTCCGGCATTATTTTGTATTTACAGATATTTCAGGAAATATGAATGTCATGTCAAATTATTGAGGTGTACTTATAATAGATGCAGTCACGTATTAGACCGCATCACGTTTTTTTCAAACAAAAGCTGATCATCAATATTTAAATATACACAACCCTATCACAATGTAACATTATATAATAGCGAAAGCGAAGGTAACATCAGAGGCTCACAGGTATTCGAATGGTCCAAAATCCCAAATATATATTTCATTCGTGTCGATCTTACGCAGGATAAGTTACCACGAAATAGCTGAGGAAATGAACTCTGCTGGAAACCATGTGAGAGGGTTATTCCAGTCGCTATAAATCCACGAAATTTATAGATAGATCTCGACAAATGGAACCTTCACTGCTGGCCATATCTTTTACGAGTACACCAATTTTTACGTTCGTTACAATCTGTTACATCTGGCAGATTTATATGTTTTGGTATAGAGGCTGATCTTTCTTCGGTCTCGGGAATATATCGGAAGATGCCAAAGATTAGGGAAGATGCAGCGTCTTTTCTATGGGTTTTCTGTATGTTTCGTTGTGATATAGGTCATGAACATAGGATGATAACAAAGGATGCGAGTATTGAGTCATAAAAAATGGAGATTCACCATGAAATATTTTACTGTTGATGCTGGAGTTTCTTCTACTGTGGAATCCCTGATGGGACTGGTGAGATTTTACGCTGGAGCTCTACAGAAGGATATTTACTGACTTTTCCCAAAAACTTTATAGGTTTTCACTCCCATTCTCTGAAACAGAAATATTTTTTAAAAAATTCAATAAAGATAAAGTGCTCCTGCGAAAATCTTTGCACTTATTTGTGAGGAGCAAACTGATTCTGAACAAATTGTTGCTTAACAGTTAAACTAAAAAGGAATTAATGAAAAGCATAATATAACATTTCGGTGTCTACCTCAGACACCTTCTTGAGACAAACTTGTGAAATCTTCAGAATTGTGTTTTTGAGCGCTCGTTCTACTTAGACGAGTGCTATATCGTTTTGCCCAAATGTCTGTAATTTTCGAATTTTGAGCCGAAAATGGTCTCAAATGATAGGGTTCGACTCCCTGATGGAAATATGAGGTCAAATCAAATTCTGTAGGGCCGGCCGTCCGTCCGTGAGCACAATAACTCTCGAACGGATTGTCCTAGAGACTTGAAATTTTCAGGGTGTGTTCAGCTCCCAAATAGCTCGGTTAAGTTCGTTAACCAGAAAAATCGTACAAAGTGTTCCATAAAAAGTGGCCATTCAAAATTTTTGTTCCTCAATATTTCACACAAAACGAGGGCAAACGGAATGAAATTTTGCAGCAACTTGCCAGATGCTCATAGTGAGCCTCTCGCAAAATTTTGTGGCCATAGTATTAACAGAACCATAGAAAATTCAATTGGAATATTGGAAAGAAGAATTTTTTTATTTCCATAACCAACTTTCCGATTCAAATGAAATTCATTTTGTAAGTTGAGACTGATATAGTGAATGTTCATGCAAAATTTCAAGAGGGTAGCATCATCAGAACCATAGAAATTTCAATTGGAATATTAAAGGAAAGACTCTTTATATTTCCATAACAAGATATCCGAATCAAATGAAATTTATTTTTGGAATTGAGATTTATATATTGAATGTTTGTGCAAAATTTGAAGATCATCGCATCATCCGAACTATAGAAAATTCAATTTGAATATTGAAAAAAAAAAAATTATATTTTCATAACAAGATATCTGAATGAGTTAAATTTATTCCTGGTATAAAGATTGATATACTGAATGTTCATGCCAAATTTCAAGAGGATCGCATCATCAGAACCATAAAATTTAATTATTTTAATTTTCAAGTGTGACCATAGAATTGAATTTTTTTAATTGTTTATATAAAGTATCAATTTCAAGTCATATACAGAATTTTGAGATGATAGTCCTATTGCTCCACCAGAGAACGAGCGCTCAGAAGCTCCTGCTCAGGGCTTGCTTCCATTTTTTTCATTTGCAGTCTAATTGATTTTGAGAGTTGTCAACACATAGAGATAATGATTTATTTAATTTTGAAATTTCCTGATGTAATTTTCTTCCTTCAATAAATCAATCCAATACGATCTATTCCAACAGAACAATTGGCCCAATTATCTTCTTCATCTTTCAAAATACATGTGGATTCCTTAATTTTCCTTTTATAAATTATCAGGTTCCGTCATAAGAATATTTGTGTTGAGGAATGCAGAATCCCCCCAGAATATATTGTATTTCAATCGATATTTACTAAATTATCGATTTTGTGGCTACACAAGATCCTCCGTAATATGTTAATGATAGTACAATGTATACAATGTATACAATGTATAATGTTGGGAATAAATGAACTGGTTCTGTTCGTGGGCAACAAACCGCGATATATCTTGACGAATTTCTTCTTTTTTTTGTCAGTTATTAACTCAAAAATAGTAAAACTTTCACAATTAAAACTCAAAAGGAAATTGTTCAACTGATTGATGGTCACAAAAACATCAAGAATATCAGGAAAATACTTAGATATTGAAGATCAGAATAAAGGAGGAGTTTATATTGATTCCCATTGATTTTTTGGTAGAAAAATCCCAGAAGAATCGCACCATCGAACTGTCTTTGTCAGTTTATTCGGTGAACTCAAAATTTTCATCATGGTAAAATACACGAACGAGCAAGGTCTGCTGTCTCTTACCGCAACTTAAAGAGTTTTAATTAATTTTCGATTCATCGATAACAACTATCATTCTCTGCTTTCAATATGAATAGGTACATCCTTGTAGTATGCATTGAAAGCAAGAAATATTGTGCAAATATCTTCTCTCAGCTTCTTCGAATGAAAATGAATGTCCCCTCTGCAGCATTTGGACAGAATCTTGACGTTTGAAATTTATAACCGAAAACCTAATCAAGAAGGACCTATTTACACTGAATGCATGAAATATCAGAACAGTCCATCACAAATTTAAAAGCGTTGGACGATTAAATATTTAACCACCATCACCCGCACTTAGATTGGATAGTGGATTGTACTCCCTGCCAAATTACCTCCAGAAATCTAGCCCCATACATTTTTTCACCCTGTTTTAATTAACTCCCCCATCTACCTATACCTGGGTGAATCTCCTGGTAGAAAACCGTTCGTTATTTTGTACCTACCCTCCATATAGCTGTTATTCATTTCACGTTGACACCCAGTGGCGGTACGCGTAATGTTCGAATGGTAAGTAATGAAATAAAAAAACTAAATAATATTGGGCTAATTCAATAACTTTTGCTTTTCAACGTTTAGCTCAGCATTCGCCAGCTGTCGTTAGGAAAAACACTTTTGACTTTTCACTTTCAGAACAGGAACTTTCGTCACTCTTGAAAATGTATTTCCTCCAAAAATCAATTGAATTATGTTCCTTCGATCATTTATTATACAGGGTGTCTGTGAACAAATGCGAGGGACTTTGGGAGGTGATTGCTCGATGGAAATAAGCAGGGGTAGTTCATATAATTTTTTTCCAAGATACAGCCTTTGGAAGGCGATGACGAGTTGACAGTTTTAAATTTTTACGGCTTCTTAAAAACACTGAGTCATAAAAATATACATAATATGAAGCACAAAGTAGATAACTTTTTTATTAGGGGTTGAAAATAACAACCCCTATGATTTTCATCCAAAATTGTTTTCTTGGGATAGACTTTCGAAAAATAAAATTCTCTTATGGTTTCTCATTTAATTCAGGAGGAAAAAAGTTTTCTGCAAAATTTCGATACAGTTTATACTTTTCTCGGAAAGAATATAATCTTACAAGCAGTTATGATTGTTGTTCATTCCATGTCATCATGTGTTCCACGGAATGAATATTTTAAGATATTGTATGTCTACGACAGGAGATGAAAATGTTCTATAAATCTTTTTGAAGATTCAATTACTAATTTCCGGAAGAAAATCATATCCGTAATATTTTAATTTCACAAATAGAACTTTCCTCAATCAAAGAATATAATTGACAAAACCAATTTTGAGCATAAACAATATCTTTTTTATTCTTTCCGAGAAAAGTATCGACTGTATCGAATTTTCCAGGAAATTTTTTTTCTCCAGGATTGAATGGGAAACCATAAAAGAATTTTAATTCTCGAAAATCTATCCCACGAACCCAATTTCTGAAGAAAATCATAAGGGGTTCTTATATTCAACCCCTATTAATAAAGTAATGAGATCAAAACAATTGTATGAGTATCATCCATTTAATGAATCATATTATGTATAGTCAGTATTTTAAGGACTACTAAAAAAATTAAAAACTTTCAACTCGCCATCGCCTTCCGAAGAATGTATCTTGGAAGGAAGGTAGACAGCCTGTATACCAATCTGTTGAGGTACTACTCTGCTGATTTGTTTGAAATTTAAAAAATATTTGTATATACATTGTAAGAATTTGTTGTGCTGGTTAGCCTGTATCACCAAAATCAAAATTATTTTTTTAAGATCGAAAATATTCAGGGTAGCTCAAAAAAAAAACGTCAAATCATTCGACGTGTTGCAGGAAATTTTTCCAATCATTATGGGATGAGAAATATAGATGGTGGTTTGTCTGAGATGGAACACGCTCTATGAAATAGTATTATGAAAAACTGTGTAGTTTTGAGTGAATTAATTATTTTTCATAAAAGATTAGGTTTGTTGGTTCAATTTCATGGTTTTAAAATCCCTTCCATTTCTCTATATTTTTTGGAGGCTTCTCCATCACTTCAAAAATAATTAGGGATACTTAACATATTACAGTTTTTAGGAATATGTTTTTACTGAAAGTGGTGAAACGAAGAATCTGGATTATGATGCTGATAATACGAAAAAATTGTGTTTAATTAATTTTTCATGAACATGTTAATTTTTTCTCGGAGAGTTGTGAAATTTGTGTTGGAATCAATTTATTTGTTATATTATAATTAATCAAAAATATTTATATTATGCTATGGAAAAACCGAATTCAAATTGATAAATTTTTTCAAAAAATATGGAAAATTATTGGGGGCCCCGGAAGTTTCGAAACGTACGACTCCGGAAATCTTCGATCCGCCACTGTTGACACCTAGCAGTTATTCTTATACGGAGCAATTTAGTGGCGAAATTTGGAAGCTGCGATGCGAGTTTCAATTGGTCACCTGGTCGTTAGGGGATTATTAGAGGAGATAGGCAGGATTTATAGGATTTTCGGGTTCGAACTCTTAATTAAGACCTCCGACCGGGCCTGGTTTATTCAGGGACAGATAATTCATTTTGTTTACTGGAAGTTAATAAGAAACGTCCCTGATGGGCCCTTCGGATCGGTTTATGGCTCTATCATCAGTTTCCATCTGCTATAATAGTTTGTTTGTTTTTATAGTGTTTTGATCGAAAAGAATGCGACTCTTCAGGATGTATGAGTTTTTGAGAATTGGATTCAGTCATTGGAACTTTGAATATGAATCTATGTCTATTGGAATGAAATCGAGTTGGATATGACGTATTTAGTGGAACCCATTTGAGATGGTTTTGATTGGTTTGTGTAATGTTATTTAGGCTCTTTCCATTAAATACATTTCCTTATTGTCCAATGATATACAATTTTATCCACGACTTTTGTGAAATCTGTCCATTATATGCTCGGCCTTAATAATACCCATTAATCACAAGGGAATAATGAGATCATAATTCACTGCTGTCAGATGCTTCATAGATTTAGAGAATTGGATTCAGTCATTGGAACTTTGAATATGAATCTATGTCTATTGGAATGAAATCGAGTTGGATATGACGTATTTAGTGGAACCCATTTGAGATGGTTTTGATTGGTTTGTGTAATGTTATTTAGGCTCTTTCCATTAAATACATTTCCTTATTGTCCAATGATATACAATATTTTATCCACGACTTTTGTGAAATCTGTCCATTATATGCTCGGCCTTAATAATACCCATTAATCACAAGGGAATAATGAGATCATAATTCACTGCTGTCAGATGCTTCATAGATTTAGCATTGATATAATATTCTTCAAATTAGTATTTCTTCAGTATTCTAAAGTACTTCAACTAACAAATATGAGTATACCTTGTCAATCTAGGGTCAAATCTATTTTCATCCTATCAATTAAAGCTTTTTCATTACAAAATATACAATGACCAGTTCTCCAAAATTTTCTCATGTGTCAACAAGTTGATTTTTCCACTCTTGTCATAGAAGGGTCTTGTCGCCGTCACCAAATGCTAAATCTTTAAGGAATATATTCAGTTGTCGTGAATAAAGTATAGTTTGCTACTCGCATATAATGGCTGTTATTCACCCGGTGAGTTAGGCTAAACTTCACCTCGTGAATAATAGCTATCATTATACGCTCGTTGCAATATATACTATTATACTCGTAAAATACTACTTCTTAATCTCCTGATCAAGATATTTCTCTACTCAACCAGTTATCTTTATGATCCTGATGACTTTCGCATAGCCATAATTCCGGTTATTTCAAATCATCATCTACGGAATATTGATCACCCCATCTTATGAAGAAGCGTGATCAATTTCAAATAAAACTCAATAATTAGAACTTGATTAGAAAACAAATGGTGATTCATCCATTGAATTCCAAAATATTTGAATTCATAACTATCAGATAAATGGGAAAATAGAATTCAGAGAACGTCAATATACAGGGTGTCCAGGCGATTGACATCAATAAAATATTTTCAGATTGCTCGGACCTGTGGCTATCCAAAAATACCCGATATATGTAATACTAAATTTTTGTAGTTCCCGACTTATGATTTTTGATTGTATTTTCTATGTATTTTGCCAGCTAAGTTTGAAAAATTTATATCTTTCCATGCAGTAAGTATTTTGCAGTTTTTATTTTCTTAACATGGTCGTCCTGAATGTTGCTTCAATAAAACAAATATTCAGCTTCCTGAAATCACTGCAAGCTACCCAAAAAAGGCTTGAAAGCTAGAACTTCAGTTTTCAGTAGGATGTACTCAAACATTCATTTTCGATTCAGAAATAATAAAAGGTGTTTTTTAGCTTTTATCTGCGTTTTGATGGTAAATTAAACTCAAAAATGGGATTTTGAATTGGAAATTATTTGGGGATTTCACAATAAGCTGGTGTACGTAAAGGAAACCAAAAACGAAACAGAATTGAGTGAAAAATTTTCAGAAGCGCAATGAAAAATGAACGATGAAATTCGAGTAGCTTCAGGCAATTGATAGATCACTTTTTATTTCTTTTCGATAATGTACTTGTGGCAGCATGTGCGTGACTAACGGATGTGACTCACGTAATCCGGAATATGAAGTACGGACACAGGCGATCGAGTCAGTCGATATTAAGTAAAGAATGATTTCGGGCGTTCTAAAAGTTTATTTAATAAATAATATTTAACATATTACTAGTGTTGTGATTTGTGAACCTATACCAGTTGGGTTACCACAGTACTCAAATTGGAGGCACGGACTTCGAAACATTATTCAGGTGAATAGTAAGTTTTAGTATTATGTACCTTTGATTTTCTATTCCAAAACAGGTAATTCCACAACTAGCAATTCTGATGAATTTTAAAATTTTCTATCAGTGGTGAGACCTGAATTATTGTATAAATTACACGAGCTACATTTGTTTCACAGGAATTTCACTTGAAATGAATCTTAAATACCCTTATAAAAAGGAGATGATTAATGATTTGTGAAAATCATTAAAACGTTATATTTTCTACGAAACACAAAATGAGTTATAGCTCCTATCAGTTCAGGGATCACTAATTTGGCCCACCCTTTACAACGCACATGTTAAATAGCGAGTATTTCCAGTTTCATCAAAACACAAGTACCTATAAATGAACATATTGGACGAAATTGAGCGCCAAAAGGAAACTAGAACATACACAGCCACTTCAAAGTCCTCAGCTGACAGGTTGGTCTGCTTTGTGTAGTGTAGTTGAAACGTTGACATATTAATCACTTCTAACAGACCTATTATTGGCTCTGAAATTGAGCAGAGTTTCAATGGCATGTTTTTTACTTTTTTTCCAGAGAGAATGGTGAACATGGCAATGAAATTGATCCAAAAAATTTACAAATATGATTCGAGATTATCAACCATTTGTTTGAGTCTCACCCGGCGTGATAATGCATAATTATATGAATTTTTATTTCTCTTTCCACACTTCCAATCAGTTCCTCAAATTCTACGACATTATTCACCTTCAGGATATACCAATTTCTTAATCGTCAATTAATATTCTAAGCTATAGTTCATGCTCGAAAATAGTTTTGACAGAAGAAAAAAGATTATCTGTGATTTTTTCTACAATTTCAGTTTCAGAAGAGTTCGATTTTTTTAATAAATACTTTACAATAAAATAAATTACTCAGTTATAAAAATGGTAGTTTATTTGAATTTGCATCTGGTAGATATGAACTTTTGATTTTATCTCCTGTCATGAACAGATAATATTCTCAGTGCCTTTATATTATATCAGTTTTATGACCCAGTGTTTTCAAGAAGCCGTAAAAAAATTTAAAACTGTCAACTCGTCTTCGCCTTCCAAAGGTTGTATCTTGGAGGGGTTAGATTTTAAAAAAAATATATGAACTACCCCTGCTTATTTTCATCGAGGAATCTTCTCCCAAAGTTCCTCATATTTGTTTACAGACACCCAGTATATTTTTTTCTACGAAACACAAAATGATTTATAGCTCTATCAGTTCAGGGATCATTTATTCGGCTCACCCTGTACAACGCAAGTGTTAAGTAGAAACTAATCCCAGTTTCATCAAAAGTCAAATCGTGAAATTTATTTTACAAGTTAATACTATTACGTCACTGCCAATGATAGCTTCTATTACCCAACATGGAATATATAAGCTACCATTATTGATTCGTCGTTTGGGACTGTTATTCATTCAGATCCCCGTACTCACGATGACTGATAGTGATACTAATAGTGACACCACATCGTCTTGAAGATTGTTGCTAAAGAATTCTTTTACCTAGCATAATCATTTATTCGATTGATTTTCCATAGCTCGATTAACTGCGAAAATAAACTTTTTTGTGAACAATGAATAAAATGTGAAACTCACAGCTCGGAAGTTTTAAATTATATCAAAATCGTCAAGTTTCTCAAAACTCAAATAATAATAACACGAATTTCTGTATAATCATTCGCGTTTTTCTCAACTTCCACACACCTTTGCCTCTTCTGTTCCCAACAGTTTATAATTGGAGGTAATGGAATGAAAAAGAAGCAAGCCACTTTCACACTGTCAAGAGTCTGAAATGTGACTGTAACATTAAACAAGCTACTCATATGTAGATGACATGGAAAAGTTAATTTCCCTGCACCCCACATAAAAGCCGGAAACAACTCTACATCTACAGTCTACACCCTCACACATTCGGCCGAATTTTCGCTAACGATCTCGTCTAGAATGTAACGAAACGCAACCTCGTTGATTGCGTTTCGTCAAATATTAGTCTTATACTCGCTGCTTTGTTTTCAGCCAACATTATCTGCTCCATTGTACTCCAGTGAAGAATAAATTCTATTGCTTTCTCTTCCTTGTGGAATTTCCACAAATTTTCCACAGGGTTTCCATGTTTCTACGTCTTGAAGCAAATAGCTTTATTGCTCTCTTTTCCCTTTATTCTTTTATTATCACCACAAG
The DNA here is from genome assembly GCA_013421045.1 of Propylea japonica. Classification (NCBI taxonomy): domain Eukaryota; kingdom Metazoa; phylum Arthropoda; class Insecta; order Coleoptera; family Coccinellidae; genus Propylea; species Propylea japonica. Next base: position 8,986,903 of record CM024242.1, on the reverse strand, counting down.
TGGTAAATTGCTGGGAATATAAGGAAAAACTGATTTCTTGATCTTTCTGTACTCGCAATAGATTATACAAAATACAATACAAATAATTATATAGGGTGTGTCATGTTACAGTTGCGTAAACCAACTTTTCTATTTAAAATACAACCCCCTGTATATTATTAGTTTCTTGAATTTTGCAATGTCCCACACCTATCTTTAACTGTTTCAGAAATTTCAAGTGTTGTCAGATTTATCACAAAAATTAACATTAAAAAGAAATTATTTTATTTCACAAGACGTTCACGACGAACATTGAAATTAATATTTTTGTTGTTTTTTCTACATTATTTGTGAATTGAAATAATTTTTTTCTATGTTAATTTTTGTAGTATTGTATTCAAAATGAGGAAGTTGCTATCGGCCACTGTTACATGAACACTATATATAATGATATTTAAAAAAACGCATCTCGAAATACAAGTCGATGTGTTCAAGCGTTTTCCCAACAGGAGCCATTAGTCAGCGCAACGCCTACAACAAAAAAGTTCTTGTTTCAATAAGTGATTGTGTGCGATAATTATAGATATTGTTAAGAAGGTAAAAATATTAGAAATTAGAATGTTTCTTAATATAAACTGAAAATGTAGATAGCTTTCTTTTTGTTTGAAAAAAATGCGCATCTAAAAATTCAAATCGACGTGTCCAAGTGTTTTTTCCAACACGCTCTCATTTATTTGTTATCGAATTCATTCCATTTGGCTGTTCAACACTGTATATTAATGATTGAAATGATAAATTAGAGAGGTTGTCGAAATAAAACAAAGTGGTAAGCCTCAATTCATAATTATTATTTTCAAGAGTTGAACCTACATAAAATGTTGAAAAAAACGTTTGAAACGTTTTTACTGAGGGATCGTTTGAAGTGAAAAAAATTAAGGGTGCAATTCGAAAAAATATCGGAGGCTAGCTTTTTTGGGGTGATGGGTTTCACGATGGATTCTTATGGAGTTTTTGCTGTCGAGATGGATTTCCCTAAAATTTTTCATTTCATATCCATAGAAATTCAATTATAATAACAAAAACTAGCTTGAAATGATCTCCAAAGACGGAATTATTGTTTTTATCATCAGAGCATATAACTTCTATGTTAATCGATTTCAATGTGAGTAAATATCTCTTGAGCTGAATCTCAATGTTTCTGTACAGTTATTTTCATCACAACATACACTCTACATCAACTGAAAGCAAATTCTGTTCATGAAACTTGTCGAGTTTAAAATTTTTGCCGAAACATGCAATTGCAGAATGCATTCCACTCGCTCTATACTTCAACAAAACAAGCATATGCTAATTACTTTTTTTTACTACGTACGTGTGGGAGGTGCTCAACACACAAAGCCAACAAACTGACAAACAAACTCACTACGTCACATCCCATGTTTCGTTTTCTGCCAGACGTATTCCTGAGAGAAACATCATCCCCATACTCACATGAAACAACCCCTAGACCAGGGCGGTGAAACGCTAGAAGTAAAATCTACAACACGGACATACGTCTCCCCATTTATTTTGGGGGCGGAGCCAAGCAGTGACGTATGTCTGAGCTGAATCCAAGTTATGTCAAATTTAAATGGGATGGGATGTGATTGTCAATGCTGCCATTTTTATTGTTTGTGTGTTGTTTGTTTGAGTCGAAGAAGGAAGTGAAAAAGTTGAGTTTCAAGTGGAAAATTGTTTAAATATTGCCAATATGAAAGTATTTGTGAGGAGATTGAAGTTATATAAGTTGCTATGCAATAAGGTTATAGTAATCATTCTCTTTTTGGATGAATGAATCAGTGTTATTGTGTACTGTGTAGTGACTACCTATAGTGACTTAACATGACTTTTTTAATAAAGTGTTGATTTTCTATACGTATTATATGAACAAATGCTTCAAAATTTGTCAACAGTTGCTCCGAAGTTTTTCAACTGTACTCAAATTGTAAGACCTGTGGTTGATCATGAATGTTTTTTAGTTCAAAACATTCAATAGTTTATGTACTGTACAATTGAGCATAATAAAATAATTATTTTTATAATGTATATCTTCTTTCAAATCTGCCTTTTTATTCCGAAACAATAGGAAAAGCAAGTAAAATAATAAAAAATATATATTATCTTCTTTCTCTCTCTTTCTGGAACACAGAGTATTGTCAAAATTCGGGACGAAACCATAGAACCTCTCTCTTACAAAAAGCGACCACCCCTCAGAATCCAATCGCCCCATTTATTTTTGACGTTTCAAATGTCACGCGTGTTGTAAGGGTTTAGTAGGCAGATAGCACTTCTTATATTTTATGTTCTGTGCCCTAGACAGTGAACTAAATCAAATCTCTGCTCCTCTGATGCTCTGAAGTCTAACAGAATACAAATGTTATGTCGCTGTTTATGTTCTCTTTTCGTCTGAAAGCGGTACCCTCTTAAGATAATGTAAACCTTGGCAGGAGAGAATGTGAAGGGCTGAATGCTCTCTTGTAGCGACATTTTACTAGCTGGAGGCAAGAATTCCTAGAAAATTGTTATTACTTCATTTGATTAGATTTCTATGAATAAGTAAGTGTTTCTGAGCTGCGGGAGAAGTTTCGATGGTTTATGCTCTGACAGTTGAGAATGTCAAATCTGAAACCTCAGATACTATACTGCATGTGGTGACACGACATGACTTGGGGGTGACTGTGGGTGCCTAATTAGATCATGGGATTTATAATAAAATGGTTTTATCTGTGGTAATTGCGTCGTTGAGGTTATGAGGCACCAGTTTTAAATACAAGCTATAACTATAACTTATTATATAAATGAATTTCTTGATGCTTCATATCAGAGATGAATTATTATTATTTTTCATACGAGGAGCTTATAAGAATGCACTTGAGGTTACATATAGCGTATCAAAAAGTAGTAGCAAGTATGGCTCCACATCTGTATCCAAGATTAAGGAGAGAAAGATAGGAAACGAAGCGACTACGATGATGTTAGCGCCATCTATGTGTCAGGATTAAGTACTAAAATTCAGGAGAATTGGTAAAATCAAAGATTTTGGAGGCCATTTTGAGCATAACAAGACCATTTGAAAACTTGCTATGATTGCACGTGGATAACCTTTTCGTGGCTTTATTTTAGTTGCGTTTCGTATTGTGTTTGTGTTTATCTATTTTGTGTGTGCATCTTTTGAAATTCAAAATGGTTTACGGAGCACATTGTATGCTGATGAACTGCAAAATAATATAAAAAATATAAAATATAAAATCCTGCTCCTGAGAAAATGGAAATGTAGGTATTGAAACTCGTATCATGTGTATCTCTGTTTCTCATTGCTTTTCAATTTCAGTGCCCTCAAATGGATTTAGTTTTCCTGGACGAAGAGATATTAATCTCAGCAGCTGTTATAGAATGTGCTGTGAGCATTTTCTACAGATCAAATAAAAACATTTGGAGAAGCACTATCCTGTTAAAATTTACATTGTTTTTCAATTCCTTCAAATTGTGATTTATTTGTAATTGTTTTGATAATTCGGTAACTGATGTGTAAGGAAATTATCGATTTGTATTCAATTTCATCAATATGTTTTTTGTGAGTAATGATTTCTAATAATTTATAGCAATTAAAATATCGCATTTCATTAATATCAATACATTTTAAACAATGTTTAGATGAGAAATAACATCCTGATCACGAAGCAAAGCACTAGCTTTGTTTTATCGATCAGATATTTTTTCTGGACTCGACGTCTAAATTTAGTGTAATAAGTAGGAATAATTTAATTCGAATTTGGCGCCTATTATAACAGTTTTCTGTATTGAAAAATTCATCCATTTCAGTGTCATCTATGTGTCAGAATTAATCTGCTAACCGAAAAACGTAGTCGAATTTAGTACTAGAGTTGTAGGGGCGTTTCCTATCTATATCTACTTAATCTTTGATCTGTCCTGAAGATATAATCCAGCTGTAGCACAGTGCATTGAGTTCATAAACTTGCCGGAAACCACTCCGACTATAATACCTATCGAGGCAACTTGACGTCAAAACCATACTCCAAAACTTGCCGATTGCATAATATTACAGCAAGTTTGCTGGAGTTGATTGATAGGATTTCTACCTTCGAGATGATTATGTTCAGATAATTTCACAGGGATTCTGGTTATTTGGGAATTGATATTGAGGTTTTCCAACAATCGAGCTTTCATGCATATCTCAACCTCATTCTGATTCATGAAAAAACTCAATTTTGTTCACACTAGAACTACTCGAATTCAGAGATTGATTACAATTTTTGATGAACCTCGAAAACTTCAAGCGTGTTCTTTATACGCTCTAGCCCAGTATTCTCGACAAGTGATCTTTCAAAGCGAATAGGTACGAACTTCATTGCGCGGTGTGCATTTTTGCAGGTGAAGAGGTACTCGACACCTAAAGACCTCAATATAAATGAAATTAAGAAAACTTCCGCTCATGATCAAAGATATTTTCATGATGAAACATCTTTTATAAAAACTGATTTTCTGATATTGAGGAAGAGTTCACAATTTTTACTACCCTCGATGATGACTTTCATAACAATTTTATGTTTTTCGATTTGATGAACGTTGAGTTTCATCAATATAGCCTCTATACCACACTTCAATGTACTTCATATGTATATGCAATTTAGGTTAGGTACTTGATTTTCATTATCAGGTTTTACTTAAGTTATATTAGCGCTGACAGTATCTTAAGTTACGAATTTTTTACTTATTCCCAATTCTTTTTCTAAAAAGATGCTTACCGAAACTGTGAATACAAGAAACAGAAATAATGAAAATTGCTCAAATAATATATCGATGAAATTTTCATCATCAAGCATTTACGTCAATCATTTGTGCCCTACTTTGTAGCTGTCGTCTGTTTTTTCACCAGTTTCTTTCTAACAGGAAAATAAACATATCCACCCCATCGCTTGTTTCTATCATCACGTCAGTTATCAAATTACAATAAGAATGATAGATGCTAATCGCATATTCGTCAAGATGATTGATTACAGCAATTTATTAGTAATTTGAAAACCTCCTGCTGTTGTAGGCGTGCCTTAGGGATTATCTTCTGATTGAAACTCATAATGGACTCGGTCGCATTTCTCATTAACCTTCTTGCTTTCTTCCTTATCTTTCCTCTAATTATGGTCATGAATGTTTACTCTTAAGATCCGCTGATACCCTGATACCACCTCAGATTCAGGTAGGTATACCTATGTGTTTACTAGAATGTTTGATTGCATTACGTAAGTTTTAAAGGTTTTTGTTGAATGCAGTTGATTTCCAAAAGAAGTAAATTCTATTAAATATATCTACAATGTTAGTATTCCAATTGACTGCTATTTTCAGTAATTTTCAGAAAAAATTATTCCAGAATAATGGACACTACTCTTAATATTGTGAAAAATGTCGTGGCTATGTCGGACCCTAATTGAGAAAAAAGGAAAAATTAAACCCAGATGAACGTTGTCGACGTTTCGGACATTTTATTTTCTGATAAACAGAATCTTGTTGTCCTTCATCATGACCAAAAAAGAAAAAAGCAGCATGTGGTGATATGATAACTTACAAATTAAAACAAAAATTACCTTATTCATTAAGTTGTTCAAACATATCAAACATACGATTACAGTCTAAGTCTACTTGTTCAGAATAAAGCAATATCATAAATTCCTTGGAATTTTTTCAAGGTGTTATCTCAACATGCAGTTTACAAACTGAAATGCAACGATATTCATATGCGTTCATAGAATACTATTTGAGCACAAAATATACGTCTTTTTATTTTCCATACATCAAATTAATTCAATAATTAATCTGAAAACAAACAAATCAAAATCTCAACAACTGACAGTAAACGAAAGGACGGAAAAATAAATGAAAATAAAACATGCATTATTCTTTTCCGTCCTTTCGTTTACTGCCAGATTATTGAGATATTATATTATACAGATTTGGAAATTCACATAATGATATACAATGATCAGACAGAGAAGTCTACCGTCTAGTTGCACAGACGAATAGTCGAGATAATGACGTGCTGTAACTGAATGAATTCCTTTGACTTATTTCAATAACCTAGACTTGTCTCTCTCTTATCGCAGAATGGTAGGGAACCTGCAGAACACGTATACAATTATTTAATTTGTCAGGCTGCCCGTAATACTCGATTCAAGTATTTACTGTTGCCAACCATACTAAATGAATTATGCTCCTCCCAACGATAAGAAAGGGACAAGACTAGAATATTGCAATAAGACAACGGAATTCAGTGTGATACAGCACGTGATTGTCTCGACTATTCATCTGTGCAACTGGACGGAAAAATTCTCTGTCTGATGCATTGTATCTGTAAATACTTATAATGACTAGATCATAAAATAGTTGTGGATGAAATAATGTAACAAAATCGTCGATGACGGTTTCGAGAAGTATCAAGTGACAATATTTCCGAAACGTAACTAAAGTATTTTTCTGACGAGAGCTGTCAAATTCTGACCGATACATTGAATAGAAGTAGCGCAAATGATGAAGAAAGCCCAAATCATGTTTCAATACATTTTCTATCATCAGAAATCCACGTCAACAGCCATATACTTTATATGTAACCCTCTTCAGCTCCTGACGACCCAATAAAAAACACTTCCGAATATTCACAAGAGATGACATGGCTAGGAAACAATTTTTCCGCGTAATAGCTTGAGGTGAATTCAATTTCTACCTTGTAAACCGGATTTTAGAGTACTCAATTTCTCGGTTGAAAAAAGCAAGCCTGTGTTTTTGCCGGAGTAACCGTTTACTACTCGCATTTAAGCTATGAAATGGTAACTTGTGGAGGATGCTTTGAATACAAAATTCGCCTGGAATCTTCATTATGGGATGTGGAAAAACATGTTTTTCCTTTCAGTTCGAAATAGGCGAATAATTTCGGACTGTTGTGTGGTAATTGTTTATTTCAAGTTTTACATAAGGTTGTCTATTCTACGATATACAGACAATTTCATCAAATTTTGTAAGTTCATTGAACAATAACTGAATCTTTTTTATAATTATTTGAGAAAAGGCACTTGATGCATCATCATTCAAGCAGGTTCCCCCCTTCTAATATCATAGACTGAGGGGCAGTTTCGTCCTTATGAATCGAGTATCAGTCTGTCAAAAAATGAATAAAATAAAGGGCGTTCGGCAATTACATCGGACTGGTCGGATCGCTCTGAACCATTCGTTACATCCAGATTGAGGGAAGTACACATCTGGATAGTTCGGCAAAGAAATCTGAGCAATCGGATGACGATCTTTCGCTGGGTGTATTTCAACGGATCAAAGCGATTTTATTCAGAGAGAATACCTCTTTTTTGTTTTATGTTGACATGTTTGATCCAGCAACTGATAGATTGAAAAATTCTAATACTTATCAACACTTTTATTCTTCTGTTATCATTTATTCATTAATAACCTGATTAATTCATTAATATTGTTTGATATAGCTATCGTAATTGTGAACGGACAGGAGAAGATATTGCTCCCTCGTTTCTTTTGCAAATAATTAATTAATTAGGATCTTTCGGTACAACTATCGCCGTAGTGAACGACCAGAAAGGAGTATTGCATTCCTCATTTCCTTTGCGCTCAGTGCCTTTGCACATAATTATTTAATTTAGATTTTTCGGTAGAGCTACAAAAGGGTGAAAGTATTGTTAAAAGATTCCCCAAAATAGTGATCTTTGAATTCTTATAATACATGCAAGTAGAACAGAGCAGTATGTTCTGTGGCAGATGCTCTGTACCGTTCGTTTATTCACAGATATTACAGATGAATCTGTACGATCTGTGGTCACGTGAAAAAAAACCCGCTGCTCGCGGAGGTCATTGCCGAACGGGCTTATAGAGTTCTAAAATCTCGAAATGACATATCGGGAAAAGTTCCTGGTCATACAACACTTAGATAAGATAAGATTTCTCTTTTTTTTCACCATTTATACGTATTATACTTTTTATTTTTGAATAAGACTTCAATGCATAAATATGGCATAAATATTTCATAGAATTAGCAAAAGATTGAAAACAGAAACAGAAAAAATACAGGGGAATCAATAAGTTATACAGCATGCCAAAAAGTAATGTAACTCGTCAATAGTAACCCTACTTCATATTTTCAAATGGGTTTCTGATGATGCAAATGAAAGCTATTTCGATTCCCAATTTAGCGATGTGGTTAAATGTAAAATTATTGTGCCGTTTTTTATTAAAAAAATAGGAAATAATTTTTTACGTAAATCTCAATCCATGGACCCCATATGCTTCACACCACCTCTTTTTTTTTTCAAAAATGAGTATTGGTGTGATTGTGAATTATTGAATGAAAAGATAATCAAATTACCATTCCTTTGATGTACCACAATTCAGAATCCATAGATTTCTATTTAAAAAGCTAAGTTAGGGGTTTGGGGCGTAGGGGTGAGACTTCAAAAAAATTTAATTATTTGAAAAAGCAACGAGTCTTATAAATACACGATGAAAATTGTGTCGAGTTTGGCAATTTTACTCTCCGAAGAATATCCAAAGTATAAATACATCTAAAATCATTCATGGGTAATGAAAAATATATTTCCAATCACCAATTCCATTAACCGGTTTATTCATGCAATAGCCAGAGATAAATATTACTAACTAATTTCACTGGTTTTGAATAAATATAAATAACCGGATTGTGTCGCGTTTCACGCCAATGAAAACAAATTTGCCGAATTTGTATTCATCGGGAAATTTTAATATTTGAAATGATGGAAACACAATCACCTGGGGTTTTGTATTCTGTGATATTTCGAAAGTTAATTTAGTTACCTGTAACGATTTTGAATAGTCATTCGCTTCAACTGGAAACGTCAATTATAGAGTCTACCAGAGAAATGCGCGTTTTTTAATTGACCTAACAAAATATTATGAGAACTAGTATTCAGTTTGATTCCGCTGTGAAGTTTAAAAAAATATATAAGTAATTAAGAGCATCAGAAGTGTAACACACAGAGAGAATAATTTCGTAAACTCCAGTTTGTGGTAATCCCATATAACATCAAGAATGAATATTTTTATCAAAGATTAAGCAGAGAAAGATAGGAAACGGCCTTACAACTCTAGTACTTGAATCTGACCCCGTTTTTCTGTTAGTTGATGAATTCTGATACATAGATGACACTGAAATGAATAAATGTTTCAATACAGAAAACTGTAATAATAGGCACCAAAGTCGAATTAAATTATTCCTGCTTATCACATTAAATTTAGACGTCGAGCCCTGAAAAAACATCCTGTTCGATAAAACAAAGCTGATGCTTTGCTTCGTGATCAGGATGTTATTTTTCATGCCAACATTGTTTAATATAAATTGATATTAATGTAAAGCGATATTGTATTGCTATAGTTTTATTAGAAATCATTACGCACAAAAAATGTAATAATGAAATTGAATACAATCAATTAACTTCTTACATATCATTAACGATTTATCAAAACAATTAAAAATAAACCACAATTTGAAGATGTAATTTAAAAAAATGGAAATTTTCAACAGGATAGTGCTACTCCATTCGTTTTTATTTGAACTGTAAAAAAATGCTCGCCGCACATTCTATAACAGCTGCTGAGTTCGATATCTCTCCGCCCAGAAAACAATATCCATTTGAGAGCACTGAAATTAAAAAACAATGAGAAACAGAGATAGATGATACGAGTTTCAATACCTACATTTCCATTTTCTCAGATTCAGGATTGGCCTCTTTATTATTTTGCATTTCATCACCATACAATATGCTCCGTAAACCATTTTGAATCTCAAAAGATGCGCACACAAAATAGATAAACACAAACACGATACGAAACGCAACTAAAATGAAGGCACGAAGAGGTTGTCCACGTGCAATCATAGCAATGTTTTGAAATGGCCTCTAAAATGTTGGATTTCACCTATTCTCCTGAATTTAATACTCAATCCTGACACAAAGATGGCGCTAACATCATCGTAGTCGCTCCGTTTCCTATCTTTCTCTCCTTAATCTTTGATTTCTAGAAAAATGTTCCCAGTTAAAAACCAAGCAACATAAAGAGTGTGACAAAACGAATAGTGCAGTTGCAACATCACCTTGCAGATTTTATGTTTAGAATTTAAATGTACAAATGTGGTGAAGAACTGAATAAATCAGAATAAACCTTTCGTATATTGGGCCAATTTTTGTTCTGCGGCACGCTGTGTTAAGATTGAAATATGAGAGTTTATTGCTTGACAATTCAGTAAATGTCATTTGCCCTGAGGCAAGCAATGTTGGGACGAACGCCATGAGCGGAATGGACAAAATGAAACAAACTTGAATACTACAAGGGAGAAAATTATACCTGGCAAAATTTAATTTCGAATAATATTCGACATGACTGCTTCACGGGAAAATTGTTCTAAAAGCCATATTTAGTGTAAGAAGATCATGAAAACAGAACTTTTGCTGATTGAATCAAGTTCTTTGTTCGACAAAAATTTGTTTTCTGAGCTATCCTGAATATGAAAACCGAAAAATTATATCGACGTTATACAACGTTATACTAACTCTTAGTTACAACGAAAGAAGAAGAGAATTTCAACTGGATCAAATTTTTGTTATGCACTGCTTCCATTTTTCACGTTAATTCCTAGAACTCTTAACGTCCAAATCATCATTTTGGAACCGGTATATCTGGGTTATTATGTGTGGAAAATGGACCTATTGAAAATTTTCCTATTCTTAATTTCAATTCAGTCACAAGTTCTCAAAATCCAACAAAATTTCGAGCCGATCCTACATGGTTAACTTGGAACCGGCGCATTCGCCATTTTGGAAATTTGTACTAGTACGAAAAAAACCAAATTTACTGTTCAAATCTTACGCCTACGTAGAAATGTTAACGTTTCAAAGTTGCTCAATGCGGTAGTTACTATGTTTATGGTCGGACGTAAGGCTGATCTGAGACTTAAATAGTGATAATCAAAGATAAGAGGAGAAAGATAGGAAACTGAGTGATACAATGAAGTAATCGCCATCTATGTGCCAGAATTGAGTACTAAAATTTAAGCGAATGGTTAAAATCAAAGATTGTAGAGGCCGTTTTGAGCAAAACAAGGACATTGGAGAACATTGCCATGATTGCTCGTGGGTAACCTCTTCGTGGCTTCATTTTAGTTGCGTTTCGTATTGTGTTTGTGTTTATCTATTTGTGTGTGCATCTTTTGAGATTCAAAATGGTTTACGGTGCATGGTGTATGGTGGTGAACTGCAAAATAATAAAAAAGCCAATCCTGAACCTGAGAAATGAAAATGTACTTAGGTTTTGAAACTCGTGTCATGTATCTCTCTGTTCTTCATTGCTTTTTAATTTCAGTGCTCTCAAATGGATATAGTTTTCTGGGCGAAGAGATATTGATCTCAGAAACTGTTATGGATGTGCGTTGAGCATTTTTCTGCAGATCAAATAAAAACAAATGGAGAAGCACTATCCTGTTGAAATTTCCATTGTTTTTCAATTCCATCTTTAAATTGTGCTTTATTTTTAATTATTTTTATAATTCAGTAACTGATATGTAAGAAAATTATTGATTTGTATTCAATTTCATTATTATATTTTTTTTGAGGAATTATTTCTAATAAAACTATAGCAATAATATATCGCATTTCATTAATATCAATTCATTTTAAACAATGTTCAGATGAAAAATAACATCCTGATCACGAAGCAGAGCACTAGCTTTGTTTTATCGATCAGGATGTTTTTCCTGGGCTCGAAGTCTAAATTTGATGTAGTGCGTAAGAATAATTTAATTCGAATTTGGCGCACATTACAACAGTTTCTTGTATTGAAAAATGTATCATTTTCAGCGACATCTATGTGTCAGAATTCATCAACTAATCGAGAAACGTAGTCGTATTTTAGTACTAGAGTTGTAGGGGCGTTTTCTGTTTTTCTCTCCTTAATCTTTGGTGGTAATTACTTTACCTATATGTATCTATGAATAATACTTTAGAATAAACAACCGAAGGTAAAAATTATGTGATATACGTCCCAGAAATATCTAGCCATACAAAAAAATCCAGACACATTCTCCAAATCAAATTTTCTCTGCAGTCATATTGCCTGAGAGACGGATAGGCAGCCAACGAATCGAGCATGAAACATTTTTCATTGTGAAAACGGAAATTCAGGAACATGTTATGAGGTAGAATTGGAACACATCCGATTCGGGATTCAATTTTTCACGAAATAGAGTCTGATGTACCCATCTGTCAAATACCACCGTATGCCAATTCCAATTTTTATCATGGAAAATTTTTATGCAGTGAATTGCATGTGGACTAATAAAAGTTTTGCACTTACATATTTATTTTCTCGGCCTAGTTTTGCATTTATTTGTCATGAATACTATACAACAGCTTGTTTATATAATTCAAGATGTTGAACTTTGACCATATAAGTTCTACTTGATATTATATCTATTGAGAAAACTTCCATTCGTTTCACTATAACTAGGTGTAGTGTAGATATTGTTATTTTATTGTATACGAGTGTCTTGACTTCTAAATATAAATGAATAAGGTCGAACAGACAGATGTGAGATCGATAAGAGTAAACTTTCGAGTGTCAACATATAGTAATAAAATTAAACCATGGAATATTATGTCACGCATCTGATCTAAAAGATTAACAGAATGAAAAGATTCACCAAAATATTGACAATGGATTTCTTTTCAGGGCCTTTTTGAGGATTTTGTGTGTTTGTTGTCCACGGCGAGTGAGACGTAAATATCATCCAGCCTTTAGAAGCAAGCCAAGTCAGGTAAGATCAAAACAGTTCAATTCATTACGAGGTGAGAAATTTCAGTAATAATTCAATAATTAAGTCCGAAATTAACATCAACTCAAATTCTACACCAATATAATTCAAGAACTAGCATGACTCAAATTCTTAACAGAAAACATATCTGTGAATTGTCATTTCGTCATGCTGAGGTTTATAAGAGAACCGACGCATTCGCCATTTTGCAACGCGCCCTTGTACCGGGTTTTTCACTATAATTTGACCCCCCTTTAACTTTGTTACTAAAGGAGATACAAAAAAATGTTTCGTATAAAAGTTTCACGAAATCAACTGAGGTTTTTTGATATAAGTTCAGAAACTGAAATATATACAGGGTGGCCAACATATTGATGGCAACTTCATTTTTTCAAATGGAACACCCTGTATATTTTTTCATGTTTGGGTTGCTCCTTTTCCCCTGATTACGAATATGTAACATATGTTGGTCTATCTTTTTATTCTGAGAACCACAGAGTTTTAAATTTTAAGAACTACCTGCCAAGATCTATAATCATTTTACAAGTGGCAGAGTGCGTTTACTGAAAATGCTCATTTTTTGGAGCTATAATAACGTCAATGGGAAGATATACAGGGTGAACAACATTGAATGCAACTATATTTTTTCAAATGGAACACTGTCTCTTCAATTTTCAGAGTTTCAAAGTTTTGAAATGATGACACCGATTAAAAAAATATGTGAAATACCTACGAAATTCTTTATATCCAACAAATATACTTAAAGTTTTATTTTGAAATGAATACTTAACAATTACTTAACCAATGAAAAATGATAAACTATGGTAGTATGGTAACAATAACATCAACTAAAGAAATTACCCAAAATGACCACCTTCATTCAATACACATAGTTCATATAGTTGTCTCAAGTTGTTTAGACTATTTTTGATAGCATTATTATGGCTTCGATTCAAGTCAGAAATAAAAGCTTCAAAATTTGTTTTCTAATCATTACAATATTATCATTATTCTTTGTGCGTTGACGGAATTAGTTCCGAATTATGGGTTAATATTGGTTAATTTTATATCATTATATTATTCTCCGCTTTCATTGATTGTCATTATTGCTGAAGTAATTCTTTTCCTTCAGGCACGGCTATAAAAACGTGTTCAACGGTGTTGAATCGGGACTATTTGGTGACCATAAAATGGGTGCGCCATTACCAATCCAAAGATCAAATTGGCCACTTAAATATTCACGAATTTCCAAAACGCTATGCCAGATGGTTATTGACATTTGAAACTCTTTGGTGCTCAGAATAAGAAAGATAGACCAACATATTTTACATATTCGAAATCAGGGGAAAAAGAGCTAACCAAATATGAAAAAAATACAGGGTGTTCCATTGGAAAAAATGAAGTTGCCATCAATATGTTGGGCACCCTGTATATATTTCAGTTTGTGGAGTCATATCAAAAAACCTCAGTTGATTTCCTGAAACTTTTATACGAAACATTTTTTTGTATCTCCTTTAGTAAGAAAGTTAAAGGGGGGGTCAAATTATAGTGAAAAACCCGGTACATTATTGAGCGGTGTGATTTCACCTTTTATCATTTACCTGGCTGAAACACGTGATTAAAAATGGAATGTAATTGGAATGATTGCCAATGCTTGTGTTATTTCATTTTTATAAAATATTCACGGAATTACGATAAAGGAACAATAAGTTTTTTTTTCGATTTGTCAAATCGAATTTTCTTATTACATAATACATTTTTGAGTAAAATGGGAACTCTAAATTTTTATTAAGGTTCTTCTGATAACTCACAAGAAACATTATTCGGTTATTATGAGTGGTTTTTGAAATGACCGTGAATAAAAAATGGATTATACCGCATCAGGCAAAAGAAAGTACCGAACACTCTTAAACGAGTGCTATATCGTTTTGCCTAAATGTCTGTAATGTTCGAATTTAACGCCAAATGATCTCAAACGCTATGGTTCGAATCCCTGATGATGAATCCGTAATCAAATTCAATTCATAGAAAACTCAATTGGAATATCGAAAAGAAGAATCTTCATATTTATATAACAGGATATTCGATTCGAATGAAATTTATTTTGCGAATGGAGATTGCTATTCTGAATGTTCATGCAAAACTTAAAGTTATCAGGTCAGAATTCGATCAATTTCAGTCATTTTCGAATTTTGAGCCAAAAAATGTCTCAAACGATAGGGTTGGACTCCCTGATGACGAATTCGCAGTCAAATTCAATTCTATCAGTGAGCCGTCCGGCCATCCGTCCGTTCGTCCGATAGCACAATAACTTTCGAAGGGATTGTCGTAGAGACTTGAAATTTTCAGGTTGAGTTCGGTTCCCAAATGGCTCGGTTATATTCGTTAACCAGCCAAATCGTACAGAGTGTTCCATTAAATATGACCATTCATTCGAATAAAATTTATTTTATAAATATAAATGGATACACTGAATGTTCATGCAGAATTTTGTGTCCGTAGTGTCAACAGAACCATAGAAAATTCAATTTAAATATTGAAAAGAGGAATCTTGATATTTCCATAACAGGATATCTGATTCAAGTGATATACTCAATGTTCATGCAAAATTTCAGAAGGATCGCATTATCAAAACCATAGAAATTAATTTTTGTGATTATTCATTCTTCATATATTTCCTTTTTTGAACAATTTCCAGAATATATTTCCGAATGTTTTTTTTTTTTATCTGAGACAGACCACGAAGGCTCAGGCCTAAGTACCAGTGTACCGTGGGTGTCGGAGGAGGAGTGACAGATTCAGTCTATTAACACTCGATTTAAAAGACTGGAGGTTAACATTCTGAGGAAAGGCGTGGGCAGGAAGTTGGTTCCACACTCTAGAGATCCTTGGGATGAAGGTACGGGAGAAGGTCGATGTTCTATGCGTGGAGAGTTGGACGGTAAAGGGATGCCTGTGCGATGTTCTTCTTGTGGTTCTGTTGGGATTATCCGAGGGAGGGACAATCGATGCTAATTCCTCGGAACACAGGCCGTGATAATATCGGTAGAATAGCGAAAGGTCACCCACGGTACGTCGATGGGCTAAGGAAGGGAGATTCCTTGTTAGATTGGGATCACCAATGAGTCGGATTGCCTTCCTCTGGATGGAGTCGAGGATTTTAAGCGTTGATTTGGCTGCCACTCCCCATATGTGGGAGCAGTACTCCATGCACGGTCTTATCTGAGATACATACAGAGTATAAAGGTTACAGGGGGAGAAGTATTTTCGTACTCGAAATAGGAATCCCAACTTTTTAGCAGCCGATGAGGCCACAGAAGAAACCTGCCTGTGCCAGCTGAGGTCCCGCTCAAACGAGATGCCGACGAGATCGAAAGTCTCCATGTTTCCCAAAATGTTTCCGCTCATCTGAATGCGGTGGGCGTTGGCAACCTTTTTACGTGATAACTGGCATGATTGAGTTTTGGAAGAGTTGAATTGCACCAGGTTCTTGGCGCCCCAATCAAGAATTGTTTTGAGGTCACAGGAAAGGGATTCGTGCATGGCCTGACGCCTGCTGTTCAGCTCGGTCTCGGGTACAGCCCTGGAGAAGTGGACACTAGCATGGAGAGTGCTGTCGTCGGCGTAGCTATGAATGGGGTTGACTGTGGAAGAGAGCAGGTCATTGATGTGCAGTAGAAACAGAGTGGGTGCCAGAACGGATCCCTGGGGCACGCCTGCATTAATGGTATAAAAATTTGACGCATGCCCGTCAATTACGACGGATATGGCTCTATTAGAGAGGAAGCTGCTGATCCACCCACAAAGTCCTGGGGGAAGGCCGTAAGATGGAAGTTTGTTGAGAAGCGCTGAGTGCCAAACCTGATCGAATGCCTTGGATATATCAAGAGCAACCACTTGCGATTCGCCGAAAAATTCAAGCGATTTTTCCCAGTTGTTAGTGACAAGAGTAAGAAGATCTGCAGTGGACCTCTGATGGCGGAATCCATATTGTCGATCGTGTATCAGCTTGTGTTTCGCTAAGTGTTTTAGGATTTGAATATTGATGGCCTTTTCCATAACCTTACTGACAGTTGAGAGAAAAGAGATCGGTCTGTAGTTGGAGGGGAGCGACTTAGGGCCTTTTTTTGGGACAGGCTGTAAGCGGGCTTTCTTCCAGCTGTCTGGAAATATACCTTGGTTATATGATAACTGAAAGAGGCGTGTTAGAATTGGCGCAAGTTCCGGGCGCACTTTTTGAGAACGATTGCTGGTATACCGTCTAAACCAGAGGATTTTCTAGTATCGAGGGACATCATGATCTTATAGACCTGTTTGGTTTTGAAGGTTATTTCAGACATTTTATGAGGACCAGGGGCAATCGCCGGGGGGTGAAGACTGGGTGGTGGATTCAGAGTAGAATTAGCAGCAAACATTTTGGCGAAGGTTTCGGCTTTCCCTTTAGAGGTAGAAACAATTTCGTCATCCAAAATCAGTGGTGTAAATGCGCTCTTACAAAAGTTTTGACTGATGTTTTTTGCCAAGGACCAAAATGATTTTTCACCATTGGGGCAGGAAAGGACTTTGTTCTTTATACGAGTGTTGAAGGCGTCCTTGGACTGAGCAATGGTTCGTATATATACGTTTCTTGCCTCTACGAAAGCCTGACGGTTTTCAGAGGTGGAGTTTTGCAGAAGTATCTTATGGCTTTGAACCTTTACCAGTCTTGCCCTGTCACACGCCCTGGAAAACCAAGGCTTATGTCGTGGAAGCTGGGGTGCGGTTTGAGTGTGAGGGATGAAAGTTTCAATACCTGTGAGAATTGTTTCGGTAACCTGTTTACATACTTCCGAAGGATCCGTACTAGAAAAACAAGAAGATATCCAGGGGAAAGCAGAGAAAAAGTCTCGGAGACCTTCCCAATCAGCAGCCTTGTAATGCCATAAGGTGCGCCGTGGTGCACCTTCAGTCATCTGAGACTGAGTGGGGAATTCCACTGTGATAAGTCCATGATCGGAGCGACCCAGAGGAGCACACACTGTGGTGGTATACGGTTCGGGGTGGGTGGTCAGAAAAAGATCAAGCGGATTTGAGCTATGACCTGCTGAGCGGGGAAAGTATCAGTTTTATTCTTTTCATTCATGAATTCAAATCTGTTTATCGTCAACTCATTGAGGAGCATATTAAATGTTCCAAGTTTGTTCAAAAACTGAGGATATGAGTTCGTCTAAATAATAACAGTCAGCTTGTTTCAGCAAAAATCACAATTTTTTCCGTGGTTAACACCAAACCAAACCACTCAGTAGATTCGTGGTGCAAATGGAGAGATAAACGACCGTCTGACCCCACGTCTGTATTTCCCTCGTTTTTCCATTTCCCACGAGTATTATCAGAGACCGGGCCTCGAAAGTGACTGTGCCTGTCGCCTAGGCCGTTGGATTGATATAAAATAAACAAGGGAGGAAATTCGGTTACCCACTTTTCTGATCCGATAATATAACGGGAATGCTGGATTTGGTTTCTGGTTTCTCGCCTCGACTTCCACATCCGTTACAAAAACAGGAAAAAAAATCTTTTTTTGTGGAATGCGATAATTGAGTTGTACAGCGGTGTGACTTTATCGGAGTGAATTGAAGGAATTCGAGCGTGCAAGTTGATATTGCCAAAATTTGA
Organism: Propylea japonica; assembly: GCA_013421045.1. Lineage (NCBI taxonomy): Eukaryota > Metazoa > Arthropoda > Insecta > Coleoptera > Coccinellidae > Propylea > Propylea japonica. The sequence continues at coordinate 8,968,371 of CM024242.1, read as the reverse complement.
CAATTCGTTTTATTTATATCGTATAAAGAGTTTTAATAACCCCTTCTATAGGGGTTATTTAGAATAGCCCGCTATTTCGGTAGATGTCACGTTTGAAGCTGTCATTTTTTGTAATTGACAAGTAGAAACTACGCCATTAATAAAAATGGAACAATACACGCTTCAAGAACGCATTGAAACCATTAAAATTAACTATTAAAATGAAGAAAATTTAGCAGACATGGATCGTGAAACTCGAACATTTTCGGGTCGTCGTGAAGCACCTTGTCGGACCGCAATAAAGAAATTGATGCAAAAATTCGAGCTGTTCAGACAAGTTAGTGATGTGGAGAATAAAACCCGCGCACGTCGCTCAAGAACAGCCGAGTATATTGCTGCTGGAGCCGAAAGTGTTGAAGAAAATCCAGATTAATCCATTCCTTTCGTTCTTTGGAATTAGACATTCCAGAAACGTCATTACAAAGTATTTTGCATAAAGATTTGGGTCTTAGGGCTCATAAAGATCTGTTAACACAAGAACTCAAGTCGGTCGTTGAAATGCATGAAAATGATCCAGAACGTGTTGTCTCTCGAAGAGGTGATCACAATTGGCCACCGAGACCTTGTGATTTAACACCTTGCGACTTCTTCCTTTGGGGCCACGTGAAAGAGAAGGTTCACGCCAATAGCCTAGCGTCGATTTAAGACCTCAAAGATGGAATTCGTGAGACTATCGATGACATAGGGCAGCCACTTTGCGATTTGGTTATGGAGAATTTCATTAAAAGGATATGGTCCTGTAAACGTGATTGTGGTGGTCATTTGCCTGATGTTATTTTCCACTATTAACGGCATAGCTTCTACTTTATAATGAAATAACCATTCGATCATTTATATTGACAGATGGCATTTTTCTTTGGATATCAAATAACACCTTTTATTGGAAAACCCTTTACAGCCATATACAGCGTGCCAAAAAGTTACTTAACTCGGCTATCATTCTGGTACGAAATATTATTAGACAAGATTCTCGCCCCGTAGATTTTTCATTTCAAGAGGAATTCAACTTATGCTTTCTTGAATTTGATATTTTCACTCAATTTTTTCAAATAAGAATATATGAATTGTGACCTATAAAATGAACTAAGTAAACAAACGAATTATGTACTTTTTATTTGTTGTATCAGAATCTATATATTCCTATTTGTGTGTTTGGGGTGTAAGGGATGAGAGATTCCAAATTCAAACAAGCATAGGTAGACCTGCTTTCGACATTAATAATCCACGGATTCGAGATTTTCCCTTAATAATAGTTAGTAAAAGAATAATGGTCTGCTTGCAGAACCTACTGCCCGATCACAAGTTGTAAATTATTTCATATTTTTTTTATGGTAAAACGGCACAACCAATTCTATTCTTAGAAACAGCCATTGATAGGTTTCAAATTACCTTACATCTGATGTATTACGCATATTCCCATCTGGAAAAATAAAGCAATTCGAATTTGGTATTTCTCACCCTTTATGTCACTCCTTCAATTTTTTTTCAACTGTGAATACATACAGGTTTCAGAATCCACATCGGAAACATAGGAAATTCAATGCATCAGAGAGAGACAACCATATTATTTTTTCATTCATAGCGCCAAACAAAGCATGAAACTATGTCTACTAACTGCACGGCAAAATACCTTCTCTAATTCAGCGAATATCCTATGTTTCAAAACCAAACAAAATTTTCAAACCTGTATATGGCTTGTGATTCATCAAATGCAGGGTAATTTGATAAACTATTCAACGATGTAACTAAAAGTAGAATTGGTTGTGCCGTTTTTTAATGAAAATTTGGGAAAAAGTTCACAATTTGTGATAAAAGAGACCTGCAACCAGACTATAGTTTTTTCACTAATTATTAAAGGAAATCCGCGAATCCATGGATTTGTAATTTCGAAAGCAGATAACTCTATGTTTCTCCAGTCAAAATTGTTGATAGAAGAAGGCAGCAAATAGAATTCCAATTCCTACTTCGATGTGACGATCATCTTCAATGACCCTGTAATACCAAAGCAGTGTTTCCATAATAATTTTGTCCGATTTAGGGCCATGGACCTATAATACTAACTGGACGTCGAACTTCCTAACTGTCGTAGAAAAAAGTGAGGCAAGGGCCGCCATTTGCAGTTTGGGATGAAACTCGAATATTTTGATGTTATATGCCAACTGTGCTCGAAAAATTGACACCTCCCAAGTTAAACCCGAACTGCAAATGGCCGCCGTTTGCCTCAACATTTTTGACATGTTCGCTATCTAGTTAGTATTATAAATCTATGCTTAGGCCACATTGAAAGTCCTGCTGTTTTTTTATCCGCAACAAAAGCGCCAAAAAATACTACGAACTAATATGTCAACAAAGCCATATAAAACTGGAACAACTCCAATGAGTCTGGTCTCGAACAACTTGCGCCAACTGGTTACAATGCCCGCCGGAAGGTCAGAGCGTTAACCGGAAGCATCCTTGTATCACGTACTCTCCAGTTGGCGGTATTTTTCATCACGCTGGATTCCCACCATGAGCCACTTTCTGGGATATTTATTAAATCATAGCGGCAACCAGGCAGAGGCGGCCCGTGAGATTTCAATTAGGGGAGGGCCAAGCCCCTAGGGTAAGCAGAAAATATAATAATTTGACCACAACTGTCTCTACTTGGCGACTCAGCAAAGCAGATGCACATTTGAATGCAAGAAAAAGTAAGAAGATAGAATAATAAATAATGTATTTCGAACAGTCACTCGCATTTATTGCATCTACAATTGTACGAGAACGAAGGATTATGACTAAAACTAGAAATTAAATTTGGTATATTTGGCAGAGGTATATTTATTATTTTACTAGTGAAAATTTCGTCATCGTGAGTCATTTGGCTCAATTTTTTATTCAGAATTAATATACGAGATCTTCCGGTACTCCAAGTTTAGGTACTACTCACATTAATATTCAGCGCTTCCCGTTTCTGTTTCCATTGTTCTTGCAGAAAGAAATCTGAACAGCCTTATACAGTGTGTTTGGTTATGACTCGATAATTTAAGAGCATCAAGTATACCTAATTTTATCGACAAAAATAGCCACATTGGGGAGTTTACCCCTCAGTTTTGGAGTAGCCCCCATTTTAAATTTACTTTTTATATTTCAGTTGACCCTTTCAAATAATATCGATTTCTTTGGACGTTAAGGTCCTACAGATGTGAGAAAAATGTTTTTCAAAGATGATATTTCATCCTTTCCTTTCAGTAGAACAATATAAAAACAATCATCTTGAAAATTCAATAAAAAATTTCTTCAAACAAATTTTAGTCAAAAAATGTTATGATTTTCCTAGTAAATCCGCAATAGCACAAGAACTAGCACATTGAAGTATAATTTTTTTCAATGATCTAACACGCAAGGATATTAGCTACAGAACGATACCTACATCATTTCTGTAAGTCACATAATTTGAGAGTAGTTGCTGTTCGAACATGATTACTACGCCACAAGACAGGTCGTCATGAGGGCCACTGCCTGTCTACAAAGCAGAGGCTGTCATTTTGAGCAATTTTTATGATTAAATTGTTTGTTTGATCATTAAAAATTATCGAGAGTACAGTACTGAGTTTTATTTTTCTTACCAATTTTCATAAGGGTCATGGCTACTCCAAAACTCCCCAATGTGGATGTTTTTGTCGATAGTATTAAGTATATTAGATGCCCTCAAATTATCGCTAAGTCATGACCAAACACAATGTATAGGAACACTTCCGAAAAATGTTACCACCAAACCACTAACCGCACGCTGAGAGGATTAAATAATATTTACGCTAATAAAAAGGAAGGAAACTAGGGAAACTGATCTCCATCTACGATCGCCACGAATCGGACCGATAGGACGTTTAGTTTTTGTCCAAAAGTGAAATAAGCAGCGGAGTCTGGTCTCCGTCACGTGATCTACAACTTGAATTTTGAGTGGTCGCTACATCGTTCATTTGAAGAAGTTTGAAATGTTACCTCCTTCAGTTATATGGTGTTACAACTGTATCAAACGTGTTACACTTCAGACCTTGTGGTACGGTGTTACGTACAATTCTAAAATTGACGAAAAATGTTACAATTGGCGTTTTAGGAGTGTAAGAGAGTATAAATACTACGCTGTATTGTATGTTGCGGATAATGTAAATTTTTTTTAGATCTCCGTGTAATGAACATTATGATAGAATGATAAAAAATAGACAGATACAGAAATACGATTATTCTTTACTTGAACTTGGATTTAAATGGATTAAATTTAGGGGGGGCTGGCCTCCTCTGCCTCCTCTTTACGGCCGCCACTGAAACCAAGTCCAGTATTACATTCATCACATCGCTCTCCGCATGTGAGGGATTAGGTTTGTAATTACACTTTGACTGGCCTTTTCGTCTATGTTTAAGTAATGAATGTAAATTTTCATTTGAGCTGAGAGCTTCTAATGCGGGTTATGAAGCTGTGGGATGTTGGTTGAGTAGGAACTGCAGGTGCGGTTTCAGTTTTAATAAAAAAATAATAAAAAGTTTGTCACGGTGAGATTCTGTGACATTCTTTCTGGATGAATATTTATGCACAGTACCAAAACATGATGTGTATGAATTTTGGTGATACATAACTTTCCGTAATCATATAAAATTATGCTGTCCTCCACAATTTTGCATATTACACTTAGATGAAACCATAATATTAGATTTTGTAGTCCTTTACATTCGGATTTCTATGGCGAATTTTTCAATATTCAATCATTAAGAGCTTCGAAATGAAGCAAATTTAGGTTTGAAATATTAGATCTATTGGTTGTTATTTTTTTAGCTGTGATAAAGGTTTTCCAATAAGAGGTGTTATTTTGATATTCTAAGAAAAATGCCATTTTTCAATATGAATGATCGGATGATCATTATAAAGAAGAAGGTGCCGTTAATAGTGAAAAATAACATCAGGAAAATGACCACCACGACCACGATTACAGGACCATATGAAATTTTTCATAACCAAATCGCAAAGTGGCTGCCCTATTTCCTCGATAGCCTCAAGAATTCCAACTTTGAGGTCTTGAATAGACACTGGGCTATTGGCGTAGACCTTCTCTTTCACGTGGCCCCAAAGGAAGAAGTCGCAAGGTGTTTAGTTACAATTTCTCGGTAGCCAATTGTGATCACCTCTTCGAAAGATAACCCAATCAGCGTTGTTGATGATTGGCTGGCTTGAGTTCTTGTGTCAACTGAGCTTTATAAGCCTGAAGACCCAAATCTTTATGCAAAATACGGTGTAATGACGTTTGTGGAATGCCTTATTCCAAAGAACGACGAGGAATGGACAAACCTGGGCTTTCTTCAATACATTCGGCTACAGAAGCATCCCTAACTTGTCCCAACAGCTCGATTTTTTCACCAATTTCTTTATTGCGATCTGACAGTGTGCTTCACGACGACCCAAAAATGTTCCTAGATTCACCTGCCAAATTTTCACCATTTTTATAGTGAATTTTAATAATTTCAATGCGTTCTTGAAACGTGTATCATACCATTTTTATTAATGGCGTAGGTTCTACTTGTCAAATGTCAAAAAATGACAGCTCCAAACGACAACTACCGAAATAGCGGACTATTCAAAATAACTCCTCTTATTAGAAGCGGTCAACAGCCAGCACCAAAGTGTATATGACATTAAAATGCACACTAAATGATATAATATTTGATGAAGAAAATTATCACCACTATAATTTACATTCATTTTACAGCTCCGAAATATGAATGTTAATGTTTGTTTCCTCACAACGACACAACACCTACAACAAAATTTCTTTGATACTCAGAGAATCTTATGCCGTTTCCAGATATCTGATCGTATGCAGTGATAATTGATAATATGTTATATCACGATGAGATTCTGCAAGATTCTATCGGGATGAATATTTATGAACAGTACCAAAATAGAGGGGATCTTAAGTGTGTATATGAATTTTGAATTTGAATTTTGAACACATAACTTTCTGTAATTATAAACAATAAAAGCGGAAAATAATGGAAATGTGGGTTGAATATTGGTTGATTTTAAATCAGTTGATGTTATTCTCCGCTTTCATTGTTTATATTATGCCCGCGTTACTCTTAAACGCATGAATTTTCATTAATTTCTGTAATTATTCAAAATTTTGCTGTCTTTTATAATTTTGCATATTACGCTCTGATAAAACTGTAGTAGACTGTGGTGTATCCTACGCGATGACTCGATAAGCAATCGTATCTTTTTCCCCTAACCCTCATGATTAAGAAGTTGTTGTTCAGGAAACCCCCACCGCGCGAAGTTGTTACCCAAAATACGTCTATCGAGAGGTCTATCATCAAAGGAATGTGGAAATTGATATTACCTAACATCGCAACAAAAGTTCGCTCGCGACAATAAAATGGAACCTAAACTGCTTAATTGACGAACCTGAATTTTCGTTTTAACTGTCAATAAAGTTTCATTTAATACTCCACAAGTCGCTTATATCCATTAAGAAATTGTGATTTTCATCGCGGTATTAGCGACAGTTATACGTATGTTAAATGTATTGTCTTCTTTCATTATCATAATTACATTGGCGGTTGAGTTGAGTTTTATGAGATTTCATGGGATGAGAAAAATATGGAATTTGATGAATGACAGACATCCCAATACATTTTCGAGTTATGAATTATGTCTTTCGCAATAAGAGAAACTAACGCCAATTTCTTCTGACATATTTGGATGAATGACGACACATTTGCAGAGCTTCCCAAAGATTTAAAAATTATTATCTTATAGCGAATTCTTCTGTATAAATAAAATTATGGAATGATTTTTGTTCATGATGGCAAAATTATATGATTATTACTGAAATTTCTCACAATTGAAGAATCGGGGATTGAAACATTTCACTCATCCGCAAATACAAACTAGGTAATTCAAGATATTCTTATTCATATACTGAGAAAAATAGTGAATATTGAGAATATTCTTCTACCGAGAATGTATGAATTGTTCATATTTTGTTGTTTGTGTTCAACGCAAGTACTAAAGCCTTAATAAGAGATGATCAGTTGACTGCATTTTAGTCTGAGGAGGGCTCTGAGGTATTTGCGTGATACCTAACTGATTAAATGTGATGTACCATTTGGGGTATTAACTCATGATCATCCTTAAAAAGTGCCTATGTACATAAGAATCAACTGTTTTGTTATTTTATGTAGGGAAATGCATTCCGTATTGAGATTGATTCTTCAAACTTGTTCCATATTTCTTCAGAATTTCAAACTCTTTCCGGAAGGCTATCGGTTATCAATAATGAATAAACACTTATGCCAAAGTAGTCAATATGTAAAGTCCGTTCACGAAAGGTTGAGCCGTCGGTTGGTCATGTAAATTTGGCATATTCAACTGTGTATATCACAATTTTAGCTTATTTTGTTTATTTTCTTGTCATTGGTACGCAATGTTGTCAATATTGCATAGAGTTCTCTGATAACTCGCAAGCTCGTCGAACGAGGCCGGGTACATTCGGCAACGTTGACTTTATTTTACGTTACGTTATGACAGCAAATACTGCCAACTTCAGATTAATAAACAAGCGCCTATATGCGCTCAAACTTTCGTGAACGGACTATATATGCAGCTGAACTGAAATATTTCGATAGATAACGGTAAATAATTCATAATGGACAAATCTCAACATGTATTAACAAAATATCTGATACTTATCTATATAGCTGAGCACTGAATATGAACTGGCGCATTACTCTAGATGACTTATCACCTTTAATGGCCATTACCAAATATCCAGAACACCTCTCAAACCAAAGTGAGCTAGAAACGACATAGCTTAACTACTGGAATTCAACTGCTGTTTGGTTTAGGTTTTTTTCGATCTGGATCAAATTGATCTTCGAATTCCAAGGATGTCATATGGTGATTCATCATTTATTTCCACTTTTTCAGAGATTCTCATCGCAACGCTACTACAGTTCATACAGCCTGAGACACAATTCCTGCGAGCAGACATACATTTAGCACGCGGCCCCGCCTCGACCAGTTGAGATTGCCTCCAGCCTACCCTTTACCAGATCCACTTCCCTTTTCTACTTTTGAACTACCTCCTACTTGGAAGATACTAAGGAACTTCTAAGGCCTTTGTACTGATAAAAAAGATATTGGCACTGCTGTCTATTGTTCATTCTGAACCACATTCATTATTGCTCAAATGAAGTACATTATTATAAACCGTGGACCAAATTTCCATAACAAATTGAATTGTGTGCTTTCTGATATCGATTGAAATATAATCTGGGAGCATTTAAAATTTCTAAAAAACTTTATGGGTTATCATTCCCAGTCTCTGAAACAGAAATAATTGAAAATTTTCAATTAAGATGAAGTGCTATAGCTCTCTATTTGACTGAATTATTACCGAAATCACTTCAGTTGGAAGTGAAGTGATTTTGAAAAATAGAAAATGCCTTTTTCGGATGACAATCAACAAAACGATAAGGTTTGAAATCAGAGTACTAAATAGAAATATCGACAATAGTTCGGAAGGAAATTCTAAAAGTAATATGAATTATTCATTACAAGCAATGAAAACCGAAGATAATCATTTCTGTTATGTTTAGAAGTAAATAGTAAACTTTTACCAAATGGTTTGGTTATGTTATTGTTATGATGAACTGAAGTGATTGTGGAAATTAACTGATTTTGTCAGAAAGCATAATCAGTTGGAAGTGATGCGCATCAGTTCAAAATCCCAACATTCCTAGCTTTCTATTTGCCTGAATAATTTCCGAAATCACTTCAGTTGGAAGTGAAGTGATTTTGACAAATAGAACATGCCTTTTTCGGATGACAATCAACAAAACGAAAAGGTTTGAAATCAGAGTACCATCGGAATTAAACATTACTAGGAATGAAAACCGAGGATAATAATTTACTTTCTGTTATATTTTGAAGTAAATTGTAAACTTTTACCAAAATGTTAGTTTATGATGTTATTGTTATGATGAACTGACGTGATTGTGGAAATAAATCTGATTTTGTTAGAAAGCATCATCAGTTGGAAGTGATACACATCAGTTCAAAATCCCAAGATTGTCAAACAGAACGCGCATCAACTGATTTTGCATCAGTTTGGGAGTGATGCAGCTTCAAATAGAAAAGGCCCATAAAGCAGAGAGCAGAGTAGTGTTGGCAAAAAATGCAGTTGATATTGACTTGACAGAGACAATCTTGAAAGAGACGAATTTATTGAAAAAATATTTTTTTATTATTCGATAGATATGATAGCTATTCTAGTTCTCATGAAAATTAAAATGGAGGGGATCATTTAACTGATTCATAACAATCGAAGGGTATTTTTTCAAGGGATCCATACAGAAAATACGGCATATTTTCGATAATTTCACTTTGAATGCCTCATCGAAAAACAATGGCTTAAATGCCATGTTTGAAGAAAAATCAGATTGTTTTCGATGAAGTAAATAGAAAAAACGTACTTCTTTTCACTGGGAATATAATGAAAAAAAATAATTCATCACTTATTTTTGGAATCCACAATAATATTATACAAGTTATTCTATTAGGATTTTCACTGCCGAATTATAGTGTCATCAATGAACTTCTTTGAGCAATTGTGTTATATAGCAAGTGTGGCAGTAGTGCCAAACATGTAAGATAATTCAAAGAGTACTTCTTCTATCATGTTTGATGTATATTCGAGTGTAAAATTGTCATATATGTTCTTGTACATATGATATTTCTGTAAAATTTCAATCAAACTCAAGCGATTATTCAGCATTGTATATCTAAAATTTAGGTTTTTTCATTCTCGAAATTGAATTGATTCTGCAACAACATAATATATTTCGAAGCAAAATATTGTTTTTCGTTTAAGAGACTGAATGAAAAACAATATTTCATTCTGAGCAGCATTATTGCTTTCGGAATGAATTTATTTTGGTTCCCGTTTCCCGTTATACCGAATCCACATATCCTACTACCAATTTCAGGAAGGGCTGTCGTGCTTGAGGTATGTTTAAAAAAACCCATCAAACACTTGTTTCCTATTCTGTATTTTCTACTTGAATATACTGTATATTGGATACTGCTATAAACATTCTTACAATTTTTTTTGAAAAGACAATTTTTCCTCTTATCGTTTTTTTTTTCAAGTTCAGGGAAAGGCATACGTGCAATATTTTTATTTTTGCGAACTCCAAATTATAACTGGTATAGGTACGTCAAAAACGTTGTGAGCATATATTCAGTGCGAAACGATGTGCAAAATGATTGAACAAAACAGTGGAAATTCCTAACAATTATTATGATTATGGTTGGTATTCTTCATCTTATCCATAAAATCTGTAAGTATTACTGAAGAAAAAATGACCATTATTTATAATTTTAATTTATTCGACCCTCACAAAAAAGGCGAATTTTGGCAATGTAACTACAGCTTACCATAGTTACATAGTTGATAGTTAATACACGTATTTTCTGACAAATCATGTAATCATAGATAGTAAGATGTAACCACAGCTCGCCAAAATTCGCCTCATATTCATTTTCCCGCAACGCCTACAACAAAAAATTTCAGCGCCCACAAATTCTTATGCCATTTCCAGATATCTGATCGAATGAAGTAATAATAGATAATATGTTTGGCCCATTTGAAAGTAAATTTCCAACAGATTCGTGTTGATCCGGTAACTTAAAGCAACTACTGGACATAGAAAACACATAAAACGCTATTTCTTCCTTATCTGACTCCTCATCTCCTTTGGGAATCTAATTTATATCTTTTTTTTCCTCCTCTGAATAAACTTTACGTCTTTTTATGGAATAAAGTAGAGGAGCATTTGTCTTTTAACAATGTCAATTAAGACTCAAAGGAGGATAAGTGTAAATTGGCCAGCTTCTGGAACATAACTCTTGCTCCTAAATAGCTGATCCTAGTTCATTCATCTCAATCTCTAGAGAGGGTGTCGATAACAAAAAAAACCGCAAATCATTCCCCGCTCTCCTGAAATTCCGAAGTCATTGTAGAGATAGGATCGATTTCTGCCGAATTCCTGATGAAGATCAATGGATAAAGCAATCTGGATTGAACGAACGTGCTGAGTCTACATAATTTGACATGGCTGGAGTATTCTAAGTACCAAAATTTCTCCCCTTATATAGGGATAGAAGATATCATATTAATAAGATTGTTCAGGCACAAATGTGAAGCTCCTGTTCTGAGAAAAACCGATATTTTGCTAACAATAGAAACATATACTGGGTGTCCCAATAAAAACGAACCCAGCCTTATACTCCTCATAATATAATAGATAGCGAAAATTACATGAAAACGTTTCAGTAATGTTAATAGAGGAACACAATTACTCTACAGTGGATTTTTGAAAATGCCACACCCGATTAGGACAATTCCAGTAGTTGTAACAATATCTCAGAGAGGTTTGCGTAATCAAGCATCCACTGAACAGCAACATGGGTAGCTCGTAAAAATATATTTAATTATGAGTAATATCGGTAATTTTGTGCTGAGTAGAAATGCAGAAAAATTTGTTTTCATTCAACGCACATTTACAGATCCAATATACAGTTATCAATGTTATTTTATAGCCTTTGAATCCATCGTATATGCACGATGTTATCTTTTACACGTTGTAAAACACTTCACTATTATGATTGTTTACTTATTTTCGTCTTCATTTCCATATCTGTGCACCACTTACAAAACTCTAGCACCACAAAACTCTATGCATATACCTTCAGCTCGTCCTATGTCTTCACTAAAAGTATTTCTTCTCTCCTGTGTTGTAATTTATCCCATTATTGTGTGGTCATTTTTGTGTATTTTCAAATTATATAGATAGGTAGAAGGTTTGAAGATTTAATACATATAATTGTTGTTATATTGATTAATTGTTTATAAATAATATGGAGGTATGAGTTATTCCGAAGGTTTATATGTATATTCTGACTAGTTTAACCACATACATTTTCCACGTATGAGAAAGATCATTCATTTCATTCAATAATTCATTACCTCTCAGTCAGTTAGCTACAATCAAGGAAAATGACGCTTCTGCCAAGAAGTGAAAGGCTGATTTAGTGGTTAGATGAAGTTGAAGAATAAATATTCTCACAAAAGCTGCAAAAAAAATTGTTTTTTGTAGTTCTGAAAAAAAATCAGTTTGAACCAAATCTAGACATGAGTAGATGAGACAAAATCATGAAGGAACTTTATGAAAACTCATTCTTCAGCTGAAAATTCACGTTATATACGAGGGCAATTCAAATATGAACGAGACTTTTCGATTTTCAGGCACAATACTGGGGGGAGAACATTCCTGATTTTTATTGTTGGGTAGGTTTGTCAGGAGTAAGGGAAGCACGTCGGATTGCCTCATCGACCCTCTCGGTGTCCACTGTGACGATGTTTGAGCAAGAGGTTCCTCCGTAAATTTCACAACGTGTTGTAATAAAGTTTCTAGCCGCAGAAGGCGTAAAACTGGCCAAAATCATGAGGAGATTGGCTGCCCATATTCGGAGAAGAGACACTGTCGAGAGCTAAGTGTTTGCATGGCATAAACAGTTCGTGGAGGGTCGTGATTGTGTTCAACAATCATAGTGTTCGACAGCTTATTGAAGACGACAGACGTTGTACCACTTCTGAAATTGCAGTTAGGTCGGGATAAGTTATGGGAGCACCTACTCCATACTCACAGAGGAGCAAGGGTACCGTGAGGGTTTCGCCAGGTGGTTGACGGAGGAACCTCTTCCTCAAACATCGTCACAGTGGACACCGAGAGGGTCGATGAGGCAATCCGACGTGTTTCCCTTACTCCTAACAAACCTACCCAACGATAAAAAATCAGGAATGTTCTCCCCCAGTATTGTGCCTGAAATCGAAAAGTTTTCGTTTATATTTGAATTGCCCTCGTAAATAGCATATCTCCTACCAAATGAGTAATCCAATTTTTAGCATCTGCATTGATCATACTACTCAAATGATCCTCATATAACAAAATAATCTAGAACTTCGAACATTGAAGTTACCATGCAAGTTTTTCCGAATCATATGTTCATAACATGTCTTGGGCGCAACCAGGTGGATAATTTTAAATTAATGAAAGTTTTTTCATTTGTTGTTTATCACATCAATGCCAACAACAGTTCTTTATATTGAAAATTTCAATTTGAAATTTATAAACTGTTAAAATTTTCCATTATTTTCCTGCTGTAAGGAGAATTAAGATGCTGTGATGGCTCTGATTGCTACCTACTGCCCATTAAATCGATGGCATAAAGAAGAAACAGTGTTAGTAGTGGATAAAATGAGTTTTATCAATAAAATTTGAATTTTTAAGTAAAGAACTTTCAATTGTAACTAGTGAGAACAGTTTTCCATTACGCAAGTCAAATGATTATTGAATTTCAGCATCAAGTTGAATATTCTTGCTAAAACAATTCACTCAAGGACTCAAGTCACTATCCATTCATTACAAACAGAACAAGAATTACTTATTGTTCTTGTGATATATTTAATAACCAATTCTTTCATATAAAAGTTAACGATAAAACTTTCTCATCGAAATTTGTCGTCCACTTCGTAACTGAATCAAAGAACTGCGAAATTGGCTGCGGCCATCTAGGAAAGGTCATCGAGAACGTGTAGGAAATCTTAATTAACCAGCTGGAGCTCTCCGCAAATCACATTTGAAGATCATCCCGTTCCGGTGATGAACTTACACGTTCCCAATCCCAGGATAATGTCTCCCTAATGTGGCCGTAACGGTTTCCTCAACTATATCGATTAAACGATCCAAGCAGAGATCCAGCAATTTGGAAATCCATCTCGAAGGACCAAGTTCCCGAGGTGACGCCAGGACGTCATGGTCGGCGACGGAAGGGAGGGGGTAGCTTTGAATGAGTATATTCACCCCGGGTAGATGGGACCGCGATTATATTTCTAATCGAATCCAGGAGTCGAAGAACGGTCCCGGTGGAAGAATATGATTGGAAAATTGGCGAACTGTCAAACGCATCCCGACAAAGCGGTCGGAAATATTCGCTTTTTTCGAGTCGCTTTTCTGTTGGTGATTTTCACGTCGATATATGGGGCGAAAGAACTTTAGTTTATTCTTGGAGATGTGCGGGTAGTTGGTACTTATTCTTCGACTGGAGTATTCCCGATTGAATATATTTCAGAATAATACATGGAGTATACCGCTAGGGGTCTCTACTGACCTGGGAGTGCCATAACACCAGGAAGCATCAGGCAAGAGGCTCTACTATGGGTGCCAGATCATCCTGGTCTTGAAGGAAATGACAAAGCCGATGAACTTGCCAAAAGTACATCAAGGTTAATACCTGCTGGAGCAGAGCCTTTCTGTGGGCTTGGAAAAAACAATGTAAGGCAGCGGTCCAGCAATGGGAGTTACGAGGGCAATTAAAATATAAACGAGACTTTTCTATATTCAAGCACAATAGAGGAGGGGGGAGAGCATTCCTGATTTTTTTGTTGTTGGGTAGGTTTGTCAGGAGTAAGGGAAACACGGCGGATTGCCTCATCGACCCTCTCGGTGTCCACTGTGACGATGTTTGAGCATGTTTGAGGCAAGAGGTTGCTCCATCAATTGCGCGACGTGTTGTAATCAATTTTCTCGCCGCAGAAGGCGTAAAACTGGCCATAATCTTGAGGAGATTGACTGCCCATGTTCGCAGAAGAAACACTATCACTAGCCAGAGTGTTTGCATGGCATAAACAGTTCGTGGAGGGTCGTGATTGTGTTGAAAATGAGAGCCATGACCGCAGCGAACAACATCAGTAGTGTTCGACAGCTTATTGAAGAGGGCAGACGTCGTACCACTTCTGAAATTGCAAGTTAGGTCGGGTTAAGTTATGGGAGCACCTACTCCATACTCCCAGAGGAGCAAGGGTACCGTAAGGGTTGCGCCGAGTGGTTTCCTCGCTTTCTCACAGCTGACCAGAAATTGCATCGTTTTCAGGTGTGTGGGCGTCTTCTTGCACGATCTCAAGAAAGAAGGAGACCAATTTCTCACTCCCATTATCACCTGTGATGAAATATGAGTGCACCACTATACCCCAGAGTCTAAACAAGCGAATAAGGAGTGGAGAGAACAATACGTTGCGCAACGAAGGAACCTTTTGCTCAAACACCGTCACAGTGGACACCGAGAGGATCGATGAGGCAATCCGACGTGCTTCCCTTACTCCTGACGAACCTACCCAACAACAAAAAATCAGAAATGTTCTCCCCCCTATTGTGTCTGAAAATCGAAAAGTCTGGTTTATATTTGAATTACCCTCGTAAATGATAGAATAACCTTCTGGAGAATCAGCCCAAGACTTAGTCAGTCTGAAATATGCAGAGCTGGCTGGCCTATACACAATTCATATGGGGAGACCGTTCCTAGACACCCACTAGGTAACGACCAAGGCTCCTAAAAAAAGGTTGGCGGTTTATCAATGTCATTGACGAACTGCTCAAGTGTCCACGAATGAGTGCTTCCTAACCCTTAACTGTCCAAATAATGGCCAGTGAGCAAACAATGCATTGTTCGAAGTGAACTTAATGCCATTTGACTTCAAAAACGAGTGGTCGCCTTGCTTAAAACAATGTCTGCAGCACATTTTAAATTTCATTTCACTCTGAATGTGAAATATAAAGATTTATGTTGCAGACTCTCTTTACTCAGATTAATTGATTAACAGTTATTTCACCTCTTGCACTACACTCTAGAACTGAGTAGCAAAAAACTGGGGGAGAAGGCTCAAAATCAGGCTACTTTTTGTTATATAGACTTCAAACCTTTTTTACAAAATACAAAGTAAAAGAAACTTTCACAGCTAGTTATTAATCAACATCGTACCCTTTAAAAACTATAATGTACCACTCTTGATGTCACCACGTTGCTTGAACAAACCTCTTCATGTTCTTTTGAGTGTGCCCACAATGTAAGCCTACCAACACCTTTTTTATCAGGAATTTCTTTTTTTTCAGTACTACCACAACCATCACAACGTGCTTAGTGAGAGCACACCCAGTGTCACCTACTCTTCCGTTGGTCACATGAACTACACCTCTTGTGACGTCACGCCAGAAGCAGACTTCCTTCTCCTGTATCAGCTCAGGCTATCGTTGCTCTTCCTGGTTCTCCAACACATCGTGTTATACATTCCTGTTCACCCTCACCAAGTTCGCTGAGGATTTCTTAATACTTTGTAAATAACTGTACATTGATGACTAAAACTTATTTTAGATTTAGGCAGACAGAGAGGTTGTTTTTATTGTTAGATTTTTCATTCCAAATATTGTTGGTCTTCCTTGTTGCATTAACACATTGTAAATTGTAAATATTTTCTTGTTTATCATCGTGTGTATTATAAGTGAAATAAGGGTGTCAATATCATAGTACAAGGGTCTGCGATTAGTCTTTGTTTGTGTTATAAAAGCTCCATTTCTTTCCCCCCCAACACAGGTGGAGACAATCACCAACAATGAAATTGTAATGAAGAGGTGAAATATTGACTTCAAATGAGTGATTGTATACAAACTATGTTTTATGTTTTCTCCGTAAAAATCTCAAAAGTGACTTCTTAGATCAGCAGACATTCAGTACGGTTCCAATACCTTCAGACTATAATTTATTTTATTCGATGTGATATCTAATATTTTTATGAAGAAAATATATAAGAAACTGGTTTTATAGTCCAACAAGTTTGAGAGTCTTTCTTTCCTCTTCATTACCTGTTATCTGCTGAAGCCATGGCTCCCCACATTTCATAGTTCGTGGTGGTTCTCAATACATGACACATGTATTGGTGCCATCTATAGAAAACCTTTTAGCTTTTATAAAATAATGAAGATCTAGTCGCATGGTCTATCAGAAGTTTCACATCAAATCGATGTATTCTTTTTTGTAGTTATGATCATCATCAGTTAGTACACTAGTATAGTGTAGGCACATGACACCGTAATGGCAGATTAAACAGAGTAGGTAAAAAAGCACAAAGTTGATTTGCATCTGAACATGTATAAGAGAAAGGGATACTAAACAGGAACACTCAGCTTATAAGTTAAGCCTAGTTGTTGTTCTAATGCCTTTAAGAACTGATGGCACAGTGATATCCCAACACTGTTAAACGTTTAATCTACAGATTATGCAAATGGTTTCAAGTCCATAATTTAAGATGAACCGCCATTTGTACAAAGCTGCAAATGGCCTTTAGCTGACTCGATTTCACAAATAAATTAGAATTTGCAATAATGCAACATTCAACTGTTGTAATTCCTCATCTCTAAATTTTGATAATCAAATTAAATCACCTCATACATGAAATATCAGAAAACGCTTCCTATAATCCCATAATTTCTGTATACTAAGACAATGTTTCAGTTCATGACTGATGGCTTGTAATATAATTGATTTCTAGGTAGAAAAGGTTAGTTCCATGTTGATAAATGTTTAATTTAGGTTTGCCTATAGAATGAAAATTTTTTTATTTCTGTTTATATTTGACTGTGATATTATAAGTTAGTTAATTTAAGATGAATCATTGTAATAGTGAAACACTACATGAAGAGAAACCTCATCAATCAATCAATTATAATAGTACATATTTCATTTGTTTGTAAGTAACTCTTCTATGTGTATGAAATTTCGACTTGTTTCAAAGGTAATGGATATAGTTTCGAGTATCTTTTGCACATTGAGTTTTCGTAATGATACATCAACTTATTCATTGCTGATCATCATAAGTTGTAGCCAATACAAAATGGGAATGATTATTTTGTTTAAACAAGCAGTTGTTTATGGATAACATTATACAGGGTGTCCGGTAAACCTTGTACAATATTGAAACTGGTGATAGACCATGCCATGAATGTTCAGAATATCATAATTTCACCTCAGTAAAAATATCACCATTTTCGAGATGGTAGGCATTTTCTAAATATCTAGGAAATCGCTACCTCACCTTCGTTTCTTGATTTCTTGAAAAATGTATCAAGTTCTGAAAAACTGTTTTGTACGTCTGAAAGCATCACTCATTATTAATCTGCAGCAACAAAGATATTTGAATTAGTCTCAATTTGTAGACATAGCACTCAAAAAACGAGGTGAGGTAGTGATTTTCTAGATATTGGAAAATGCCCATTATCTCGAAAATGGTGATATTTTTACTGAGGTAAAATTCTGATATTCTGAACAGTCATGACCTGATCTATCACCATTTCAATATTGTACAAGGATACCGGACACCCTGTATATTCCTACCTTACCAAGGAATACCAGAAGAAAACCTTGCAATCTTCATTACTTTTCAGCATATTCATTATGTTCTCAAACATATTTCTCCTAGTTCTTCTCCTAGACAACATAATATTTCGAATTTCATGGAAATAGAAGTTATTATATTATCATTGAAATAAGTTGACCAATCATTTTTTTCACCGAATATCGAAGTATAATATTTGAGGAGGAAACGCTTCGAAAGTAATTTTCCGAACCCCATTAATGATACAATAGTCTGTCACTATTTTTTCAGACCTATGTTGGGCATTCCGAATTTGTTTGAATAATATGATCTCCGCCAAATTTTCAACTTCCGATTACAATAACGAAATTTCAGTAGGCCCAGGCCTCTTAGGTGATTTCTTGAAAGTGAGTTGAGTAAATAAACCTTAAACCTTAAATAATTGTCCACAAGAGTCCTTGATGAATGCTCAAAAATAATTAAAAAACTACACCAAATTACAGCTACTACAGAGAAACCATGAGAACATATCATAACTGAAACAGTAAGAATTGAAAAGAGCTTGGATTATTGTGGATCTTACCTTTTTCCTATAACAGTTTCTTATTATACATTTCATTATTAACACATGACTGATAGAAAGTTCAAACAAAAACGAAAAATCCTTGAGATCTATTTTAAAATCGAAATTTTATACTTCGATATTCAGTCAATTTGAATAGTGAATGTTTTTTCATGGTAAACTCTTCTGTAGTCAATTCGTATTTATATTATGAACTGTAAGTAAAATTCATGTATTTTTATAAATATTCAAGTCGTTTTGTACATTATCTCATCAATGTATATTGAATGTTAACTCATCAAGTGCAGCTATCAACTATCTAAACGTTCAAAATTTCGATACTCTAGAAAAAATATTGTATAGAAGTTTTTTAGTGGATTTGGTGAAATGTAAATATATATAATGAAAATTAAAAAATGGAAAATCATGTTAAAACATTTATGAGGGCATAAGACTCCTATCTTTCGAACTTGGGCTGAATATGGTTTGAATTGATGTTGCATCTTATGTTTAACGAGACGTGGTTCATCCGAATCAGCTGATTCGGCTGGAAACGGTATTTATTAATGTTGTTTTGAATAAAATCATTCAAATGATAATTTTTCTTCTTGAAGTTGAAACCACTTTATTCCGACAAAATCAGAGGGAGTTCATATGACTGCCCTATAAACCGCATATGATCTTGAAGTATGTGTGGAACAGCGTAGGTACTAAAAATCAATTTCAAGCGGATAACCGGTTATCATTATGGTTAACCAATTGCATTCGAGCGGTTTTGGTTATTTTTGGTTCAAAATAATGACGTCATGAATAAGCCCTTCGACGTCATTGATTTGAACCGCAAATGACCATACTCAAGAGCTGGGTTAAACTTCTGGTTAGGCTTTCTTGTAGGGTTGTACGCGGCAAATTTCAAAAGTTGTTGACTGACGAAGCCACTTTACGATTTATATTGAGAAAACTATTTCAACAACTTCAATTATCGGCTTAGTTTCATTCATTTAGGAATTAAACTGATCTATTGAAATCTCTAAGTTAGGTTCGAAAATGAACGCATCCAAAAGCTTCTGACTTGTTAATATTATTTAAATATAGAATTTTCCGAAGTTCTTAAAGATTGCAGATATTGTTTGAGTACAACGAAAACTTTCTTTTTTTACTATGGGGAAGCTTTGTGTTACAATTAAAAGCTCTCGACTGTTAGAAAACTATGAATTTGTGTTCAAGCTCCAAAAATTTTTATTAATAGCAAACTTTACTGTGACGTGTGAGATGTAGCCAAATACCAGAGCGATATAAATACATGTGAATCTATTGGATAATGTCCTCCTGTATATTTTTCAGTAATACGTATTATGAATATCAAAATGGTGAAAGCAGAGAATAATATTAATAGATTGAAATCAACCAATATTAAACTCATACTTCGGAGCTAATCTCGTCCTCATTCAAGACAAAATGCAAGGAAGTGGTAACGAAACAGAGCAACTGTGGATGGTCATTTCGTCCTTATTAGGACTCATCAGCACAAGATAGCTTTGAATGATACAAGGTACTTCTTGGAACTTTCAGCGGTTTCGCATCTTCTTCAAGGTATAAATATACCGAAGACGTCATCTCTAGTTCCATACGAAAACCTTCTTCCATAGCATGAACCTTGACCGAAGTAGCGAGATGTTTACCATTTGTCGCATTCACCGAAGCGTTCTAGCATTTCGCAAATTTTACGTCATCAGCCCACGACGCGGTGCGCTAAGGGTAACGTCAGTTTACACACCGAAGTAAATAATAAGAAGATGATTACGCGTAAAATCGACATGAATATCAAAATAGTGAAAGCAGAGAATAATATTTATCGATTGGAGTCAACCAATATTAAACCCATACTTCGGAGCTAATCTCGTCCTCGTTCAAGACAAAATGCAAAGAAGTGGTAACGAAACAGAGCAACTGTGGATGGTCATTTCGTCCTTATTAGGACTCATCAGCACAAGATAGCTTTGAATGATACAAGGTACTTCTTGGAACTAACAGCGGTTTCGCATCTTCTTTAAGGTATAAATATACCGAAGACGTCATCTCTAGTTCCATACGAAACCTTCTTCCATAGCATGAACCTTGACCGAAGTAGCGAGACGTTTACCATTTGTCGCTTTGACCGAAGCGTTCTAGAATTTCGCGAATTTTACGTCATCAGCCCACGACGCGGTGCGCTAAGGGTAACGTCAGTTTACACCGTAGTGAATAATAGGAAGAGGTTTAACGCGTAAAATCGCCATGAATATCAAAATAGTGAAAGTAGAGAATAATATTAATCGATTGAAATCAACCAATATTGAACTCATACTTCGGAGATTATCTCGTCCTCGTTCAAGACAAAATGCAAGGAAGTGGTAACGAAACAGAGTAACTGTGGATGGTCATTTCGTCCTTATTAGGACTCATCAGCACAAGATAGCTCTGAATGATACAAGGTACTTCTTGGAACTCACAGCGGTTTCGCATCTTCTTCAAGGTATAAATATACCGAAGACGTCATCTCTAGTTCCATACGAAAACCTTCTTCCATAGCATGAACCTTGATCAAAGTAGCGAGATGTTTACCGTTTGTCACATTGACCGAAGCGTTCTTGCTTTTCGCAAATTTTACGTCATCAGTCCCCGATGCGGTGCGCTAAGGGTAACGTCAGTTTACTAATAATAAGAAGAGGTTTAACGCGTAAAATCGCCATGAATATCAAAATAGTAAGAGCAGAGAATAATATTAATCTATTAAAATCAACCAATATTAAACTCATACTTCGGAGATCATCTCGTCCTCGTTCAAGACAAAATGCAAGGAAGTGGTAACGAAACAGAGTAACTGTGGATGGTCATTTCGTCCTTACTAGGACTCATCAGCACAAGATAGCTCTGAATGATACAAGGTACTTCTTGGAACTCACAGCGGTTTCGCATCTTCTTCAAGGTATAAATATACCGAAGACGTCATCTCTAGTTCCATACGAAAACCTTCTTCCATAGCATGAACCTTGATCAAAGTAACGAGATGTTTACCATTTGTCACATTGACCGAAGCGTTCTTGCATTTCGCAAATTTTACGTCATTAGTCCACGACGCGGTGCGCTAAGGGTAACGTCAGTTTACAACGTAATAAATAATAAGAAGAGGTTTAACGCGTAAAATCGCCATGAATATCAAAATAGTGAAAGTAGAGAATAATATTAATCGATTGAAATCAACCAATATTGAACTCATACTTCGGAGATCATCTCGTCCTCGTTCAAGACAAAATGCAAGGAAGTGGTAACGAAACAGAGTAACTGTGGATGGTCATTTCGTCCTTATTAGGACTCATCAGCACAAGATAGCTCTGAATGATACAAGGTACTTCTTGGAACTCACAGCGGTTTCGCATCTTCTTCAAGGTATAAATATACCGAAGACGTCATCTCTAGTTCCATACGAAAACCTTCTTCCATAGCATGAACCTTGATCAAAGTAGCGAGATGTTTACCATTTGTCACATTGACCGAAGCGTTCTTGCATTTCGCAAATTTTACGTCATTAGTCCACGACGCGGTGCGCTAAGGGTTACGTCAGTTTACACCGTAATAATAATAAGAAGAGGTTTAACGCGTAAAATCGCCATGAATATCAAAATAGTGAAAGTAGAGAATAATATTAATCGATTGAAATCAACCAATATTGAACTCATACTTCGGAGATCATCTCGTCCTCGTTCAAGACAAAATACAAGGAAGTGGTAACGAAACAGAGTAACTGTGGATGGTCATTTCGTCCTTATTAGGACTCATCAGCACAAGATAGCTCTGAATGATACAAGGTACTCCTTGGAACTCACAGCGGTTTCGCATCTTCTTCAAGGTATAAATATACCGAAGACGTCATCTCTAGTTCCATACGAAAACCTTCTTCCATAGCATGAACCTTGACCAAAGTAGCGAGATGTTTACCATTTGTCGCAGTGACCGAAGCGTTCTTGCATTTAGCAAATGTTACGTCATCAGTCCACGACGCGGTGCGCTGAGGGTAACGTCAGTTGACACCGTAGTAAATATCTTATGAGAAGAGGTTTAACGCGTAACGACGAGAGCCGAGGGCCGGTTATTCGTTCCAGGACAAAAAGGGAATAACAAAGGACTGAACCAATGATAACCCCAGTTATTATCGGTTATCCGCTTGAAATTGATTAAAGTTTTACCCACACTCAAGCAGTGGTCTTAGTTTGTTGATGGATCAAAATGGTCAAGTTGTTTTGAATTATGATATTCCAAAGTTATACAATCAAGTCGCAATTTTATATTTAGCTGTTTAAAGTAGATACAAAACTTGTCCGAAACTCCGTGAAGATCATTGGAATAGAAAATTGGAGAAAGTTCGAAAGAATTCCGCGAAAACTCTTCGACGTTATTCACCTATCGCTGACATTTTAACTGCTCATGAAGAGAGTCGATAAAATCACGCATAAATGAATTCAGTTTCCTAGCTTATTCGCAAAAATTGATAATGAATATGCTACATGTGGTCAAAACTCAAAAGATCAGGTGTATTATTATGATAGTTTTCGATCAATAATTCGAATCCCTATGTATGTGAGAATATAAACGCAGAAAAAGGGTCATATTAAGGTAACACTTAGATTGATTCCAACCAATTTTGACTTTCTGTGACAAGGTTCTAAGAAGCGTATTCGTAGTCTTTCCTCAAGGTGCGTAAAAACTTCTGTGTTCACGTCGGAGATTTCATTGTTTTGAATAATATGTTACCAATCACGTGTGACGTTTAATTTGTGGCGAGAGAAGTTTTAGTCGTAATAACAGCGGAATCTAATCGATATATTTTTTTATCACTTTTAGCAAAGACAAATGAAGATTGAGAAAAACAACTTGACAATTGAGATACAAAATTTAGACTCACCAGCTCGGTAAATTCTCCAATGTGGTTTACCAGTATTCATTTCAACTCATTCAAGAAAATATTTCGATTATTTTCAATAACACATTCACAGATATAAAAATTTCCGCGAAATCATTTCAAAACTCGATACATAACGTTCGTACGGAGTCGAATCTATAACTGAATTGGTAATGACTAAACAAGCGTCAATAAGCATACCAGCTGGCCTAAGAAAAACTTGTCTTATCTATTAAATGGGAAAAACTACATGTGCGATGATCGTCAAGTGATTATTCATTGTTTTTTGTATCTTACGAAAGAATGATAAATCTCTCGATTCATTCAAGAAGGACAACTTCGGGAAAAACATTTAGTGGTTTTTGTGCGCTTATTCGAATAACTTGAATGTTTAATTTCATCTCCTCCAATACAC
Organism: Propylea japonica; assembly: GCA_013421045.1. Classification (NCBI taxonomy): domain Eukaryota; kingdom Metazoa; phylum Arthropoda; class Insecta; order Coleoptera; family Coccinellidae; genus Propylea; species Propylea japonica. The sequence continues at coordinate 8,944,120 of CM024242.1, read as the reverse complement.
ATGCCAGTAGTGAATTTTCAAACGAAATAATCTTTACGACTATCGGGTTGCGTCGTTCTAGAAATCATTTAATAGATCATTTTTGTCGAGACACTCTGTATAAGCTTTGAAGTGTTTATGTAAATGAAATTCCAACTGAGAGATAGCAAGGCATGATGTTAATAAAAAAAATCAAGATATTTGCTAATCCAGTATTTATTAGGCTGGAAATGTTCAACCACAACATAGCAGGCCAAACAGTAAATAATTAATAGATAATATTTACAGAAATAGACATTTTCAGCTGACGCACTCGCTTCTATCAAGTGACCAACAGCTCTAACACTGGATTATAATAGGATATTGTATTTATAGAGCGATATATTTCCACTGAATGCTCTAATAATACAATATACAAAGTGATACTAATCATACTATCCATATCTGTAACACAGAACAGGTACCTATCAAAATATATACAATAAAAAAGTAATCCATCGGTAGTTATTGATATTGACAATGAAAGACTAATTTGCAAATGTTCCTCATGAGTTCTTGAAATTGTGAGGAGGTACATAAGATTTTAAGAGATAACTTCCCCTACACGTTAAACTTTTGGACAAAAACAATTTTTCAAAATTCAATTAGTCAATTAGTACATAATAACCAAACTAAAAAAACTTAATAAATATTGACTTTTGTTCACCAAAGTATAAGGTTACCTAAAAAAACCTCACAAATTTATTTATTGTGAGGATTTTTGCCCTGAATCGTATTTCTCTGATATTTTGGAATTTGGAGCATATAATTCAGTAAGTATTAGTTTTCAAGAATTAAAAAAAACCTTGAAGATGTTTTTCATGGAAACTGGCAAAATATCTCCAAATATGATACCTCCCTGAAGATAAAACGGAACACTGCAAAATGGATAAACACTCCTCATAGAATATTTGGATAAAAAAAGTTTTGTGATGTGTTGTAGTATCATGCTAACTTCAAATACAAAATTATTTGCACTATTAGGGAAATAAAAATGTTCTCACGTTTCTTAAAATATCTGATAATAAATAAGCTATATAATTATCAGAACTGAAGACTCTATGAACAATAAATACATATACAAAATATAATATACATTCTTCACTTGAAAGTACTACCTATTATAAGCATAATTTGATTATTAATATACTTAAAATCTAGACCAGAGTCAAGATGCAAATGAAACTATACAACTTAATAATTCTTAGTTCATATTTTATCAGAATATTTTAATACTTATATTACAAAATAAGGTGGATTAATGTTTTAATATTTCGAATTACCACAAAATGAATGGCAAGTACATGAACAATAATATGAATTAAACTGCTGTACAAGGTATAAAACAATATACAATAAATATAAAAAATTTCGACATAATAATAAGAAACTAATATGTCCTTTGTACAAATACAATATTCAGCCAAACTCCTGAAAAATCACATTAAAACTCAACCAATTCGACATTCTTTGATTATAAAATTCAAACCTAAACTTATCGATATATATAATAAACATTTATACTTTGTACAACATGATGACAATAAGTATTCTTTAAGTGAAATAAAAAATATCACGAACAACATAATTTGAAATGCTTTGGGTACTGAAATGATCTTATGTGATGGTGAAATGTAGTTATCACAGTACCTAAGTAACAAATTGTGTTAAATAAAAAACCTTATGTTTATTGTCAATCTGTCTGTCATCTTTAAAAATCATTGACTAGAAATATGAAAATTAAAATCACAATCTATTTATGAAAAATCATTCGTATATTTCAGGAATATTATTCGAAATCCCTAGATCAAACTTGTCCTTTCTTTAGTCCTACTTGTGAATTAGTTTACAATTTTTTCTGTACAACTTTTGAAAGAGTTGTACTCGTTTGGTTTGAATTTGGATTCATTGAGATTCCAATAGAAAAATATATTCAAGAAATACTTTGTTTCACTGGGTTATAAAATCACAAGTTCTCAATGATCTTATCCTTCTTTCAGTCAAGTTTGCTAAAGATTCAGACTACTATTATGTACAATTTATTGTACATAAATAGATTGGATAGACAAATATTGGCTTACATTTTAAAAAGAGCCTTAAAATCTACATTTAAAAAAGGCATTTGAAAAATATATCCAATATAAATGTGACGATTATATTTCTCTAGGAATCATTACCTTGTAGATATAGGTCTATCCTTTACATATCAATTTATGTATGAATCATATTAAAAATTTTTTGTTCATCTTAATAGTTAACTTTGAATCATTACCCTTTACCATTTTCAATGTTGGTCCATGATTCTGATATTTTGAAACCATTGAAGATTCACTTTTGGCTGCTCCTCAATCTACCGATGAAGTTTTTCTTGGAAGTTTCTTTTTTAGGAGAAGCAGATTTGAGTGATGCGGTAGGAGAATTGTTCTTCTTCATCAGATCTTTGTCCAGTTCTGCCATTGCTTCTTGTATGGCATTTTCGAGTTGGGAGTTCAGTTTACGACTTCTAAAGGAAAAAATGAATAGGTGATTTCAAAACTCTGTTGCTGTGGTTATAGGTATTAAGTTTATTATTTTTTCAACTGATACGTTATCTACCAACATCAAAGAATATTAATTATGTAATTGCTTCTTATATCTCAAGATTAACAATAAGTGAAAATCATGTTAACGAATATAATAAAAAATGTAGGTCAGTAATAATAGGAAAACTCATTATTATTACTGAAATGGTTCTGAAATTTATGTGGGATTCGTACTTTTTATTATATTCTATGTTGTTATAATAACGTAGTAATAGTAGGCGGAAGATAAAAAAAAGTTGTTAGTTGTCAATCAGATTATTCAGAATTAGACGTGTTTGTTGAGAAGCTGTATTTTCCTCCGATATTGGCTGTTTCGTGAATAAAGTGTTGTTCAAATCTCGTGGTAGTTTAAATTCAACCTAGACAACGTAAAAAAGCCTACATTTTGGGGGCTCGTCCGGGATCACGAAACAAATTGTCGATTTGGATGAACAGGAGATCTGAACTATTGTGAGTTTGGATCATTGACGAAGAAGAAGACGAAGTAGACGAAGATCTTAAGGAAGAAGACGAAGTAGTGCTGCAAGGCGAGGTGTACCCTTTTCACCAGAGGACGAAGACGAAGTGAGGAAGCCCACGGCGAGAACTTTCAGACGGAAAGCTAGGGCTTGGGTTCCGAACGACAGGTGGAATTGGTATTGGTTTTGCAGTAACAAGGTAGGAGACGTACTGACTGAGGAAGGCTTTTAGAAAGGAATTCATCTACATTTCTATTTTTTAGATTGTCAATTGTGTCATTAAGATTTTTCATTTTGTAAAGGAGTACAGCCACTCAACAAACAATACTCAAGTTCTCAATTTTGATCAGTTGATTACCTTTCATTTTAGGTTTATAGTTCATCGAACTCTTTTCTGTCATCTCGAAATACTTGAAGAATTCTTCATATTTTTAGAATTAGTTAGATTTTGATATTTTTTAAGATGTTGACTTTAGGAGGTATACCTAAAATTGAATATCAAATAACTCATTCAAGATTATCTGTTGTGAAAGCGTTACATATCATTTGTTACGGTTATGAGGGAGAGCCGCGTAAAGGTCGAAAAGCTTTACGGAATTTTTCAGGATTTTCTTGGAATTTAGGTACGGACCAACACTTGGCCAAAGTACGTGATATCACCAAACAGTTGACACTTTCAGACCTGATAGCGGTATGCAATATTCTTGATTTGGAGTATAATGGATCTTCAGATGAAATAGCTGAGCGCATATGTTCATTTTTGATTAAATTTGAATACGCCCAGGAATTAAATAATGATGCTGATGATGTTGATGATATTGCTGAAGATCGACAAGAATTCGAGAAAGAAGATGATCTTGAAGGTACAGAGAGTAGTGAAGGTGAGATAGAAGAGCTGGAAAAATTTAAGTTCGACGCGAGAAGGAACTATAGACGAGAAGGATTTTCACTGACTTTTCGAGATGTGGAAGAAAACATACGACAATTCGATGGAAAAGATGACTATCCGATTAGAAGGTGGATAGAGGATTTTGAAGAGATTGCAGATATAACTGGTTGGAATGAGCTTCAAAAATTAATATTTGGAAAAAAATCATTGATAGGACTTGCGAAGTTGTATATACAATCGCAAAAAGGTATAAGAAGTTGGAGCGTGTTGAAGAAGAGACTACTGATGAATTTGAAATTAAAGTTACCAGTGCACAGATCCATAAGTTGCTGATGACAAGAAAAAAGAAATTCAATGAAAGTGTTCAAGAATATATTTTGACTATGAGGGAGATTGCTAGTCGAGGAATATTGAAACCGAAGTAGTTATTCAATATATTATTGACGGAATACAGGATGAATCTGCAGACAAAATCATACTGTATGGTGCCAGAAACTTTCAAGAGTTCAAAGAGAAGGCTAAGCTTTACGAAACTATCTCCAAGAAGAGGAATGTACGAGGAGGTAACTCTTACGAATCCAAGAGAGAAAATGCGAAGTATCAGGTGAAGAACGAGGCTACGAAAGATGTTGAAAGCAGTACAAAAGATCAGAGGCAAAATGGGAAGCAGCAAAATTGCTATAACTGTGGAAACCGTGGACATAAATGTAATGATTGCCCAGACAAGAGTAAAGGTGTAAAATGTTTCAGCTGCAAAGGATTTGGACATTTGGCATCGAAGTGTCCTGAGAAAAATTCAACTGCACAAAACTCGCATGCTTCAAACTATATGAACACAATTGAAGTAATGCAGAGCAATACTATGACATTGACTATTGAAGGTGTTAGAATATCAGCATTGTTTGACACAGGAAGTAATATAAGTGTTATGAGACGAGATGTTTATGAGAAATTTTTTGTAGATGAAATGTTATCACTCGACGTCCTAGTACTCAAAGGAATTGGGTCAAACAAGGTGAAAACATTGGGATCATTTAAAAAGAACATAGAAGTAAGTGGAGAACTATTTGATATGCTATTCCATGTTGTACCCAAAGAAGCAACTGACTTTGAGGTGATCATTGGAAATGATATTCTGAAAATAGCTGAAGTGTATCTGGGAGACAATGGAATTATTGTACATAAAAAGAAGAATGACAACTTTCTGATGAGGATCGTTGTAGATGAAAGTAAACCAGTAAATGAGATTCGTTTAGAACACATAGAAGATGTCAGACACAGGCAAATTGTGAACGACATGCAAGCGGCCAGTGAGAAGTTGAGGAGGGAGAGATGGATTGAGGGAAGGACTCAGAAGATCAAGGAAATGGCTGTGAAGAGTATAGAGCCCGAAGTGGAGAGGATGGAAAAGAGACATCAAGAGGAATTGACAAACTTCAGGATGATTCACAAACACGAGATTGAAGAGATGGAACTCAGAGCGGCTAGAAAGCTACAAGAACACTCGGAAAACCTCAGAGAGCAATTTATAGAAAATAGAGAGAAGGCTCTGGCTCATGAAAGAGATGTTATGAGGTTAAGGTACGAAAAGATGGTTGAATCCGAAGAGAGAAACTACCAGGACCAAAGACGTCGTCTCCTAGCCGACCACTCCAACCGTCTGGCCAAATGCGAAGATCGCGAGGCTCAGGCAGCTGCAGAAAAGGAGAACGCCATAAAACAGGCCCAGAAAGAATTCGAGAAGAAGCTTCAGGCTGCCGCAAGAAGACACGCTAACGAGATCAGGATCGTGAAAGAGACTGCGGTCATCGAGATGGAAAACTGGAAAAATTTCTTCAGGAAGCAGCAGTCGGCCCTGCTTATGAAGAAGGAGACGGCTATACGAAGGGAGTGCAAGAAGGAGAGAGATAGGGAGATCGAGGTTGTTATTGAAAAGTTTGAGAACGAAGCGGGCAAGACCAAATCGCAGATTGAGCAGACGGCAGAGAATTTGGTTAAGATGCAGGAGGAAAATAGAAGTTTTAATAAAAAGAGAAAAGAAGCCAATAAGGTGGGAGACTTAGTTGCTATCAAACGAACTCAGTTTGGCTCCGGATTTGAAGCCTTAGGTTAAATTCGGAACTGAATCCGAGTCGGATTCTTCATAGGATGGCCGAGTGTGGGATTCGTACTTTTTATTATATTCTATGTTGTTATAATAACGTAGTAATAGTAGGCGGAAGATAAAAAAAAGTTGTTAGTTGTCAATCAGATTATTCAGATTAGACGTGTTTGTTGAGAAGTTGTATTTCCTCCGATATTGGCTGTTTCGTGAATAAAGTGTTGTTCAAATCTCGTGGTAGTTTAAATTTACCCTAGACAACGTAAAAAAGCCTACATTTATAAAAAAGATGATGGGGGGATCTAATGTACTTTCGTCAGATAAGTTCGCAATTAAAAACTCAAACACGTGAAGCATCATAATGGAAACCAAAGGATTCCGTATATCAACAACATCAAAGTCAGTAAAGATAAAAATAAACAATTTATTCAACAAGAATCGCTTAGTAAAATGTGAATACAACATCAAATAAAACTGATATTACTTCTACATCAAGGCTCAAAATACAGGTACTTCTGATAATCAAGCACCTACAATACCAACCTCTAGATTAATCAATAAAAGGGCAGAATACAAAAAATAGCTAATCTAACTAGCAGAAAACAATGAAATGATCAAAATGATAACATTAGTAAAATTTGGGCAGTGTTATGATGTGGCTGAAATTCTTGAAATTTGTAAACTCACGTTCTTAAATTTTTTCTAGCTCGATGATGCGCCTCTAATCCTTCAGAAAGGGACTGGAGAGACGATTTTTCTACTATGGTAGTGGATTTTTCGTTACCAAACCATTTAACTGTAGCTCGGTCGTCTTGTAAGTTGACAATTTTCCGGGCCAAGAGGGATTACTCTTAGATGGACCCCACACTAAATCTCCTATCATAAAATCGGTTTCCCTTTCTTTTTCAACTTTCTGATCAGACTCTGAGAATGAAAACAATTTCGCTTTACAATCAAGACGATAGTGAAGGAAATTATCGCCTGTTCAGAAGAAAATGAAATGATGAGTGATGTGAAAAAAGGCCCTAATAAAATAGTTTCACCCTTCATGTACAGTTCGTGTTTATGTTGTTTGTATGTACAGGTTTCGTTGTTTTAGTAAGCCACACCATTTTTTTCGACAATCGAAATTTTCTTATAATTCAGCCAAATGTTATGCCCATGAGAAATTATTTGATAATCCATTTCTAACGCTAACATTTAGAGGACAAAAGATTTCAATATAAGAGACAAAGCTACACAAAGAACTAAAAACAATATGATAGTTTAGCCAACAGAAGTCCCAAATTCTATGCAGATACATTTGTTAATTTGCACATACACTGATTAATACTCAAACAAATATCATAACGACCCTTTATAAATATAAAAAATGTGATCTTATTAAATCTATTCAATATAAAGTAAAGATATTTATCCACGACTATTGTAAAATCCACCCATTATAGTCTGTTGCCACAAGTGAATAATGGGTATTTAATCACTGCTGTCACAAGTTTAATATTATATTCTTTGAAGTGGTATTTCTTCAGTATTCTAAAGTACTACAACTAACAAATATGGGTTCGCCTTGTCAATCGAGAACCAAATCTACTTTTATTACATCAGAGCAATTTTTATTACAAAATATACAATGACAAGTTGTGACGGTCGCCAAATGTTAAAATCTTCAAGAAATATATTCAGTAGTCGTGGATAAAGTATAGTTTGCTACTAGCGTATAATGACTGTTATTCGCTCGGTGATTTAGGCCACCCGCCGTCACCTCGTGATAGCTATAATTATACGCTCGTTGCATAATATACTATTGCTTTTTAAAGATTTCTTAAACGACACCCTGAGCAAGAGAATATGGGAATCTTTACAGTGTTCACTGAAACTAAACCACCCTAATATTTTGGTCATCAGAATTAAGGTTATGTTTGGAGGCCCACAATCGATAGTGATGAAATAAAGCATAATAAGAACATCCAAAGGTAGTCGTTATGATATTGTCTCCAAAATATGATTAAGAACCAACATTCCCACACATATTAGTAGGTGATTATACATGCACAAATGAACATCTTGTTTATACACAAACAGAAGCATGAGAACTAAAACAGATGACTCATTATAGCTACAAGACATAGCGATTCTCACTTACCATCTTCATCCTCAAAATGCAGCTGTCTGGTTTCCATGACTAGTAAAGTATCACTGCTTTTACGCTTTTCAGAGTGTCCTAGAACTGACAACTGATTCATCTCCCCTCATTTGATCCGACACAAAGTGAACCCCAGATATCATTGTTGAGGATTCAGCATAAGCAAAATGGGTAGGTGTGTTTTCTTGGCAAGGTAATGCATCTGGTCACTTGTAACTTCTGTGTAATCGTGTTTTTGATTGGACATCACTTGAGCTCTGAAGCATTCATTGTCTGAGCTCTGGTTGTTGAAATCTGCTGAATCAGGCTCGCTACTTGACACGCAATGGACCATTGCCTGAAAGAGTAAGATAGTTATTAACCATATTCTAGATAATAAAAGGCAAGATCCCGCTCAGTAGAAAAAATTAAACTAAAGGGAATTTTGCTCATTGGTTTCAACTGATGTAGGTACAGGCGAATATAAATATTTCAAATGTAGCCAATACTCATACTCACCATTGACTGATGCCTTCCTTGAACAGCTACTTCGCCAAAGCCCGTGGAACAATTCGATGGAGCTGGAGAGAGGCCATCATCAGTGCTGCCTGTATGAGTGGTAGTATCCACAGTAGGTGGGCTTTGTCCTCCCAAAGCTAGAGGACTATGCGTTGTGGTATCTGGTGGACTTCCTGCAGAAACAGTCGAAGTTTGGCAGAATGTATTAGTGGTAACAGCTTGAGACTGATTCGTTGCAGTTTGGGTAGAAACAGAATGTCTATACGACGGATTTTGAGGACACTCTTTATCAATACGGGATGCATCTGCTGTTTATTCTCGTTCGAACTTATCAGGAAATTGTGGTCAACGTTCAACGTTGTGGTTCTCTGCATATTAGGCTGGGGTTGCTGCTGTTGGTTATTGAAACCATGGTGGTTTGCTGCTGAACTATTGTAGTGTTCTGCTGAACATACGTGGTATTCTGATTGGAATTCGAAGCGGATATGTTATTTCCAGGCGCACATGGTACCATAAGCGTCTGCCCCATTTGATTGCATTGAATATACTCTTGTTGCGAAGCCTGTTGAGGTCGCATCTGTTGTGCAGGACTGCTGAATGTAACCTGTTGTGAAGGACTTACACTCGCAACTAGAGGACTCAACTGCCCTCCAAATTGTCCACCGTTACCACAAATTGTCCGCCATTTGGAGAAAGGAACTGTGCGCCAGGACTGTGTTGTTGCTGAATTATCTTTCCTTGTGTGGGAGTTGGGGTTCTGATAACCATACCTGCTGGGCCTGCTGCTATAATATTCTGCGATCCATTGAAAACACCACTTTTTGAACAGGGGTTAGAATATTTTGTCCATTAACATTCTGCACTGTAACTGCATTCCGATATTGGAAGTATCTTGTAATATAGTAGCTGTACCATCTGGGTTCATCACCATGCCACCCAAATTGGGCACAATGAACTGCTGAATCGTTGGAAAGTTTTGAACAACTCCCGTTCCTCATTGATCAGGTTAACTGGTTGCAATAGGTTGATCTGTTGAGTTGGTTGCGAGTTGGTGATGATCTGCTGAGCGCCTATATTCGGTTGGCTGTTCATGACAATTTGTGCCGGACCTCCGTTCTTGCTAGGAACAATAGTTAAGGCTTGCATAACAGGACCTGTTATGCTTTGAGGACTGTGAGCCATTTGGATCTGTTGTGGGAAAGTCTGTTGCTGCATCACCATACCAGTATTCTGTTGAGCCGCGATTTGCAGCATACCAGCAACAGTTTGGGATGGTAGTTTCCTCTTCTTTCCTTTCTTCTTACTTTCAGGGGATAACATAGCTTGTCCTCTTCTAGCGTCATTGGTCTCTATCTGAACTTGTTGCTGTATAACATTACCGGTAACAATTTGAGGTATTTGCATATTTTGACCCACTGTCATTCCATCCATGGTCATGGTAACTCCAGGTTGAAGAACAAATTGCGGCGGCAGTGCGTTTACCAGTACAGTTTGTTGTCCTAGCATTTGTTGGGCTACTGCTGGAATCATTTGCGTCACTGCTGCCGTAACATTCGTCACCATTGGAGATGCAGATATTGGAGGCATTGGTGACTGATTTGCTACCAGTTAGGAGGTGGTGGAGGCATTACATTCGTCTGGCAATTTCCTGTGTTGGCCATTATCAACTGTCCCCTGAAGATACTAAAATATGCCCAGGAGGAAGTGTTGGTTTGACAATTGTTGGCGATACTTGCGCACTAGAGTGTGGGACAGTTGACGGATGTTGAGAGTGAGGAACCTGAATACTACTCACTACACTTTGTACCATTTCCAGAGGTGACTTAGAAACATTTACAGTGACTGGTTGAGTTGGAATCACGTTTTGACCAGGAATGGAAGACGGTGGAGATGGATTATTCACATTTTGAGGACTGTTAATGGACACAGTAGCTGTATTTGTTCGACCAGCTAGAACAGAAGTGATTGTATTGCTTCCAACCGTTCTTCCACTAGCCATTGTTGTCACTATTCCAGATATAAACGGGCCTCTAGATGTCTGCATATCCTGATGTTGTACACTTGTATTTACATAATATTCAGGCCTAGGTGGAGTCCCTTGTATCCTACCTTCTTTTATTTGATTCATCTGAATTGGTTGCATATTCGTATTGCCATTCGACGAATAGACAATGAAATTTTGGCCAGTTGAGAGTCTGAGATTCTTTGGACCATGTAAGGTTGTGAATGAGGAATTTGCTGTGGCTGGTTCTGAGGCTGAGCTTGCTGTTGATGATGTTGATTCTGCATTTGTTGTTGATTAGGTATTTGAAACTGACTTTGAATTTGATGTGTTGGTGTAGGTGGAGTTGGAGTGACAGAATGTGAAGCATGTGGATTCTGAGAATACGGACTGGGAGTGTGCGGATTTGGAGTGTTTGGAGTATTCGGATTTGGGGTCATGGAAGATGGAGTATGGGAGTTAGGAGTTGGAGGTCCTGAATTAAGTCCGTCAATCGGAGATACGTTGCTTGTACTAACAGTTCCACCTTGAATCGGCCTATTATCAGGTGAATTCTGAATGCTCTGTTTATCTGAGTAAGTCGATGAGGTGACATCTTCGATTCCTCCTGAAGAACTGGGAGTTCCTGGCTGACTGTTCGGCCTAGAATACTGAAGTATTTTTTGACCTTGATTATTGATTTGTTCTCTTATAATGTACTGCTGATTTGAATTCATGCTGTCGGCTATGCATCCTTGGCACTGTACATATTGCTGTTGCTGCTTCTGTTCGTTCGCATTAACAACTGCACTACTATCTGGAATTCCTTGAGTAATTGTCTGTCCAAACTGTTGCTGCATCATACCATGCATTGGCTGCGATTGCTGTTGATTTTTAATTACGTCTGAATTCTGCTGAAGAGTTTGTTTTTGAGGCACACTTTGATTTTGCTTCATTTGCATCATCACATTACTTGGTAAAGGCACCTCGTTATTTTGACTACTTGTAATTGATATCATATTAGTGTTATGCGTAGGATGAACAGAAGATGTTGGACTATTACAAACGTAACCTCCACAAGGGTTGGCACCTGAAAATAAAATTAAAAATTATATTTTTTTAGGAAGAGATACGAAGAGATTATTTAGTTTTTGAGCTTGGCAACAACAAAGTTCGTTTGCCGTGACCTTTAGTGTCTAATTAAACGTTGAACTGATATAAACGTATACAAAATGTGTTTCAACAAAAAAATTGCATTGTTTCTCAAATCTGTTCTTTCGAAATATTCAATATGAGGGTTTGAGTTCTGAAAAAATATGGAAAATAAGGAGATTGATTCTCACCAGTTTGTCTATTGATAGTGTTATTCAACAAAGCAGTTTGTTGGCCAGATACCACTTGGATCTTCCATAAACGATGGACCAGGATTGCTCTGATTCGCAGGTGGCAGCTGATTCAGAATAACACCTCTGTCGTGGTCATTTGGAATTTGCCGTATATCTATATTCGGGCAAGGCGACTGTGTTGTTTTGACACTCCATAACGAACCCGATTTTTGGGAGTCTTGCTGAGCTTTATCTTCTTCTTTTTCACTTCTTCCTGCCACATCATAGGGGATCCTGGATGTTGGTGCAGTGGAGGAACCCTCTCGTAAACATTTGATACTGGCATTTGGTTTGTTGATTCGGCTGATTGACTGGAGCAGGTATTCTATTTTGCAGTGCATTTTCTGATGATTTGGATTCATCATCATCTGCTGTTGCATTATTGGCCTTGTTGGTTGAGAACCTGCGGTCTGAACCCATTCACTGCAGGGTTGCCTGGCGGCATCAAGGGTCTGACAGACTTCGAGGAATCATACGGAGGCATTTGAGGATACATCGGAAGTTGATTGTTGTAGAATGGTGCGGATGTGTTGTGCAACTCTTTGCTGTATATCGATTGGTCTTTTGTGATTTTCCATTCCCACAGGTAAAACTTGCATGGGTCGACGACCTGTCCGCTGGGTTCATTTGGCTGACTATTTACATAGAGTCTTTGTTGTGTTGAGATGATTATGTACATAGGTTGGGCGGACTTTTGACCCTGGAACATAGCCATATTGTTGGAGTTATTTACAACAGACTGGTTATGTTGCATTGGAGGCATCGGTTTTCTGCACGTTTATGATTTGACCGTTTGGACCAATGACCTGTTGGTGATGTACATGAATGTTTGGGCTATCGTTAGAAGGCTGCCGATGTGGTTAGGAACTTGATCCGTTTGTTGTGATATGTTTGGAGGCATCGGTTGATGCGGGTGGGTATTTCCATTATTTTCTCTATTATGTGGATCGGGGACTATCCTATTCTCGCTTGCATCTTGGCCTGGATATCTAGACATTTGCATGTTGTTTGGATATGGTTGAAGTCTATTGGAAAGCTGTTGCTGCATCTGTTGTTGTTGCTGCTGTTGATGTGCTGACCAAACCTGTGGATAATAAGGAATGTGAAAAATGTATTGCAGAAAAAATCGCTATAAAAAATTACTGTGTAATTTATTGATTTCATTCTCATCCATGATATTGAATAATAAGAAAATTATCAGGCAAGTGGATCTTTTTTTATTCTTCAGGCTATTATACACAAATGTGTAATATTTGTGCTAGTTCATTACTTGATGACATTTCAGAGCTTAAATGAATAAATTTTATTTTGTGTTTCTTTTTCTGCTTCGATTTTTTCGATTCAAATTCAGAATTTCAGAGGCATCTTGGAGAGGATTATCGTATATTTTGTTGGACTCGATAAAGAAGAAAACCTTCAATATTCAAATAGTTCTCAATTTTTTTTTTGTAAGAAGGGCGAGAAAGGTCTATTTCTACTGAGGTTTTTCCCTGAGCTCTGGTATCATACGAAAAAATGGTATGGTACCCCGTTTTGCACTAACCTCAGTTAGGGATTTTAATTTTTGTTTTATGTATGGTATGTTGTTAGCTCTTGATTTCAAAAGAATATATATATTTCAAAGCTTACCTGTTGGTTAACTTGCGGACTGGTGTTGCCATCTTTGACGAAATTCTGCGCCATACCAAGTTTTTCCCGTGGGCCAAAATTTGTGATACAGAAATACCTCCGCAGTATGGCATGTCGATTCTTCGCTTTTTTCTCTTGACATTGTAATCTGAAAAACAAAGAAATTACAAGTGAATTCACATTCTTTTTTTACAGAATGAATGAAATGTTTATATTATAATGAAAAGTATCTTTCGAATCGATTGTAATTAAATCAAGGAACAGAAATATAAATATGACATGAAAGTCATATTTACGATTACTTCGATTTATACAAGTTTGAAAATTCACATCTGAAACATACGACATACAATGCATCAGACAGAGAATTCTTTCATCCAGTTGCACATATGAATAGTCGAGATAAACGTGCTGTTGTTGGACAATTCATTTGCAGCATTGTTTCCATGTTTTATGTTCTATGAATAATATTGATTAGTTGTATGTAATGTCAGTTGCACATGTTGAAATAAAAAGTCTTGTCAGACATCCGTAAACTCTTTCTTCATTTAGTCCTCGAACGAATCCTCGATCAACAGCTGTAACACACTGAATTCCGTTGTCTTACTGCAATATTCTAGTCTTGTCTCGGTCTTATCGTTGGGAGGAGTATAATTCATTTAGTATGGTAGGCAACAATAAATACTTGAATCGATTATTGCGGGCAGCCTGACAAATTAAATAATTCTATACGTGTACTGCAGATTCCCTACCATACTGCGCTAAGAGAGAGACAAGACTAGGTTATTGCAATAAGTCAACGGAATTCATTCAGTTACAGCACGTGGTTATCTCGACTTTTCATCTGTGCAACTATACGGAAGAATTCTCTATCTGATGCATTGTATATTGTATGTTTCAGATGTGAATTTCCAAATCTGTATATGTATGTTCTAGGGTTTCAAAATTCGAAATCAGTGAGATAACAGTAAATTTATTGACTCCTTTTTCTGTACCTCAATTCTACACAATGGTATTCGCTTCGACAATCATAACAAACTACGTACGTAGTTGTTCATGAGTTTGAAAATAAAAGAATCTTTCTGCAATTTATCATAGTTTTCATTCCACAGGTACGAAAGTTCTGTGATATAAAAGCTGAACTCAGCTCCCACATCTTTTCAAAAGAAATAATACGAAGTTCAGTGGAATCGTTAGATTCATGAAAAGAGTCTAAAAAAGAAACGATAACCAACGAACGAAGGAATAATAAAGGATGCAGAATCTGGATAACATTCGCAAACGTAAAATGCAGACAATCCAATTTTAAAACAAATTGAATTACCTCGTTCCCGACGTTATATTGTCGGTACGCTGGAAGTGCTCTGCCTGCATATATGGATTAATAAATTTCATTCCATTCTACATTGTTACACGTGAGAGCTCTTCATCTGTGACGTTGGAAAGATTTTATTTTATTAGCCTCTGTTATTACGACTGGCTTCTTCGGGGCTATACTGGGGATAGAACTTATTGCTCTATCGCATTTGGAGTGGCTAATGGAAATAAAAGTTTCCGCTTGGAGTACGGATGCAACACTTTATTCTATGAAAATAGAATAAATGAAATATTCACTGTCATAAAATGAAGAGAATGATATCATGTGTTCTAGAATAATCAGTTCACTGGAATCGGGTAGATGAGTTTATTAATTCCATAGGGAAAGGTATAGACTTTTTCAGTGTGAGTGGATCAAATGTCTACCAAATAGGATTGTGGATTTCTGAGGAGTAACTGAGCTGCAGCTCGCCCTCTAAGCAGTTCAGGAGATTCAGTGAACTCTGAGAGTATCTGAGAGGGCAGACTCACAATGGCGGGGCATTCTATGACTAAGTGAACAGGAGTTTCCTGATCTTTTCCACAGATTCTACACTTTTCAGTTGCTGTTAAGCCTGTCCTCATTATATGCTCCCTAAGGTGACAATGTGCTGTTAGATAGCCAGTGAGAAGTCGTAGCTCATTATTATTGAGATCCAAATAATTTTTGGACTTTGCTTGATCCCCCAGAGTGCTCCTCTTTCAGTTTCTTCCTTCTACAAAAACTCTTTATATGTGGATTTGCCTAGATCTACCACAGAAAGTTTTTCGACCAGTAGGTGGCGTTTGTGCTTTCTTTCTTGCTAGTGTTTCAGCTTCTTCGTTTCCTTAGATATCTGATTGACTAAGAACCCAGATTAAAGAGACGTTGTTGCTCTTGCCTACTTCGTTCAACACTCATATAAAAGCTTTGTGTCGATGATACAAAGGAGTACAGTGCTTTAATAGCAGCTTGATTATCAAAATAGATCCTTATGTCACACTCTTGGCAGTTTTGTTCCAGGTTTATATCTAAGCATTTTTCGATTGCAAGTATTTCTGCCTGTAAATCTAACCAAATAGAGTTACACTCGTATATTTTCGGAATTCTAGAATTCGGAAACCAGAACTTTAAATTCGTGATTTATGCTAATAAATAAAGTAGTGAGTTCGATATGACCAACCGCTTCATATGATGTGATGACAGGTCTCAGTAAGGATTCCAATATCATTATAATTAGCTTGCGGTCTATTGACACAATTACTGCCTGTCTGTACTGCGACGAAGGCATTCTTTCTTTGTGAGATTTCAAAAAATAACAAAAGAGTCACCAGAAGCAATCAATTTTGACTCCCCAGGTTAACCGGCTCTACTTTTATGAAACTTCTAATACAATCCCTGTCAAGGCTCACGTTAAGTGTTCAAACGGGCTATACAGGTTCTGGAAATTCACATCTGAAATATACGATATACAATGCATCAGACAGAGAATTCTTCCCTCCAGTTACACAGATGAATAGTCGAGACAATCACTTGCTGTAACACACTGAATTCAGTTGTCTTACTTCATTATTCTAGTCTTGTCTCTCTCTTATCGTTTAGAGGAGCGTAGTTCTTCAGTATGGTAGGCAACATTAAATACTTGAATCGAGTATTACGGGCAGCCTGACAAATTAAAAATTCTATACGTATAGTGCGGGTTCCCTACCATACTGCGATAAGAGAGAGACAAGACTAGATTATTGCAGTAAGACAGTTGAATTCATTCAGTTATCGCACTTGATTATCTCGCCTATTCATCTGTGCAACTGGAGGAAAGAATTCTCTGTCTGATGCCTTGTATATCGTATGTTTTCGATGTGAATTTCCAAATCGGTATAATAACGAGATATATCCTCAAACTCATATTCTATTTTCTATCTTCATCCGCATTTTGAACATTGACCTCACATGATGAAGGCCCAAGAGCGGAAGTTCATGTTCATCAACCAGACATACACAAAATACATTAGATCCTACCATCTAGAGCAATCAAAAACTGAGCGAGGCAATAAAAACCAATTACCATCGCTGCCTAGAGTGGCTCATATTGTTATTATGGAGCATCTGCTACCTAAGGTAATGACGTTCAATTTGCACCATTAACCAAATGGGATATCCAAAGACAGACACTGCAATTCGTGAAAAGTTCGATAATGATGCAAATTGCTCCATCAGGGTGTTTTTGTTGTCAGCAGAATGGCTCTGACACTCGGCCAGAAGAAATAATGATAGGCCAGATAGCAAACAAGAGCTCGAAGTATTGATTGAAGCGTTCGCTTGATAGTTGGCAGTCTAGATTTATATCAAGCATGGAAGAAAAACACAGAAGTCTACTTCTCTATGATGCATGACTTATGGTTCATATACGGCTTGATGAAACGAAATTCTAGATGATGGAAGATTTATAGCATTATTATTAGAGAAGTTGTCATCTTATTGTTTTGTTTTTTCTAAAAGTTTGTCACTTTGACAGTTCTCTTGACCATCAATTACAGTTTGAGTTTAATGGAAGATTATTACAGTGGAACCTCGATATAACAAATCGGAAGGGAACCAGTAAATATTCGTTATATCAAGTAATTCGTAAATTTGAGGTTTGTTATATTGAGGTGAGGCTGGTCCAAAATTTGTTATACCGAGGTTTTATTCACCTCGACATTACGTACTCATCTTGTTATAGCGAACTAATTTTGCTCATATAAATGAAAACTCATTTTATCAAATTACTTATTTATTTATATTTTCTTTTTCAAAACATAAAGTGAGTAGGTAGGTTTTTTTCTTTTCAAAATTCGCAGAACAAAATATAAAGAGGTGAAAAATCAACAAATTGGTATAAAAGCCTAATCTGATTTTATTCATCTTGATTGGAAAAAAAGTCATAAATTGTAGTTTGTTTCCCACAGTTTCAATCTTCTGATGTTTGAAGGCATACCAATTTCGTCGGAAAACTCATCTTAAGATTTTAAAATTGTAGCCAATGAACTTGCGGGAATCCCGAACTTATTAGCTATGTCTAATTTTTTTGTAGAAGGATTTTTGTCAACATAATTAATGATGCTTCGCTTTTCTGCGACAGATAAGGAACGCCTTTTACGTTTCTGAGCCATTGCAAAAAAGTGAGGAGCAACACTGATTACTTTCCATCAACTAACTTCGTATTTTACGTAATACGCGTCGAAACCTGCTGACCGGCTGAATCACATACATACCTGGTTATTGGTGAAAACGTTATATAGAGGTTTTGAGTTGACGAAATTCGTTAAGTAGAGGTATTCACACTCTTTTTGGTAGTTGAAAATTCGTTATAAAGAGGTTGTTCGTAAAAAGTTTTCGTAATGTAGAGATATGTTTTACATTGACTCTTATGGACGATTCAAGGGGATTATGAAAAATTCGTTAAATCGAGGAAGCCGTTATAATGAGGTTCGTTATATTAAGGTTGCACTGTATTATAGTTGTTGTCTTCTTATTGTTTTGTTTTTTCTGGATGTTTGTCACTTTGACCGTTCTCTTGACCATCAATTACAGTTTGAGTCTATCTGGAACTTTAGCAATATTCTTTGATCATAGGAGCTCAGATATCTTTTCACAATAGTAGAGTCCAAACCATATATTTGAATGGTGCTATCTCATCCTAAATATCAACTTTGTGAAGTTATAAAATAACTATACCAAACGAATGGAATTCATAAGAACAGTTTTCATTTCATAATAATGTTCATGAAGAAAATCTCAAAGGATTAATGAACAGTTTTCATTCCATGATAATTATCATAAGAAAATATCATGCGAATATGAAAAGATACTATTATTTCAATGTAATGTGGACAGTACATTGTGAAGGATCGGAAGAATGGTCTGCACGACTCTCTTTGATTAATGACTGCTAAAAATCTCATCACACTCTTCTGATCAATAAACACATTTTTGGCATCGGAAAATGTACCCCAGACGGCAACACCATACCTTAGCTTCCAAGTTTCTGAGCAGGAAGCAAACAGAGCTCAGTCTTTGCCTAAGATTCTCAAGGTGACCTTTCAAGATGTTCATCCACGTCTTTACCAAGAAACAGCTTTTTGTTGTCATCTAAGTTCATATGGGAAGGGTTTTAAAGAGACAGGGGTATTTTAGACTGATGGCCAAGCTTGCAAATGAAGGATCGCACAAGCAGTTCCCTAATATGATTTATTTGAAACCGTAAAAAGGACTTAAGAGTAATAACACCCACTGAAAGCTCCAGATTGCATAACGATACACGCCATGGGTGGCCAAAGGTATGACAAGGACAATAAAACGGGTAGTACAGTATTGCACAGGTAATATCTGGGGGACCATAAATATTTCGCCATTTATGATTAATTTCCGGGTTGTGTTACGACTAAAAATGCATTCGATCCAGGCCTATTCGTGCATCGTAAAGGCTCACGGCAAACTGCGTTTATGTATAGTTCATTTGAAGTTACTTATTTCGAAGGTACCAACAAACTTCTCATGAGGCTAGTTCCTCACTTATACAAGTTTTTCGCCCAAGGCATTCTCTCCTTAGGCCCGCAATGCCAAAGCATTTCGTGACTCCGTGAATGGGGGTTTCTTTCTCCTCCCCACAGAACCTACACTCGTCAGTGTTCGATAATCCTATCCTCAACAGGTGCTTCCTGAAGCGAGTGTGTCCTGTGAGAAAGCCAGTGAGGAGGTTTAATTGTTTCTTACCAAGATTCAGATATCTTTTGGATTTTGCTGTTTCAAAGTTCCGAAGGAACTTAGTGGAAAGATCCATCCTTGGAAGATTCCGCCAGAGTTGTTCCCTTTCGGCTTTCTCCTTCTCCAGAAACTCCTTCTTATAGGTACATTTACCTACACCACAGAAGGGTTCTGGGCTAATGAGTATCATTCGTGCGCTCTTTTTGGAAAGTGTATTGGCCTCTTCGTTTCCTTTGATTCCCGATTGGCCGGGAACCTTGATTAAAAAGACCTTATTTTACTTGCCTTGCATTGAGTTTGTTCCGGCACTCGCAGATCATTTTTCGAGTCGATGACGTAGAAGCTCAGTGCTTCAATAGCAGCTTGACTATCTGAGTGTATGGCTATATCGCACTTCTTTCTAGATTTATATCTAGACATCTTTCAATAGCTAAGTTTTAGGCTTGAAAGACGCTCATACAGGAGCCTAGCGACAGTGCACACTTGGTATACTTGGCCCGTATATCCTAGCACAAGCTCCTGTAGAGGTTTTGGAACCATCTGTATACCATTTTACGGTATTTTCTTTGAGGTTATAATCGGTGTATCCCCGTTTTCATTCGTCTCTTTTATTTAGCAATGCCCAAAAGTTTATTTCAGTGTTTACTTTCTTGATCATTACATCGCTAGGGAGGTTCGCAGATGAGATGTTGTTGTTCAGAGTGGACCAGACGTTCTGGCGTGTAGCAGATGTGAAAACATCTCTGATGATGAACATAAAAGAACTGAAGGTCACAGTGTAATATAACCCTCTCAATAATATACAATCAACAATTCAATTACCCTACCAAGAATACAGTATGCAAGATCTTGCAGACGAGCAGTGCCAGATATATGGTAATGGGACGAATAGACATAGTAGTTATTGGAATTGAAAATAGTTATGTCAACGCCAAGATCAGGAATTATAGATTGTAGTTATTTCAGGTTGAATGATCGTAATACCAGCAAATAGAACAAAGAATGAGCTTTAGCTGCATGGAATATCATCAAATTTGGCGAGTATCGCCTTCTGATATCGATTTCGCAATCAAAAAAGGCCTTGTCGCTCAAAAAATACATATTTGTGTTATCTATACAGATTTGGAAATTTAAATTTGAATCATACAATATACAATGCACCAGATAGAGAATTATTCCGTCTAGTTGCACAGATGATTAGTCGAGATAATAACCTGAATTAATTCCGTTGACTTATTGCAATAACCTAGTCTTTTCTATCTCTTATCGCAGTATGGTAGGGAACCTGCAGTACACGTATAGAATTATTTAATTTGTCAGGCTGCCCGTAATACTCGATCCAAGTATTTACTGTTGCCTACCATACTAAATGAATTATGCTCCTTCCAACGATAAGAGAGATTGTCTCGACTATTTATCTGTACAACTGGACGAAAGAATTCTCTGTTTGATGCATTGTATCTCGTATGTTTCAGATGTGAATTTTCAAACCTGAATATCATATTTGAATCCGTTCATATTGCTATACCTTATAGAACAAAACGATACTACTGATAATGTTACAGATTCGCAGCACTCTTCTATACTTATTATTATATTATATTATTATAAATAACTATTGAGAGTTGCAAAAAAATAATAACGCTGGTAACTATCTTAGAATGATTGAAAGATTATTTCCGTTCAGCATAACTACCTCAAATTCTGCATAGAGTGATAATAAACGGATCCACTTTAAGACCCATAAACAATACCAGAAATGAAATGTGGCCGCACGAAGTTATTATACCATGACCATTTAAGGAATCCCGGCCATCGTTTCGATATATCGATTTTATTGGGCATTTATTGTGGAAAATACGACCTGCTCGGACTCTGCGAACATGTGAAATGAATGGCGAACTGTCGGTAGGCAGTTTTAGACTTATACATCGAGAAAATCAAACGCGTTCGAGCGTTTCTAACGAAATGACCTTTTGTGCTAACACGTGGGATGTGTAGAAACATGACAGTTAGCTCAGGAATGTGACGGTTCGGTGCCCCACATAATAATATGATAGATAACTAAATATAGATCCTAATGGGTTTTCCATAACGTTAGGTGGACGTTATGTCGCATTCGGTATGGCGTAGGAGAGTTTGAATTAATTCCGGTTCAAGTATTGACAGCTTGAATGTTAATATTGTGATAGTAGCGGTTTTATTTGACCGCCACGGTTTTGAAGAGAAGTTATCGAAGAACACAATAGTTTTCCTATATAGTTTTCTATATAGTAATATCACTTCCCACTGCAATTGTTAGATATTAATCTGCGAGCTGTAATATTTTTGACAAATTCAATATTTCATATCATCATCTGCCCAAGACATTCTTCCTACAGGCTCCCAATGGCTAAGCATTCTAAGTCGACAATGTCCTGTTAGAAAACCAGTGAGGAGACGTAACTTATTCTTACTGAGATCCAAATGCTTTGTGGACCAGACAGTTTAAAAATTCCGAAGGAAATTTTTGGATCCATTCCCATAAGATTCCTTCAGAGTGCTTATCCTTCAGTTTTTTCCTTCTCCATAAACAATTTCATGTAAGTTTAATTGTCTATACCACATAAAAGTTTCGGCCAGTACCTAAGTGTGGTTTGTGCTCCCTTTCAGGCTAGTGTGTTCGCCACTTCGTTTTCTTCGATTCCTGAATGACCAGGAGCTCAGATCAAAGGGACCTTGTTGTTCTTGACTACTGCATTGAGTTTTCTTAGTTGTTTGTGCGTTTGAAGGAAGAAATCCTTGAAATACGGAAATTATGAGAAAGAATGAAGGCTCTTCAGCAAGACACTGCACCGTGTCATACATAATTGGGTACTACGTTGCACAGCAGGGCTTTGAATTGCTTCTGCATCACTATTTTCTCGAAATTTACAACCCAAATTTGCCTCACTGAAGCCTAAACTGAATCCTTTTTTGTTGTTTCGTGTTCTCAGATGCAATTTCAAGATGAATATCAGATGAGAGGGAAAAAATTGTTGCAATGAATGATTTCAACTTATTCTTTCAACATATTCCAACCTATAAGAAGTAGATACACTCATACAAGAAGACTGAGGTTTTTTCTCTGCGCTCAGTATTTCATGCCGAAATGTAGGTATCGAATCATTTTCGCTCTGCTGATATTGTGAAGTAATACACATGCTATATTGTCCAATATACAGGGTGTTTCCTAAACATGCGGCAAAAATTCAGGGGGTTGTTCCTTGGACTATTTTAAGCATGTTTTGTCCTTTGATGATTTTTGAAAAAACTCTTTGTTTCGAAGATACAGGGCGAACAACATTTTTCATATTTTTAAAATTAATAATAGTTTAAATAAAAATGGTTACCGCACTGTGTTCACTAAGTAGGTACAATATATTTTTAAATTTGTTTAAACATTCCCATTACTAAAACGGCCAGTTTTTTGACTTAAAACTGATAAGTTCAGATGGTAAAGGAATACAGATTAAACACGGTTTTCATTTGAATTCGTTTTTTTGGCTAGAGGTGGTCATTTTCAACAGTTTTTGTAGGTTAAGTTAAATTTTCATGTAATTTTTCATAATAAAAAGTTATTATCTAAAATTTTGTTTCCCTGTATCTTCGAAACAAAGAGGGTTTTCAAAATCATCAAAGGACAAAATATTTTTGAATAGTCAAGTTAACACAATGTTGAATTTTTGCCCATGTTAACAAACCTGTATATGATAAATTTCTTTAGCTGTATCCCGAACAAATATGTTTTAGTTATATTTGAAAGAGAATGAAAGCGGTGGATATCAAGTGACACAGCTATAAAACATTCTAAGCGAACAAGTTGTAGAATAGTATTGCAAATATAAAAGTATCCAGTGAACCTTTTGGCCGTAATAACAAGTACATTAAATTTAATTCATACAATAAGGCGAAAAAAACATCCATTACCTATCATTATTCACCGATTGTAAATGTTCAAAATCCAATATCCGAGTCACTAAAAAGTTCCAAAATCACCAACCAACCGATCTAGTTACCTCATAAAAATTCCGCTCATAATTTCTGAATTATTAATGACAAACTCTCCTAAATCAATCCCTCTCAATATATACAAAGTGCTTCGATATCCGAGCTAACCTTCGCTCGCCTCCATTACCTTTTTATGCCCTCCGCGATTATCATGACAAGCTCCGACAGAAATTCTTATTATGGACATTTTCGCCCGATCCTTATATCCAAGACGGCTTTTTTCAGCGAGATGAACATGTAATAATAAGTCTTCAATTGATCAAGACGGCCGCGGACGACTTTACGACGTAGTATTTTCCCGTTCCATATCGCCTTTTCAATTTCGTGACTTGAAATTTCATTCGACATTTTCATCACGATATGCCTCGCTTTATGGCCGTTAAAATCTGATATGTTTACGGGGCAAAAACGCAGTCCAGATGAGGAATCGAATCGAGCTTTCGAAGGCGTAAAAACCATTAAGAAAGTCGCAGATCTTTATTATGACAGCTTTATGTCCCACGATGGAATATAAAGCATTTTATTTGAGGAGTTTATCATCTGCGTTGAGTTATACAGCAGGGGGCGCGCGAATAAGAATAGGGGGGTAAAAAAATCAACCTAATCGATATAGATAGACATCGGGACAATGGCAACTTTAGTTTTGCTTATATGGAGCTTGTTATTTTTATATGACGTTCTTTGCGAAAGTTGACTGGATGAGAATGACGGCGATAAGATTCTAGTGCCTTCGTACAATTGGTGAAGGTGTAGAACAACTATATTTATTACACGTCTACATTGCTTCGTTAGTTTTTTTCTTGTGAATAAAAGTGTTCTTGTCTATAAAACTTTCTTGATGGAGTTTATTCTTTAGTTTTTGAACAATTGTAGCGACATAGAAGGAGTACGTTCGTCGTAAATAGGTTTGTTCCAACTCAAGAATTGACCGTACAATGATCGTCAGGTTTCTGCGCAATAGATAAAAATGTGTTCCAACTGAAAATGTTTCGTTTGAGAACGGTTTCGTTTTTGGTCCATCCTGCTTCGGGACCGTGAGTGGAACGGTTTTGTGATCGTCATTTCGATCCTTGGTCTGGAGCAACTGTTTGGGCGGTTTTTGTACTGTCAAAGTTTAGACATGCGCATAAGATCGATTACTAACAGTTTCGTGACCGTCAAATTACCGTACAAAAGTCAGCTGTTGGAACAAACCTAATAATAACAAATGAGGAGTTAAAAGGGACAAACCAAAGATAATTTAGGTTGGTATAAGGCGATGAAGTAAAGGTCCAATTAGAAATTTGGAGGAATATTGACCTCGTTGAAAAGTGAACGGGTCCCTAAAAGAAAAGCTGAAAACTCCTGAATACCCTACATGTGTACAGAGAAAATTAGGTTAAATTATGAATTTCACTATAACATTGAGAACGGACAATATATAGAAACTAAAAGTATCAGACGTTACAGAAGTAAGTATCAAGAAACAATTAAAACAAGTTAAATAGGGCGAAAAAGACAAATGTAACAAAATCATAATAAAAAAATTAAATAATAAAAACAATGTTTTCAGGAATTTGGACTTTAATGTTTTTGGTTAAATTTTTTTAAATTTTTCCTTGTAGCGTTAAAAAGTTGATAACACAATTAAAATTAAAAACATAAGGAAAATTAACACAATACAATTAGAAAAGAACACCTTCAAAATGATAGATCTTAAAGAATGTTTGTTAGATTGAGATAAATTCGAGCCTTGATAAAGGATCAACTGGATCCAAAACGTTGGTGAAGATTTAAAGAAAATTTAACCAAAAACATTATAATCCACATTCCAGTCCAAAAATTGTTTTTATTATTGATAACATGATAACATCTAATATTAAATTTTTTACGAAAAAAATGTTCATCGTGAATAATAACAAATAACGAGTACATTATCCTTTTCATTTATTTCCTTTTTCAGTTTCACTGTTAGGCAACAATTTTTTCAAGACCAATTTGCTCCTGCCAAATAAGTGCAAAGATTCTCGCAGGAGCACTTCATCTGAATAAAATTTTTTTTAACTATTTCTGTTTCACAGACTGGGAGTGAAAACCTATAAAGTTTTTAAGAAATAAAGAGTAAAACGAGACAAAACAAAAATAGTATAAGTATATTGTAAGAGACCCTTACTTCAATGTGAAATTAGGACGAATATTGAACATATCGAAAAGAAGAAAGCTCCGTTGAAGAAAAACTGAAAGTATTAAGTGAATGTAGAATATTCAGAAATAAGGAGTTATTCGAATATATCAATAATCATGAGCAAGAAATATACCATTCCTTCCGCGAAAGCAAACAATTTTCCTAAACAATCACCCATTGGAACCTGAGCTAATTCCCACTATACCATTACATAATTCGACCTGTAAAAAGAAACGATAATAACATAGCTCGAGGGCAATGAGGCATTCTAAAAATAAACATCCATCCACGTCAAATTTGAGCTGTACAGTCACGTCCTCTCTGTCTATTCTCATCGTTTTCTTGTTTGATTTATGGTAACTTTGTCGGTTGTTGTTGCGAAACTAAAATTTATGATTGAGAAGTAGAACACGCAGATCTGGCGGCCTTTTTTCATTGTGGAATTATTTTCGTCGATTCCTCGTAATCTGAACCTACGCGTGATGTTTTTTTATATTCGGGGCATGAGAAATTGAGACGTTTTTTCTACGATGATTTAGTGGATTCATGTTGACATTCTCGATGAGCTTTTCAACTTTTTTTGTCGTATCGTATGACACAGTTATTAAATGAAACAATGTATATAGTTTGTTGTCACGATGTTGATGTATCGTAAAAAGTTTTTGGGAATTGGAGAAATTATGAGAATGCTCCGTCGATCCCAGAAGTGATCAAGTAATGTTTGATTTTTGAAATCCATAATTTTGTGTTTAATGCAAATAGGGTAATTGCGAACGGGAAATTCTTGATAATGGCTCATTAGTTGAAGGATTATTTGGGATGTTTCCATTATCTTGGATTGTTCTATTCAACGTTACGTCAAGCATTTGCCAGCCGTCCTGTGGGTAATCGCAAAATTGAACTAGTTCCTGACAGCTAGTTGCATTGATTTTGCTGAATTTTAAGTTCAATTTTGCGATAACTTATTCATGGCAATGTAACGCGTTAAACCTCTTCTTATTATTTACTACTGTGACAACTGACGCTACCCTGAGCGCATCGCGTCGTGGACTGACGACTTAAAATTTGCGAAATGCAAAAACGCTTCGGTCAATGCGACAAATGGTAAACATCTCGCTACTTCGTTCAAGGTTCATGCTATGAAAGAAGGTTTCCGTATGGAACTAGAGATTGCGTCTACGGCACGATACACTTAAGCCTTGTTCGCACTACGCTAGTAGTTTAGTCGAGGGGCTAAAAATTTAGTCACTAAACGTGTGTGAACACCAAGAATTTAGTCGGGTAGATTAGTGTGTAGTTTAGTCGAGTCGATCCATTTGGTTCTATTGTATCGGGCGAGTAGAGTACCCCACCACGCGATACTCTTCACTCGCTCACGGACTAGATGGGTCCGAACCAATCAGTTCATTCGAGTTCATTAGTAATATCATTTGCCGCGATGATGTCGTTTCGCTGGGCGGAAGAAATCACGTCAGAGTTCGTGCGTTGCGAGTTGTTCATCGTACAAAGCGCTACTCACTTGTGAACTTAACTCGAACAAAGTGCGAACGATTGGATGGAGAGTGGCTACTAAATTTCTAGCGGCTCGACTAAACTACTAGCGTAGTGCGAACAAGGCTTTAGGGTACGTTCAGATGATGAGCGCTCAACGCGCGTTTTGCTAACGCGCGTTTACAACTACATGTATTTTGAACGCCCATCATCTGAACGTCCCTAAACAAGATATATGTAGTTGTAAACGCGCGTTAGCAAAAGGCGCGTTGAGCGCTCATCATCTGAACGTACCCTTACACCGGTATGCCGACGCGCATCGAGATGTGACGTCACTGCGGAGCATTTCCATTGCATTTGCGATATGGAAGTGTTAGAACTCCAGAGAATGATTGGAATAATGCAATTAATCGCAAGTTTCATTGAAAATGCAATTAACTAACAATTTCAAATGAAATTTCTCCGATGTCTTTGTTGATTCTAAAATATATCAATGAAATTGTATAAATATGGATGTAAGTGAAAAGTATTTATTTGTTAATACAAAATAAATTATTGAAGGTTCATTAAAAAACTTCGAATAAATGAAAATATTTCTATCATTTTTAGGGAAATTTCAATGAATTTCACTTATAATTCGTGAATTTGAAAAGTTTTTTTCATATTCTGAAAACTGATCTTCTTATTTAGATCCCTGTCTTAAGTTTGTACGGATTGTGCTCAAGCAAAGAATAACATCGAATGGAATCTGAATGTCATTTTTCAGTTTTGCAACCGTGTTATCTTCTAATATTTTGAAAATATTTTTTCCTCAGATAATGAAGTACTGACGGGATTACGACTTCGGAAAGCAAAAGTACCTTATTTCGGTTTCTTTTTAACTCTTCTGTAATTCTTACAGCCAAAAACTGAGCAATTAGGCATGAATGCAGGTATTATAACAATAATAATATAACTCCACTTTTATCTCTGCTCCTCAATGACGTAGATGAGCGCGCCGGACGAGTTTAGACTCCGAATCTGGCATACCGGTGTGAGTGTATCGTGGTCTACGGTATATTTATACCTTAAAGAAAATGTAATTTCGCTGTGAGTTCCAAGAAATACCTTGTATCATTCAGAGCTATCATGTGCTGATGAGTCCTAATAAGGACGAAATGACCATCCATAGGTGCTCTGTTTGATACCACTTCCTTGCATTTTGTCTAGCTTCGAAGTATGAGTTTATTGGTTGATTTCAATCGATTAATATTATTCTCTGCTTTCACTATTACAATAGTTTATACTCCGGTGAAACAGCTTCTGAATTCATCAACAAAATGTTGATCTTGATCCACTGTGAGAAAATTCGACACTGACTTCATGTCTCTGTCATTTACTCCGAACTTGATATTCTTGTTTCCTATCTATACCTCTCCACAAGGTAGATCTTAGGACAGAGGGAAAACGAATTTCTGATGAAATCCTCATGGTCTAATTAACGAGAATTGTTTCCAAATAACTTTTTCATATAAATTTTGATGAATTATTCAAATAACGCGTCTAGAAACATGAGGATAAACCTCTGAATCTAGGAGATATATCGCAGATATATCACCCAAATAAAACCCATGAACGATGCACTTCACACAACTGCTCTGTCACCGTGCCAACCTCAAATAGACAAAAGAGTCGGGTCTGTACTCCAATAACTCAAGCTGTTACAATTTCTCTCTCATTCCGGACTTCTCGGGACAATACAAGCAATTTAGGGTCCCTCAACATCTACAACAAGACCAAACCGTCTACAGCGCGATACAAAGTACACACTATATCTAGAGCAATTTCCGCGGCAACGCTATCTTCTTCCTGGATGTCTCAACGCTCAGCTCCGAGATAGAACGGGGACTCCATTTCAGTCGAATTTAATTTCGCTTTGTTGGCGAGCCTGGAAAAGCGTTTTCCCCCCCGATTTAAGTGTATTGTATTGTGTCGCTTTAATTGGGGACTGGCGTGAATTTAACTTTTGGATGGAAAAACGACGCGTTAGGGGTGGAAAAGTGGAATTTTGTTTGGAGT
This sequence comes from Propylea japonica, assembly GCA_013421045.1. NCBI lineage: Eukaryota > Metazoa > Arthropoda > Insecta > Coleoptera > Coccinellidae > Propylea > Propylea japonica. The sequence goes on along the minus strand of CM024242.1, from coordinate 8,914,609 downwards.
TTTTACGGAATTAGTTTTTGGGCGTTTTGGTTTGATGTTGATTCTTTTCAGCGAATGATTGGATTTATATTGTCGAGTTATGGAGAACTTGATTTACTGTTATTGGTGTTAAAGTCAATTTTTTTAATAGAGACATAGAAATGCCCCTACGCGTGAATAGCACTGCATTGTAATCAACCAAGATCTAGAGTGTAGTAAAGTTAACAGTAGGTTAGCTTTTTCTACACTTTCTGAATATAATACAACATTTTCGTGATTTTGACGGAATACTCTCAAGCAACAATAAACTGGCATCAAATCAGCAAAATATGTTTAGACCGTTTACGAAAGTTTGAGCCGTCGTTGGCCATGGAAATTAAGTATATTCCACTGTCTATAT